>CM035163.1:59646694-60096694 GCA_020205615.1 Panax quinquefolius
TAGGGATATGGTCTCTGGTGGAGATCGATGAATATAACTAGGAGGGGAGAGACGAGTAAATCCTTCGCTAGTGTGTCCTACCTAAGCTTATTTGGTATTTAATGGGCCAGTCGGAGCATAGGGTTAATATGTGATATGTTAATTTATTTAATTAACCCTTGTTTTGTGACAGTATTTGAGAATGACAGTTGAAAATATTAACGATGGTGTGACTGAGACCGTGGAAACACCTTTAATCACCAACCAGGAGAACATGTAACAGGATGACAATGTTCCTCCTATAAATAACACTACCGAACAAACGATGAATGATGAGATGTTTAGAAACTTTTTGCAGTTCATGCAAAATCAGACGAGGGAGACTCGTGTACAAAATACGGGTGGAAATTATAGCAATGCGCGGTTTGTCACAGCCAAGAAGTTTAAAGAGTTGGGACCACCAGAATTCTGGGGAAAGCCGGATATTATTAAGGAGAAAATGTGGGTCAAGCAAACTATCAAGATATTTGATGTCTTAGGATGCACAAAGGAACAGAAGGTTCCATTCCCCACCTTTATGTTCCGTGGTGAGGCAGATTACTAGTGGGAATCTGTGAAGCGTACCCAGCCAACCACACTCAACATGTCTTGGGAAACGTTTCAAAAACTGTTCAGTGACAAGTACTTTCTTGAAACTATTCGCCATATGAAGGAGGTGGAGTTTTTTAGATTGGAACAGAACAACATGACGGTGTCCCAGTACGAGTCTAAGTTCGTGGAATTATCCAGGTTTGCACTTCATTTGGTTGAGAATGAGGAACGTATGATGCAGATGTTTCTTAGAGGTCTGAAACCCGATATACGTCAATATCTCATTTCTCATAAATTTTCTCTATATTCAGATGTTGTGAACATGACTCAATTATTAGAGCGAGATAATGAGTCTGTTCAACTGGGCGACCAGTAACACGATAATAATCTTACCGATGGCAACGACTATCGGGACAATGATAATCATTGTGGAGGAAATTACCATGCCAAAAACGGTAACCACTTCGGTGGTAATCATGGCCAAGATAATAGGAAAGGTGAGTCAAGTGAAAATTTCAAAAAGAGAAGATTCAACAATGACGAGAAGACGTCGGCACCAGCACCAACACTAGCAAAAAATTATAGGGGAGGAGAAAGACCGCCAGTTAGATGTTATAGATGCGAAAAGAAGGGACACATAAGTCCAAATTGTTCACAGCCTTCCAAGGTATGTTTTAGTTTTGGAAAAGATGGTCATATAGCTCAAGATTGTCCGGTAGCGAAACCAAGTTCAGCGAGAATAGTGACTCCAAAGGATGTCCTGAACAAGTCAAAGTCAGCGGTTCCTGGAAGAGCGTTTGTCGTGACTGCCCATAACGCGAGGAACCCGAACAAATTTATCATGGGTTAGCTAATCATAAACTCTTGCGAAGTTTATACCATATTAGATATCGGTTCTACCCATTCTTTTATCTCTCCTACTTGTGATCAACGTTTGAACTTGACTCTTGAAAAATTAGACTTTGACTTAATTGTTGAAACTCCATTAGGAGAAACTTTCGTTACATCCACTTTTATAAATTTTTCTTGATTCAAATTGGTACCCTCGCTCTACCTGTTGATCTTATCTCTTTAAAGATTCTTGCATTTGATGTGATTTTAGGGATTGATTGGGTAACTAATCATCATGCTAAAATTGATTATTTTTGTAAGGTTGTTAGTTTTCATATTCCTAACCAACCTATTATGTGAATTCAAGCAACCAAACCATTGAAGTCAAACACTTTCATATCAAGCCATAAAGCCATTCGTTTATTGAAAAACGGATGTCAAGCTTTCTTAGCCCATGTCATGGACTTGAACAAAAAATACGTCAGATTTGAATGATATTTCTGTTGTTAGTGAATTTCCTGACGTATTTCCTGAAGAACTTCCTGGCCTACCTCTAGAGCATGATATTGAATTTTGTATCGACTTTGAACCCGGTATAAAACCCATTTCTAAAATCTCATATCGAATGGCTCCTATTGAACTTGAGGAGTTAAAAACCCAACTATAGGAGTTGGTACCTTAGCCTCTATTTGGTGACTTCCTTTGTAGAATGCACCGAAGCCAGACTCTCCGTAGGGATGTCATATTCGTGCGGTGGTAAACTGATAGGTTCCATTGTGACGTGCTATCCAAGATTGGGATATGAGTCACAATTGAGATACGTAGATTTCTAGGCTCGGTTAGTTATTATCAGAGATTTGTGGAAGGATTTCTCGAATCGCTACTCCATTAACGCAGCTGACTCGAAAAGATTCAAAATTCTAATGGAGCAAGGAATGTGAGAAAGGCTCCCAAGAACTCAAGAGGAGACTCATTTTGGCACCTGTTCTGACCATACCATCCTGGAAGAGTGAATGTTGATGCATTGAGTAGAAGATCGTATACGAGTACGCGTGCGATATTGTCAAAGACCCATTTCGTATAACTTACAAATGATAGAGATAGAGTTAAAGACTCTAGGGACCCACGTGATTATATAAGAGTAGAATTGACTTTAATCAATAAAGTTAAAACCGCTCAAGCTACACACCGGAGCTAATGAATATAAAGAAAAAGGTGCAAGAAGGCGTTATTCTAGAAGTAAGAGTCGATAAAGAGAGGAAATCTCAACTCTAGATCTATTGGTCCATTTGAAATCCAGGATCGAGTACGAACTGTGGCCTATAGACTCGCTTGACCACCAAGTATGTCTCATGTTTATAACGTTTTTCGCATATCCACACTACGTAAATATGTGAAAGACACGAACCACATTATTGAGTTAGAACCAGACGAGATATGTAACGCCCAAAAATCCGGTCTATTTTCACATCCGGATTCCGTACGTCACGATCCCATCTTCTTCCAAACATACATCATTATATAGCTAAATATAATAACATACATCCTCAAATCCCAGGTTCTAAAACCTTATAACCTCTTCCATTATAAATAATAATAATTACATTATTTTTTACATCTTGCACGAGTGACTTTTATCCGCCACTAAGGATACATAAACGTTCATTAAACTATTCTACAGTTTAATTCTATCATTCTATATTACAAGTCTTCGCTTGATCATCATGCTCATTCATATAATGAATGATACTTCTTCTGGATACCGATCAACTTGATCTTTACGGGATCCTTAAGTTCTTTCTAACATCGTTCGCTGAAAATGTTTTTATTTAAAGCAAGTGTGAGCAGTCAATTGCCCAACAAGTCATAATAGTTGAACAAACAACTTTAAGAATTCAAACATTCTTTTAAGACCTTAATAACTGAACAAAGGTTATGAAGCAGCTTGAATAATAGGAATAATCTCGATTCCAATTATTTTAAAACATTAGTCACATTCACTTTGAAATACTTTCATTCTCTACTCTCTTTCATACACATTCTGTCTACATAGAATTAATAGCACAAACTTAACAATAACGGTTCATGTATAAACAGAACATGCTCATATTGAACAGTTCAATCATAGAACATTTAATATCATATAAACATCGAAATGTTCACACTGTGGCACAAGGCCTTACACATTCTACTACCTTGTACAAATATCACACATTTGCACATAGACAGAACTTCTCAAGTTCAACATCTGAGAAGGTTTAGAAACTTACATTCATTTAAAATATGAATGAAGTTAGGAAACTTGCCTTATGCGTAGCTACAACTTATAGTTTATGCCGAACTGCTCATTTCAATTCTTATGTAGCACATAAGGAAATAACACATACACTAATTAGTCATATACTTGACTTACACATTGGTTTACTTAACTTTACTTCTTAGGGTTCGCATTCTTACAAACTATGTTTACACAACCAACTTTCTTTACTGGTTTACAGCTTCATGACATACGGAGATGTCTTACTCATACGATCATCATCTTTGATGATTTGTATTCTTATCTTTTTCTTATACTCTCTTAAGACTCAGCACACATCGTGTCTCTGCTAGTAGTCCATATGGTACTCTAAGTGGTTTCCCACAAACAACAACCAAACAAGTTCTCGTCTCATCTACACTGCCCATAACAGTGAGTTAGATCGATTGCCAGTTTTGTATATACCTTCGCTCTCTGAAGGAATTGTTTAGCCCAGCTCCCATATGTCAACCATTAAAGGTTACGATTACACCACAAACTAACTTATCTTAACTTATCTGATATATTAAACTATAATGTTCGTTAAGTTAATTTCTTATTCATTATGGCTTTTTGACAAATAATTATCATACCTCAGGATTTATTCTTTATTGTCCAAGTCATACAGTCTTTTGTATACTCAGAACGATCATTCAATATTCATTCTACGCATTTATAGCGTTAACCATTTTACATTACCATATTCTTATCTTACAACGTCCGATTCATTCGACTCGGAACGTCATCCAAGTTATAAACATTAACTCGGCTTCTTTTACGTTATACATACTTGTCTTTAATTCAGCTTCTTCACCATTCACAGGTTTAATCATTAATCCTTATTACCTTATGGTCAAACCATACACGGGTTATAGGTTCTACCCGTTTAGTATTCGCGTACACTTAACCTTTAACTTGATTAGAGTGTTCAATGCTTGCATTTCATTCTAACATTCTTATTTAACTCACATTCGGCTTTCATTAATCTTATTACCGTTCGCTACGACTTTCTTGATAATTCATATCTTACTTACTACTTCCGTCCATGTCTAAGTTATACAACTAATGTACACTTAGAACGTTCGCTCGACGTGAATACGATTCACGAAAATCATTTACATATTCAATGTTTACGTTGTTCATCCCTTAATCTCTCATTCAACCTTTATCTAAGGTTTTAATCACTTTCATTCATTACTCGCGACCTGAACCCCATGTTCATTATTCTTTCTTAATGTCAAAACCATACGATTCGTTGTTTGCTAAGACTAATCTCTCATCGCAATAGCGTTACATTCACAGTGTCTGAATGCTTTACATTCATCTCTCATTACCATGTCATAACATCGAAATGTTATACATTACCCTCGTTACTCAACATCTAAGGAATCACAATCATAGAAATCCCCCACGTTCGTTTACCACGACTACGGTCCCCGGATATCCGTTTCGTAACCCGCGTTCACATTCTTTTAATCTCGTTTAATCTTTCCATTCAACCTTCATTAAAGGTTTAATACACTTAATTAAGTGTTACATTAGTTGAACTATATGTTCATATTTTTTTCTTGCACACCCCCCAGTAATGGAGTAGTAAAAATCTCATTTCTGGGCATTTCCTCGTCAAGTATTTGCGCAAGGCCGTGGTCCTTCGCTTTCCTTCACTCTATCGCGCCACTCAGAAGTAGTTGATGGCCCGAGCTCGCGCTGCAGCACCGGCCCCCAAGGCACAACTCACGGTGCGGCGCCAAGCATGAAACCTAGAAAAATTTTCTAAGTCTTTTACAAGCTTGAGACGCTGACTTCGAAATCTCATATCTTATTCGTTATAACTCGGAATAAGATTGTTCCAAAGCCATTTTCTTCCTTATCTTACGTACTTAGATTACCCTTGGACATAACTTTCTTATGAATCTGTTAACATGCCATTCGATTGGCTTAATTATCGCTCGTCATTCGTTTTATGTTTTTAACGTTCTTCGTTCATTCTTCCGTAATTCGGTCATCCGAACTCAGAATTCATTCGTTCTTGAGTCCATGACTCAGATTTTATACTTTCTCTTACATTCTTATGAAACCCTACACGTTTTGGTTCATTTATGAACTTTCTAATTCTCATTCTTCTTTTACGAAATTTTTGCCATAACTTCGTTATAACTTAATTTTAATCCGTTATTCATGAACGTTTCTAATGTTCCTAACCAATAAATAAGCAACTAACTTATACGCGATGGTTTTAAAGTTGTCCATCAACAACAATTATCCTACGATGGTATTAAATTTGTCTATCAACAACGTTCTTCGCGTTCTTCTTGTGTTCTTCACGTTCTTCATTCGTTCTTCATTTTTAATCGATATTTTGATTACGATTTTACTTTTTCTCAGAATTTGTTGTTATAGAACATCATTCCTTACTTATTTGGCCTACTCATTCATAAGATTCATTCGGATTGCTCAAAATCCTTACGAATCTTACACTTCGTTAAGAAATTTATAAACTAAATTTTTAATTTTTTATTTCTTCATTTTCTTACGATTTCAACCATATGAAATCATTCCTAACATCATCTACTTCTTATTCTCATTAAGTTATGATTTAATCATATAAACTTAAAGAAATTTATCTAAAAGTTAGGTTTTCGGATTACCTTTCTTCTTAAATCTCATTCTGTCGGACAAAGCGTGCACTCGGGCAAGCTCTTCCTCTTCCTTTTCCTCTCTTCCCCCATCCGAACTCTCTCTCACTCTATCTGTCAAAGTTGTAAGATTTTTTAAAATCCCAAAACAACCAAGTTAGCTTCATATTTATAGATTTTCAAGGCTAGGGGTATTTTATTCATTTTGCCCCCCCCCCCCTTAACCTCCGTACTATTCAAAGCTTAAGGACCAAGTTTACTTGGCCTCCACACTTACTTAGCCATTAAGTATACTTTGCCATTAAGTCTACTTAGCCATTAAGTTTACTTAACTCTTACGTTTACTTACTCATTAAGTAACTTATCCTTACTATTCACGTAGCTTCCTTCGGAAGCTTCGTGGTTCCATCTTTCGGGTTTCATTTGGCAGTATTAAAAATTGCGATTCTCGGAATCCAAATATTTTTTGATATTTCACCTTTCCTTTACCGATTAACTTTTATGTATTCTTCAGATTTCTGATAAAATGAAAAATACTTTTCCACGATAAGCGTTTTCCTTCACGTTTTCCCCTAACGTAGCTAAACGAGTGAAAAGTACATAATAGTACTTTTTGTCGTTTTTATTTTATCCGATTTTTGCACGTTTTTCGAGAAAAACTTTTTTCGGCTTACTTAACTTTTCACGATATATTATCGTCAAATCTTTCGATAGAATGTCATTTCGACATACCGAACTCTCGAAAAAACTTAGGTTATTCAAACCCTAACCCTTAGGGTTTCGTCGGGTGAATAGTTCCTATTTCGTCTTTTTCCCCAGAAATATATTTTTCCCTGAAATATTTTATTTTTGTCTTGAAAATTCTTACTCGTTCAGTCTGGCTTGTAGCCAGAATCCTCCCAATTTATAATCATTCTAGGTTATAGAACAATTAATAAACACAAAACACATAATAGTATTTATAAAAATTCATTTTATAAATAACTAATTCTTTAAATCTTAAATTCTGGACAATCCGATTTTTCAGGTTGTCACATTCTTCCCTCCTTATAAAAATTCCGTCCTCAGAATTTCTAAAACCACACCCATTCCCGGGTCATCACATTCACCCCTTCTTCATAGAATTTCGTCCTCGAAATTTTATCTTACTCATCTTCCCAAGTTCTCTTCAAAGAAGTTCTTATCTTTCATACATTCCCTACCCTTCATAAATTATCAAGAATCATGAAGTGAAAGGAATAAATAGGAATATAAGGATTCCTTTAAAACATTTCATACTTTTACTGAGGGGTTAAGTCGACCATGAACTCTTACTAGGTTTAACAACATTTCACCGTAAACCCTTCTTACACGGTAAATTTACAATCACACAGAAGGTAAACTACCTCATCCATACATAGGTGAACAACCTATCGTATAACCCCATTTCAGGGTATGTTCACCTCAGACTTAATCATTAGATTCCACACCAAAACAATTTGGTTCGTCATAACTCTTCAAAGAAAGCTCGATTTTCTTTTAATCATGACATACCATTCGTCTTAGCCAAATCAAGTAGCTTAGACCATACCAATAAATTGGACATCAACTTTAAACATTCGTCTAGTCAAATTAATTGACATCGACTACTTCTTTAAATTCTTTCGCAATACATCAAAACGTTTTTATGACGTCATGATACCGCACTTTTCACAGTACGTTGAGGACTTCGTCAGTTTATGACTTCATCATTATGCATCATACCATAGTGGGTTCATGATCCTAAGATCAAATCCAACACCAAGTTCAATTGCATTAATAACTCCATCCTTTTACCATGCTTGCATCAAATGCACTGATGATATAAAATTCATTTTGATATTTCAAATCAATTTCTGTCTAGTCGAAACAATTAGCATAGACATACCAAGAATAGCTCTTTTAAAATCCATTAGTTCCAAAAGTTGAACCAATTCTTTCATTTTTAAAACATGCACACATATGGACGATTTCAATAGACTTCGAAATCTAGCATAGCTAGATGACTTGTAATATCCTATTCTCCATCTTCCTTCATTGTCTTACTTGCGATAATACTTAATCTTCTCTAGCACCTTCAATGCTAAGCCTACTGAAAATAACTAATTTTTAGTCCACACCTTCCTATACCTTAGTACAGTCCATCAACTTACCACACATTATGAGTTCAGGAACTTTCCACAATAATATGAGTTTAAGAACTATCCAGACAGACCATAGGCGTCCATTCGCTGAGAAGTTCAAAAACATACCATATGATTATGAGTCGCGAACTTACCATATATATGAGTTTCAAGAACTCACACCTACCTTATCGTTCTCTACCTATCAAGTATACACATGAGAAAAGATTCACCTTCTCGTCATATACATCTTGATAGCGTGACCGATTTCAATGATTATCACTATAATAAACTGAGTGGTTGTTACACCCAGAACAAACCTCTGTCCATACAAAGGTTCATATAACTCAGCTATCACATGAGTCCTCAATTGAAATCTTACAACTTCTAACTTTCCATTTACTTAATACGAATTTTCTTTAATTCGTATTCTATCCTTTACAACTCAATCTGAGTTCTTCTTCCCGTACTACTTCATAGTACAATTCATTCATAGCATTAGCTATGAATCATTCATCGTTTAATATCTCATCTGTTACTACGATTTACTATGATCACGTTGTGATCTCCTTATCCTTCTTTCTACGATTATAGTCTTAAGTACTCATACATAAGATTTATAACCTATCAGCTTTGATACCAATCTGTAACGCCCAGAAATCCGGTCTATTTTCACATCCGGATTCTGTTCATCAGGATCCCATCTTCTTCCAAACATACATCATTATATAGCAATATATAATAGAATTCATCCTCAAATCCCAGGTTCTAAAACCCTTAACCTCTTCTATTACAAATAATAATAATTACATTATTCTTTACATCTTGCACGAGTGACTTTTATCAGCCACTAAGGATACATAAATGTTCATTAAACTATCCTACAGTTTAATTCTATCATTCTATATTACAAGTCTTCGCTTGATCTTCACGCTCATTCATATAATGAACCGTACTTCTTCTGGATACCGATCAACTTGATCTTTACGGGATCCTTAAGTTCTTTCTAACATCATTTGTTGAAAATGTTTTTATTTAAAGCAAGTGTGAGCATTCAATTGCCCAGCAAGTCATAACAGTTGAACAGAAAACTTTAAGAATTCAAACATTCTTTTAAGACCTCAATAACCGAACAAAGGTTATGAAGTAGCTTGAATAATAGGAATAATCTCGATTCCTATCGTTTTAAAACATTAGTCACATTCACTATGAAATACTTTCATTCTCTAATCTCTTTCATATATAATCTGTCTGGCTAGTGTAGACACACAAAATTTTCTGTGTTCCTATTAGTAACATTAAAGGAGGGTAGATTCATCTTTTGGAGATAACCCTGAAAGACAACTTACATCCATTTCGGATACTACCAGAAGTGCAGTTCCAACCCGAAACACAAACCAAGAACTTCATCTCAAACCTGAAACACACACCGGGAATGTCATTTCCAATCTCGGAGATAACCCCGAGATATGCAGATCAAAAGCGGCAACAAACACGAGTGGGCGATTACGTCGCAAAGCGATAACACTGCCGCGACACTCAGGTCCAGTCCTAGATAAAACACTAGGAGTAGCAACCCCATACTTGGTGATAGCCCCAAGAGATGCCATTGCAGTTCCGACGATAACCCAGGAAATGCTTGTTTCAAGCATATGCAATCAGCTTCAACCACAAACATCCTGTCAAGGCACACACACCTCAGACGCGGAGATAACAACGGGTAGACAGGAACAACCATAAATGACAATGAGACATACAAACAAGCAGCAGTCCAATCTCAGCTGTAACCCTGAGCAACGTATGCTTTCCGCTTAAACAGACGATAACCCCGATGAGGAGTCATCACGTCATCTTATCATCTCAACAAGATGATATCGCGGCATACCAACAAGTAGTCCAATCTCAGTTGTAACCCTGAGCAACGTTTACTTTCAATGTAAATTGGCAATAACCCCGGCGAGGAGTCAAACGTCATCTTGTTCCTTCGACAATGGCACGTCGTCTCAACACTTCATACATACATACATCCAACAATGTCCAACAAGAACCGAGGATTGACAATCCCGAGTGACTATTACGTGTGACAGTACTTTGGATAGAATTTGAAGCTTGAAGACCATGGGCATAGACCCCTCTTCCTGACTTCGTACATCCTCTATCCTTGTCATTACGTAACTCTTGACACAAGCGGTCCGAAGAAGTTCAGATATACCTCGTTCGGATGCTCGGATTAAAGTTCTGCAAGTTCAAGCGGACATTACAGTGCATTAGTGCACGATTCTACAAAATAGATGTAACCCATGAGGCTCGGATGCACCATGGCGGTCGCAAGGTACAATTCAACACTTGGCCAGTAGGTGTACTGCTGACCATCCGTCTATAAATACAAGCCTTGGGGTCAGCCATTTGAGAAGAAAAGGGAGGGAAAAGGCGAGGAAGCCACGCCTATTTTACTCTGCATACACATCTTTTGAGTGTTTCCTCATCTTTAAACACTAGTTAGCTCATATATAGCTATCTTTTATCCGGCGGGAGCTGAGTGTTAATCCATTTAAATTCATAGAAGTCTACTTTGGCATCCCGCTGTAAGCCTTCTTATATTCTATAAAGCCTTCTTCTCATATTAGAATACACTGTTATACACATTGAGAGTCGTGTTGTGTGCGTTTGCCCGGAATTCGGTCCGTGGTTTTCATTTCTGTCTGTATATATATACTTATATATGTATATATTTCATATATGGACTAACATTATCGAAGTTATGCCTTGATTGAGCCTAGACTTGATGCTCGAGGCGTTTAATTGCTTTTTTATATATATATATATATATATATATATATATATATATATATATACTATATATATAAGCGTGTGGTCAGACTCTCTTTGATGAGCCTAGATTTTATATCTGGTGTGTTTAATTACTTTTATATATATATATATATATATATATATAAATTGTTGTCGTATATATCTCGATAAGCTTCGGATTTTATATCTATATGCGTTTATTTGCTTTTATATATATATATATATATATAATTGTTGTGAGACATATTCGATGAGCACGGATTTACATCCATATGCGTTTAATTGCTTATATATATATATATATATATATATATATATATAATTCTTGTCGGACATATCAGGATGAGCCCGGATTCACATCCGGTAAGTTTATCGCTTTTTATATATATATATCCGTATATATATATATATATATATATATATATATATATATATATATATATATATATATATATATATATTTACATTTCTGTCAGGCCTGGAGTTCACTTCGTGGCCTTTTACAGCTTTATTTACATTCCGTCTTTCCTGGAGTTTACTTCGTGGCAGTTGATCGCTTTTACAACTTTATTTACATTTTGTCCCGCCTAGAGTTTACTTCATGGCAGTTGATCATGCTTATATATATATATATTTATTTATAGCTTATATATATATATATATATATATATAACTGCTTACTGCTTTCCATACAAATTGCAGTATCATTTGAGCCTAGGAATCATGTGATCACATGTTCAGTCTCCTGAATCTAGATTCGGTTCCCATGATTGATATTTTTCAGCTGTAAGCAGCCTGTACATTATTTTACAGTGTCTGAATTTCCTTGGATGGCTGTCATGTCATCATTTTGCATAAACGGTGAGACACGTTGTATGTGAATGTATGTTGTGTGGTCCCTCCACCAGGAGGCTATCCTGTCAGTGTTTGATTACTGGACTCGTGGGAAGAATGATTCCCCGGGGCTCAGGAAAGGCACCACTTAGATTTGCTCCAGTTGAACGACCGGATTAACTTCTCGTCAAGTAAATTACGATGATCTGGGATTCTCATGCCAAAAACCCGCGAGAGTAACCCTAAGATAGGTCAGCCTCTGATAAACCAAACACGGAGGGAAGTCTCTTCATACTTTCCATTTTGAATTTACCTGTAAAAACATTTACTTGTAATTTTATTCCATGTTCATTCATATGTAATGGAAAATATGAAGAATATCTGTGCATGCATGACATGTTATCAATTAACAACCGGTTTTGCAGGAAAAAATTCCTAAACGGATATGTTATGATAACATTTACATTACCCTAAGACTAAACTACGTAAGTCTTTTGAAGGGAAGTAATTGGGCCTGTTACCCACTCAAAATCAAAAAAGGCTGCGAGCCTACAGCCAATCATGTCTTCTTCGACTACCTAATATCGCTCTCCGAGAAGATTTTGACGGATTGAGTAAACAAATCACAGACTTGGTTGTTCTACTAAAAGAAATACACCAGTCTACTCAGGGTACGAAGATACCTACACATACAAAATCCTCTACACAAGGAGGAGTTCAAGGTCTGGAAAAAACAATTCCCGAACATCAGTTGGATACAACCAACAAAGACCCTGAAAACACCCATCTCAAAGGAGATCCAGACATCGGTGATATCACGAAGAAGGTCCTTCAAATGGAGGAAACTATTCACGTTCTCAAAGGGATTGGAACCTATAGTAGTGTTTCATATACAGACCTTTGCATATTTCCTGGTGTTCAATATCCAGAGAAATTCAAGACCCCTTATTTTGAGAAATATGATGGATTAGGGGATCCTTATACACATTTAAAAGTGTTCATCGGAGAACTTGGGTCTTACGCAGAAAATGAAAAGCTCTGAATGCAGCTGTTTCAGAAAAGTCTGACTGGAGAAGCCCGTTCATTATATACCAAATTAGACAACTCTAAGATCCAAAGCTAGGAAGAGCTGGCTCACGCCTTCCTTACTCAATAAAGTTTTCAATCTCAGATGGCTCCTGACCGATACCAAATTACCAAGGTCAAGAAACAGTCTAATGAGTCATTTAGAGAGTACGCTCAAAGGTGGAGGCGCGCTTCGTCAAGTTATTCCTTCCATGTGATGTAATCGTAAATGGTCATGACCTTCATAGATGTCTACAGAAGCTCCTTTCTATGAAAGAGTTCTAGCTGGTATTGGCAAACCATTCTTTGAAATGATCAAACACGGAGAGATAGCTGAAATGGGATTGAAGTCCGGTAAAATTCAAGACCTAGCCGCTCTTAAAACTGTTGATGAGCACATCCAGTCCAGATCTTATGGAAACAACCCCCAGAGGGTCCATAAAAAGAAAGAGGAGGA
The DNA here is from genome assembly GCA_020205615.1 of Panax quinquefolius. Classification (NCBI taxonomy): domain Eukaryota; kingdom Viridiplantae; phylum Streptophyta; class Magnoliopsida; order Apiales; family Araliaceae; genus Panax; species Panax quinquefolius. The sequence goes on from CM035163.1 coordinate 59,660,336, forward strand.
TGTTTCGTTGATACAACAAGGACAAAAAGGCAATCCAAGCATGCATATGCAGAGGAGAAACTACTCCCCTTATCCAGCACAATCTTCAAACCCTTCGTTGCCTAAAAGTGGAGAAGTAAAGCGACCTCGAGCGTTCACACCCTTAGGGGACTCGCTTGAGAATATTCTTGCTCTTCTGACTGCTCAGAAGAAAATTACACATCTTCTTCCACCAGCCAACCCTAATGGGAGGGGTTTTAATGCTACTCGGAAGTGTGCTTATCATGCTGGAGCACCTGGACATGATACTCAAGATTGTTGGGCCTTGAAACATAAGATTCAAGATCTGATAAACAACGGTGAGATCGTGGTCACTACACCAGATCAACCTCATGTGCAAGACAACCCTATTCCTCAACATAAAGAAGAAGAGGTCAACATGATCAGTTGGAGCACAGTACAAGGTTCCAATTCTATAGCGAATCATCCCAACCCATCATAGACGGTGTTGACAAATGGGATTATGCAAAGTTCCAGTTTACCATGGAATGAAAGATGAAAGCTCTTTCCAAACAAATTGAGCAATTGGCAGAACTAGTGACCCACCAGCATCAAGTCACACGCCAATTAATCAGGCAGGAGCATGTCTATCTCCTTCCACTTGTTGTAAATGATCCATCAACACCTTCAGAAAGCAAAGCTATGGAGGATAAGGTTGCAAATCTAGCAAATGCTAAAGCCCGTCGGGATTTTGTCAATCATAGGGAATTCACCTATTTGGGCCAACCATGGAGGAGATACTTCAGATGTTGATCGACGAAAGAAGAATTACCTTCCTTCTCCCTCCAATCAATCCTCGTTCAAGACGGTTCAATCCTGATGAAATGTGTAAATATCATTCACATTCTCGCGATCACAACACATAAGAATGTTGGGCACTCCGCCATCTCATTCAGAATCTTATTGATAGTGGTGTCCTGCAAATAACAAATGATTACACTATGCAACTCAAGGGTGGGAATGCATATCCTACCAAATGGAAGGGATCAGTAGCAGTTATATCCGAAATGGATGATGAGATTGTCAAAGTATTTTCCATACAACCAATTCAACTCAAAGGAGCTGACAATCCTTTGAAAGTGGCCGCACAAGAGCCAATTTCTTTATGTTTCAGACCACAACATCCTGTTGTCAGCTTCCACAAAGTTCCATGGAATTATGGAGAAGTTGAAGGATCCACATCTCATACTACTGCTACAGTGTCAAAGGAAAATCTACTGTACCTTCCTCAATGGGTTGTCAAACCTACTTGCAAAGCAAAGGGGAAGTTGCCCGTGGAGAAGATTGAAAAATTTCTCCGTACTATGGGCCACAATGAATCCAAAGTGGTTTTAAGCTTGCGAGTAGCTCCACAACAAATTTCGATACTAGATTTGGTTTTCTCTTTCGAGGATCATCGGAAGATCTTGTTGAAAGTTTTAGAAGAAGCCTACTTGCCAAAATCAGTGGATGTGGATAAATTTCAACATTTGGTTGATCACATTTTCAACAACAATTTGATATCCTTCCCTGATGACGATATACCTTCCGAAGGGACCGGTCATTGCAAGCCTTTGCATATTGCAGTTTTGTCTCCCGGGTACATGCTAGCAGGAGTATTGATTGATGGAGGCTCATCTCTAAATATCTGTCCTTATGCCACCTTGGTAAAGATGAATATAAATCTCAAGCGGATCCAAAGCAGCCATACGGTCATCAAAGCTTTTGATGGATCCCGGCAAAATTCCGTTGGAAAGATTGAATTGCCAATTGAGATTTGTCCCAATACATTCAATGTACCTTTCCACATCCTCAAGATAGAATCTGGATACAACCTTCTCTTGGGGAGACCATGGATACACATGGCTGGGGCTGTTCCCTCCACGTTACATCAACAACTTAAATACATTATCAACAACAGTCTAGTCACTGTCAATGCTGAGCCGGATTATCCTGAATAAGGAACTCTATAATTTATCAGCTTCAATTTAGAAGTTGAACCAACCAATTTCCATACTTTGGAAGTGAGTAACGCGCAATACCATTCTATTGGAGCGCCACTTCCCATACCCAAGATCTTTGTCAAGGTTATGTCGGCCACTCAAGAAATGATGTCATTGGGTCATCAACCTAGATAAGGGCTTAGTACAGATAAGCAGGGTATTAAGCACCCTATCCAAATATCCAGTCAAATTGGAAGAGCCGGACTAGGCTATTTTGCCAGTTCCAGTCACAGGAATCCTCATAAGCACAAGCAGGTTCCTCAACCTTCTGCCGCACGACGATTTTCTATACCTTTACCCCATGAGTTGATGCAATCTCCGATAAAGTTTCCAGCCCATGTTGTGGCTATGCTGTTTCCAAAACCAGTACCAATCAAAGCAAAAGAGGTGCTGATTCCTGATTTCGAGGCGGAAGAAAAGGAACAGAAACATAAACATGACCTTGCCTTGATGATGGCAGGCATTCGCGTCATTGTTCATGATGAACATACAAACAGATATACCCCAGACGATGATTGCCCAGATGTCATGGGTATCATTTTGGAGAAGGAGGACAATGATGATCCTTCCATCACTACAGTCCATCAAGACTTTGCCCTCGACAATTGGAGCAACACTCCATTCATTGGTCGGTGAGGGTAAAATGGGTAGAAAATCCCTCTGCCTTGTAGATAAATTTATTTTTTTGTGTTCCTTTATAACACTAGCAGTTATTTTATCAAGTACATGCTAACACTTTTGTATGATCGAACAGTTGCATATATTAAGTGAAAGCATCTTTTGTTTCAGGACTCTGAATTTAGATATGCATGTCCTTGCTAATGACTTGCCTTCTCTCTAAAAGGGTTGTAACATTGATGCAAAGTTGGACTCAGACTTGATGGACATCCAAGAGGACATTAAGACACCTCAGGAGATTAAGGAATGGGTCGTAGAAAAATCCAAACCCAATTTTGATCAAACCACTCCTTTCAATCTCGGAACCTTAGACAACCCTAAGCTAATCCAGATTGGTTCAGACCTTAGCACAAATCAACGGAATGACATGGTTGCACTGTTAACCCAAATCCAGGATGTGTTTGCATGGTCTCATGAAGATATGGTTGGTTTGTCCACGAACATTGTTCTTCATCACCTTCCCATTAAAGAAGGATTCAAGCCAGTTAGACAAAAGCTCAGGCGATTGAAACCTGAATGGAGTTTAAAAGTTAAAGAGGAAATTGTGAAACAATTTCAAGCTGGCATCATCATGGTGTCTATATATCCGGATTGGATATCCAACATTGTTCCCGTGCCTAAACCAAGGGGAAAGGTGCGAGTTTGCGTGGATTACCGGGATTTGAACAAAGCTTGCCTTAAAGATAGCTTTCCCGTGCCCTTTATCCATATTCTTATTGACAATACTGCTCGATATGACATGTACTCCTTTGCTGATAGTTTTGCGGGGTACCATCAAATTATGGTCGCTGAGGAAGATCGTGAGCAAACTGCTTTCATCACGCCTTGGGGAACCTTTTGCTATAGACGGTTGTCATTCGGCCTCATCAACGCCAGGGCAACCTATCAGCGAGCTATGATGGCTCTTTTCCACAATTTAATGCACAAGGAGGTAGAGATTTACGTGGATGACATTATTCTCAAATCCTGGAAGGAGGATGACCATTTAGACCATCTCAAAAAGCTTTTCAACAGGTTGCGTAAGTACAACTTGAAGTTGAATCCTGCAAAGTGCGCCTTTGGTGTTAAGTCAGGCAAGTTGCTAGGTTTCCTATTTAGCCACAAAGGGATTGAACTGGATCATACCAAAATATAGGCCATCAAGGAAATTCCAATTCCTCAGATAGAGAAGGAAATACGGGGATTTTTAGGAAGAATTAACTTCATTAGCAGATTCATTTCTTAACTCACAGCAACCTGTGAGCCAATCTTCAAACTGTTAAGGAAGAACTCCTCCATGAAATGGAACGATGAGTGTCAGAAAGCCTTCCTTACCATTAAAGAGCAACTGATTAACACTCCTATTTTGGTACCTCCCAGGGATGGTGTCCCCCTGTTCATGTACCTGTCCATAGATGACAATGCCATGGGCTGCATGTTGGGGCAAAAAGACAATAGAGGCTAAGAACGAGCTATCTATTACCTCAGCAAAAGATTTAGCATCAATGAACACAAGTACACTCTGATCGAGAAGACTTGTTGTGCTTTAGCATGGGCTTCCACGAGGTTACAGCATTACCTCCATGGTCACACAACCCATCTCATATCCCGAATGGATCCTCTCAAGTATGTGTTCAGTAAGCCCATACTGAATTTTCAACTATCCAGATGGCAGTTGATCCTACAGCAATTTGACATCGTCTATGTGATGCAAAAGTCTGTCAAAGGTCAAGGAATTGCGGATCAACTGGCTGCCGCACCTGCAGGGGATTACAAACCCTTAGAAATATACTTTCTTGACGAAGGAGTAATGACAATTCAGCGACAACATCAGTACGATACATCCCGTACGTGGATAATGTATTTTTATGGAGCTTTTAACACAGAAGGCTCTAGAGCTGGAGCAGTTTTAATATCCGATACGGGGGAGCAGTATCATGTCACCAACAAATTGCAGTTTGTCATCACCAATAACACAACTGAGTATGAAGGCTGTATCATGGGGCTAAAACTTTCCCGTTCAATGGGCATCAGGTGGTTAACTGTCTTTGGGGATTCCGAATTGGTAATCAAGCAATCCACGGGAATCTATCACACCAAAGAATTACATTTGCTGTCTTACCATCAGCAAGTTCTATAGATGGCTTTGGAGTTTGAAGAAATCTACTTTATACACATTCCTCATAATCTTTATTACCTTACGGTCAAACCATACACGGGTTATAGCTTCTACCCATTTAGTATTCGCGTACACTTAACCTTTAACTCGATTAGAGTGTTCAATGCCTACATTTCATTCTAACATTCTTATTTGACTCATCGCAACAGCGTTACATTCACAGCATCTGAATGCTTTACATTCATCTCTCATTACCATGTCATAACATCAAAATGTTATACATTACCCTCGTTACTCAACGTCTAAGGAATCACAATCATAGAAATCCCCCACATTCGTTTACCGCGACTAGGGTCCCCGAATATCAGTTTCGTAACCCGCGTTCACATTCTTTTAATCTCATTTAATCTTTCCATTCAACCTTCATTAAAGGTTTAATACACTTAATTAAGTGTTACATTAGTTGAACTATATGTTCATATTTTTTTCTTGCACATCCCCAAAGAATTGAAAGCAAAGAAAATTTCATTTTCAGGCATTTCCCGCACCAAAGACCTTCACTGGCGTCGTGTCCTTCCCTTTCCTTAGTCTTTGTCGCGCCACTCGTGAAAGAGTGATGGCCTGAAAGCTCGAGTCTGCTACTTGGCCTCAAGGCACTGACTTCATGTTGTGGCGCCAAGCATGAAACCTAGAAAAAATTTCTAAGTCTTTTACAAGCTTGAGATGCTGACTTCGAAATCTCATATCTTATTCATTTTAACTCGGAATAAGATCGTTCCAAAGCCATTTTATTCCTTATCTTATGTACTTAGATTACCCTTGGACATAACTTTCTTATAAATCTGTTAACGTGCCATTCGATTGGCTTAATCATCGCTCGTCATTCATTTTATGTTTTTAACGTTCTTAATTCATTCTTCCGTAATTCAGTCATCCGAACTCGGAATTCATTCATTCTTGAGTCCATGACTCATATTTTATACTTTCTCTTACATTCTTATGAAACCCTACACGTTTGGGTTCATTTATGAACTTTCTAATTCTCATTCTTCTTTTACAAAATTTTCGCCATAACTTCGTTATAACTTAATTTTAATCTGTTATTCATGAACGTTTCTAATGTTCCTAACCAATAAATAAGCAACTAACTTATACGCGATGGTTTTAAACTTGTCCATCAACAACAATTATCCTACGATGGTTTTAAATTTGTCCATCAACAACGTTCTTTGCGTTCTTCGCGTGTTCTTTACGTTCTTCGTTCGTTCTTCATTTTTAATCGATATTTTGATTATGATTTTACTTTTTCTCAAAATTTGTTGTCATAGAACATCATTCCTTACTTATTTGACCTACTCATTCATAAGATTCATTCGGATCGCTCAAAATCCTTACGAATCTTACACTTCGTTAAGAAAATTATAAACTAAATTTTTAATTTCTTATTTCTTCATTTTCTTACGATTTCAACCATATGAAATCATTCCTAACATCATCTACTTCTTATTCTCATTAAGTTATGATTTAATCATATAAACTTAAAGAAATTTATCTAAATGTTAGGTTTTCAGATTACCTTTCTTCTTTAATCTCATTCTGTAGGACGAAGCGTGCACTCGGGCAAGCTCTTCCTCTTCCTTTTCCTCTCTTCCCCCATCCGAACTCTCTCTCTCTCTCTCTCTCTCTCTCAAAGTTGTAAGATTTTTTAAAATCCCAAAACAACGAAGTTAGCTTCATATTTATAGATTTTCAAGGCTAGGGGTATTTTATTTATTTTGCCCCCCCCCCCCTTAACCTCCTTACTATTCAAAGCTTAAGGACCAAGTTTACTTGGCCTCCACACTTACTTAGCCATTAAGTTTACTTAACTCTTAAGTTTACTTATTCATTAAGTAACTTATCCTTACTATTCATGTAGCTTCCCTTGGAAGCTTCGTGGTTCTATCTTTTGGGTTTCGTTTGGCAGTATTAAAAATTGCGATTCTCGGAATCCAAATATTTTTGGATATTTCACCTTTCCTTTACTGATTAACTTTTACGTATTCTTCAGATTTCTAATAAAATGAAAAACACTTTTCCACGATAAGCGTTTTGCTTCACGTTTTCCCCTACGATAGCTAAACGAGTGAAAAGTACATAATAGTACTTTTCGTCGTTTTTATTTTATCCGATTTCTGCACGTTTTTCGAGAAAAACTTTTTTCGGCTTACTTAACTTTTCACGATATATTATCATCAAATCTTTTGACGGAATGTCATTTCGACATACCGAACTCTCGAAAAGACTTACGTTATTCAAACCCTAACCCTTAGGGTTTCGTCGGGTGAATAGTTCCTATTTCGTTTTTTTCCCCAGAAATATATTTTTCCCTGAAATATTTTATTTTTGTCTTGAAAATTCTTACTCATTCAGTCTAGCTCGTAGCCAGAATCCTCCCGATTTATAATCATTCTAGGTTATAGAACGATTAATAAACACATAACACATAATAGTATTTATAAAAATTTATTTTATAAATAACTAATTCTTTAAATCTTAAATTCTGGACAATCCGATTTTTCGGGTTGTCACATTCTTCCCTCCTTATAAAAATTCCATCCTCAGAATTTCTGAAACCACACCCATTCCCAGGTCATCACATTCACCCCTTCTTCATAGAATTTCGTCTTCAAAATTTTATCTTACTCATCTTCCCAACTTCTCTTCAAAGAAGTTCTTATCTTTCATACATTCCCTACCATTCATAACTTATCAAGAATCATGAAGTGAAAGGAATAAATAGGAATATAAGGATTCCTTTAAAACATTTCATACTTTTGCTGAGGGGTTAAATCGACCATGAACTCTTACTAGGTTTAACAACATTTCACCTTAAACCCTTCTTACACAGTAAGTTTACAATCACATAGAAGGTAAACTACCTCATCCATACATAGGTGAACAACCTATCGTATAACCCCATTTCAGGGTATGTTCACCTCAGACTTAATCATTAGATTCCACACCAAAACAATTTGGTTCGGCATAAGTCTTCAAAGAAAGCTCGATTTTTTTTTTAATCATGACATACCATTCGTCTTAGCTAAATCAAGTAGCTTAGACCATACCAATAAATTGGACATCAACTTGAAACATTCGTCTAGTCAAATTAATTGACATCGACTACTTCTTTAAATTCTTTCGCAATACATCAAAACGTTTTTATGAAGTCATGATAACGCACTTTTCACAGTACGTTGAGGACTTCGTCAGTTTATGACTTCATCATTATGCATCATACCATAGTGGGTTGTTGATCCTAAGATCAAATCCAACACCAGGTTCAATTGCATTAATAACTCCATCCTTTTACCATGCTTGCATCAAATGCACTGATGATATAAAATTCATTTTGATATTTCAAATCAATTTCTGTCTAGCCGAAATAACTAGCATAGACATACCAAGAATAGCTCTTTTAAAATCCATTAGTTCCAAAAGTTGAACCAATTCTTTCATTTTTAAAACGCGCACACATAAGCACGATTTCAATAAACTTCGAAATCTAGCATAGCTACATGACTTGGAATATCCTATTCTCCATCTTCCTTCATTGTCTTACTTGCGACAAAACTTAATCTTCTCTAGCACCTTCAATGCTAAGCCTACTGAAAATAACTCGTTTTTAGTCCACACCTTCCTATACCTTAGTACAGTCCATCAACTTACCACAAATTAGGAGTTCAGGAACTTTCCACAATAATATGAGTTTAAGAACTATCCCAGACAGACCATAGGCGTCCATTCGCTGAGAAGTTCAAAAACATACCATATGATTATGAGTTGTGAACTTACCATATGTATGAGTTTCAAGAACTCGCACCTACCTTATCGTTCTCTACCTATGAAGTATATACATGAGAAAAGATTCAACTTCTCATTATATACATCTTGATAGCGTGACCGATTTCAATGATTATCACTATAATAAACTGAGTGGTTGTTACACCCAGCACAAACCTCTGCCCATACAAAGGTTCATATAACTCAGCTATCACATGAGTCCTCAATTGAAATCTTACAACTTCTAACTTTCCATTTACTTAATACGAATTTTCTTTAATTCGTATTCTATCCTTTACAACTCAATCTGAGTTCTTCTTCCCGTACTACTTCGTAGTACCATTCATTCATAGCATTAGCTATGAATCATTCATCGTTTAATATCTCATCTATTACTACGATTTACTATGATCACGTGGTGATCTCCTTATCCTTCTCTCTACGATTATAGTCTGAAGTACTCATAACTAAGATTTAGAACCTATCAGCTTTGATACCAATCTGTAACGCCCAGAAATTCGGTCTATTTTCACATCAGGATTCCGTTCATCAGGATCCCATCTTCTTCCAAACATACATCATTATATAGCTAAATATAATAACATACATCCTCAAATCCCAGGTTCTAAAACCCTTAACCTCTTCCATTACAAATAATAATAATTACATTATTCTTTACATCTTGCACGAGTGACTTTTATCCGCCACTAAGGATACATAAATGTTCATTAAACTATCCTACAGTTTAATTCTATCAATCTATATTACAAGTCTTCGTTTGATCTTCACGCTCATTCATATAATGAACCGTACTTCTTCTGGATACCGATCAGCCTGATCTTTACGGGATCCTTAAGTTCTTTCTAACATCGTTTATTGAAAATATTTTTATATGAAGCAAGTGTGAGCATTCAATTGCCCAGCAAGTCATAACAGTTGAACAAAAAAATTTAAGAATTCAAACATTCTTTTAAGACCTCAATAACCGAACAAAGGTTATGAAGTAGCTTGAATAATAGGAATAATCTCGATTGCTATCATTTTAAAACATTAGTCACATTCATTTTGAAATACTTTCATTCTCTAATCTCTTTCATACATATTCTGTCTGGTTAGTGTAGACACTCAAAATTTTCTATGCTCCTATTAGTAACATTGAAGGAGGGTAGATTCATCTTTTGCAGATAACCCTGAAAGACAACTTACATCCATTCTGGATACTACCGGAAGTGCAGTTCCAACCCAAAACACAAACCAGGAACTTCATCTTAAACGCGGAACACACACCGGGAATGACATTTCCAATCTCGGAGATAACCCCGAGATATGCAGATCAAAAGACTGGCAACAAACACCGAGTGATGCGATTCGTCTCGAGTGATAACACCGCGACGCCGATTCGATCCCAGAGACAACACTGGGAGTAACAACCCCATACTTGGTGATAGCCCCAAGAGATGCCATTGCAGTTCTGACGATAACCCCGGAAATGCTTGTTTTTCAAACATATGTAATCAGCTTCAACCACAAACATCCTATCAAGGCACACACACCTCAGACCTGGAGATAACAACGGGTAGACAGGAACACCCACAAATGACAGTGAGACATACAAACAAGCAGCAGTCCAATCTCAGCTGTAACCCTGAGCAACGTCTGCATTCAAATTAAACCGACGATAACCCCGATGAGGAGTCATCACGTCATCTTATCATCTCAACAAGATGATATCGCGGCATACCAACAAGTAGTCCAATCTCAGTTGTAACCCTGAGCAACGTCTACTTTCAACTTAAACCGGCAATAACCCCGGTGAGGAGGCAAACGTCATCTTGTTCCTTCGACAATGGCACGTCATCTCAACACTTCATACATGCATACATCCAACAATGTCCAACAAGAATCGAGGATTGACAATCCCGAGTGACTATTACGTGTGATAGTACTTTGGATAGAATTTGAAGCTTGAAGACCATGGGTATAGACCCCTCTTCCTGACTTCGTACAACCTCTAATCCTTGTCATTGCGTAACTCTTGACACAAGCAGTCCGAAGAAGGTCAGATATACCTCGTTCGGATGCTCAGATTGAAGTTCTGCAAGTTTGAACGGACATTATAGTCCATGAGTGCACGTACTACAAAATGACGGGACCCGCGAGGCTCGGATGCACCACGACCACGCACCGCAGTACAATTCATGTATCGTCAGAGGTGTACTGCTGATAATTCGATCTATATATACAAGCCTTGGGGTCAGCCATTTGAGAAGAAATGGGAGGGAAAAAGGCGAGGAAGCCCTGTCCATTTTACTCTGCATACACATCTTTTGAGTGTTTCCTCATCTTTAAACACTAGTTAGCTCACATATAGCTATCTTTTTATCCGTGTAAGTCGAGTGTTTATCCATTTAAAGTCATAGAAGTCTACTTTGGCATCCCACTGTAAGCCTTCTTATATTCTATAAAGCCTTCTTCTCATATTAGCACACACTGTTATACACATTGAGAGTCGTGTTGTGTGCGTTTGCCTGGAATTTGGTCCGTGGTTTTCATTTCTATCTGTATATATATACTTATATATGTATATATTTCATATATGGACTAACATTATCGAGTTATGCCTCGATTGAGCCTGAACTTGATGCTGGAGGCGTTTAATTGCTTTATATATATATATATATATATATATATATATATATATATATATATACTTATATATATAAAGCGTGGTTAAGACTCTCTCGATGAGCCTCGGATTTTATATCTCATGCGTTTATTTGCTTTATATATATATATATATATATATATATATATATATATATATATATAATTGTTATGGATATATTCGATGAGCCTGGATTTACATCCGGTCGTTTAATGCTATATATATATATATATATATATATATATATAATTGCATCGGACATATCCGATGAGCACGGATTCACATCCGGATGCGTTCATTGCTTTTATATATATACAGATATATATATATATATATATATATATATATATATATATTAACATTTCTGTCAGTTCGGAGTTCACTTCGTGGCCTTTTACACTTTTTTATTTACATTAGTTTTCACGGAGATTACTTATGTGGCGAGTTCATCATGCTTATATATATATATATATATATATATATATATATATATATATATATATATATATATATATATCGCTATCGCTTTCCATACAAATTGCAGTATCATGTGAGCCTAAGAATCATGTGATCACATGTTCAGTCTCCTGAATCTTGATTCGGTTCCCATGATTGATATTTTTCAGTTGTAAGCAGCCTGTACATTATTTTACAGTGTCTGAATTTCCTTGGATGGCTGTCATGTCATCATTTTGCATAAACGATGAGACACATTGTATGTGAATGTATTTTGTGTGGTCCCTCCACCAGGAGGCTATCCTGTCAGTGTTTGATTACTAGACTCGTGGGAAGAATGATTCCCCGGGGCTCAGGAAAGGCACCACTTAGATTTGCTCCAGTTGAACGACCGGATTAACTTCTCGTCAAGTAAATTGCGATGATCTGGGAACCTTCATGCCAAAAAGCCGCGAGAGTAACCCTAAGATAGGTCAGCCTCTGATAAATCAAACACGGAGGGAAGTCTCTTCATACTTTCCATTTTTAAATTACATGTAAAAACATTTACTTGTAATTTTATTCCATGTTCATTCATATGTAATGGAAAATATGAAGAATATCTGTGCATGCATGACATGTTATCAATTAACAACCGGTTTTGCAGGACAAAATTCCTAAACGGACATGTTATGATAACATTTACATTACCCTAAGACTAAACTACGTAAGTCTTTTGTAGGGAAGTAATTGGGCCTGTTACCCACTCAAAATCAAAAAAGGCTACGAACCTACAGCCAATCATGTCTTCTTCTGACCAGTCTAATACTGTCTCCCGAGAAGAATTTAATGGATTGAGTAAACAAATCACAGACTTGGTTGTTCTACTAAAAGAAATACACCAGTCTACTCAGGGTACGAAGATACCTACACATACAGAATCCTCTACACAAGGAGGAGTTCAAGGTCTGGAAAAAACAATTCCCGAACATCAGTTGGATACAACCAACAATGACCCTGAAAACACCCATCTCAAAGGAGATCCAGACACCGGTGATATCAGGAAGAAGGTCCTTCAAATGGAGGAAACTATTCGCGTTCTCAAAGGGATTGGAACCCATAGTAGTGTTTCATATACAGACCTTTGCATATTTCCTGGTGTTCAACATCCATAGAAATTCAAGACCCCTGATTTTGAGAAATATGATGGATTAGGGGATCCTTATACACATTTAAAAGTGTTCATCGGAGAACTTGGGTCTTACGCATAAAATGAAAAGCTCCGAATGCAGCTGTTTCAGAAAAGTCTGAGTGGAGAAGCCCGTTCATTATATACCAGATTAGACAACTCTAAGATCCAAAGCTGGGAAGAGTTAGCTCACGCCTTCCTTACCCAATACAATTTTCAATCTCAGATGGCTCTTGACCGATACCAAATTACCAAGGTCAAGAAACAGTCTAATGAGTCATTTAGAGAGTACGCTCAAAGATGGAGGCGCCTTACTGCTCAAGTTATTCCTTCCATGACAGAATCAGAAATGGTCATGACCTTCATAGATGTACAGGAAGCTCCTTTCTTTGAAAGAGTTCTAGCTAGTATTTGCATACCATTCTTTGAAATGATCAAACACGGAGAGATGGCTGAAATGGGATTGAAGTCCGGTAAAATTCAAGACCTAGCCGCTCTTAAAACTGTTGATGAGCACATCTAGTCCGGATCTTATGGAAACAACCCCCAGAAGGTCCATATAAAGAAAGAGGAGGATGTTTCCTTGATACTACAAGGACAAAAAGGCAATCCAAGCATGCCTATGCAGAGGAGAAACTACTCCCCTTTTCCAGCACAATCTTCAAACCCTCAATTGCCTAAAAGTGGAGAAGTAAAGCGACCTTGAGCGTTCACACCCTTAGGGGACTCGCTCGAGAATATTCTTGCTCTTCTGACTGCTCAAAAGAAAATTACACATCTTCTTCCACCAGCCAACCCTAATGGGAGGGGTTTTAATGCTACTCGGAAGTGTGTTTATCATGCCAGAGCACCTGGACATGATACTTAAGATTGTTGGGCCTTGAAACATAAGATTCAAGATTTGATAAACAACGGTGAGATCGTGATCACTACACCAGATCAACCTCATGTGCAAGACAACCCTATTCCTTAACACAAAGAAGAAGAGGTCAACATGATCAGTTGGAGCACGGTACAAGGTTCCAATTCTAATGGCGAATCATCCCAACCCATCATAGACGGTGTTGACAAATGGGATTATGCAAAGTTCTAGTTTACCATGGAATGAAAGATGAAATCTTTTTCCAAATAAATTGAGCAATTGGCAGAATTGGTGACCCACCAGCATCAAGTCACACGCCAATTAATCAGGCAGGAGCATGTCTATCTTCTTCCATTTGTTGTAAATGATCCATCAACACCTTCAGAAAGCGAAGCTATGGAGGATAAGGTTACAAAGCTAGCAAATGCTAAAGCCCGTCGAGATTTTGCCAATCAGAGGGAATTCACCTATTTGGGCCAATCCATGGAGGAGATACTACAGATGATGATCAACGAAGGAAGAATTACCTACCTTCTCCCTCCAATCAATCCTCGTTCAAGACGGTTCAATCCTGATGAAATGTGTCAATATCATTCACATTCTCGCGGTCACAACACATAAGAATGTTGGGCACTCCGCCATCTCATTCAGAATCTTATTGATAGCGGTGTCCTGCAAATAGCAAATGATTACACTGTGCAACTCAAGGGTGGGAATGCATATCCTACCAAATGGAAGGGATCAGTAGCAGTTATATCCGGAATGGGTGATGAGACTATCAAAGTATTTTCCATACAACCAATTCAACTCAAAGGAGCTGACAATCCTTTGAAAGTAGCCGCACAAGAGCCAATTTCTTTATCTTTCAAACCACAACATCCTGTTGTTAGCTTAAACAAAGTACCATGGAATTATGGAGAAGCTGAAGGATCCACATCTCATACTACTGCTACAGTGTCCAAGGAAAATCCACTTTACCTTCCTCAATGGGTTGTCAACCTACTTGCAAAGCAAAGGGGAAGTTGCCCGTGGAGAAGATTGAAAAATTCCTCCGTACTATGGGCCACAATGAATCCAAAGTGGTTTTAAGCTTGCGAGTAGCTCCACAATAAATTTTGATACTAGATTTGGTTTTCTCTTTCGAGGATCATCGGAAGATCTTGTTGAAGGTTTTAGATGAAGCCTACTTGCTAAAATCAGTGGATGTGGAAAAATTTCAACATTTGGTTGATCACATTTTCAACAACAATATGATATCCTTCCCTGATGAGATATACCTCCCGAAGGGACCGGTCATTGCAAGCCTTTGCATATTGCAGTTTTGCCTCCCGGGTACATGCTAGCAGGAGTATTGATAGATGGAGGCTCATCTCTAAATATCTGTCCTCATAAGCACTGCTTCCTCAAGCTTCTACCGCACGACGATTTTCTATACCTTTACCCCATGAGTTGATGCAATCTCCGGTAAAGGTTCCAGCCCATGTTGTGGCTATGCTGTTTCTAAAACTAGTACCAATCAAAGCAAATGAGGTGCTGATTCCTGATTCCGATATGGAAGAAAAGGAACAAAAATGTAAACATGACCTTGCCTTGATGATGGCAGGCATTCGCGTCATTGTTCATGATGAACATACAAACAAATACACCTCAGACGATGATTGCCCAGATGTCATGGGTATCATTTGGGAGAAGGAGGACAATGATGATCCTTCCATCACTACAGTCCATCAGGACTTTGCCCTCGACAATTGGAGCAACACTCCATTCATTGGTCAGCGAGGGTAAAATGGGCAAAAAATCCCACTGCCTTGTAGATAACTTTATTTGCTTGCGTTCCTTTACAACACTAGCAGTTATTTTATCAAGTACATGCTATCACTTTTGTATGATCGAACAGTTGCATATATTAAGTGAAAGCATCTTCTATTTTAGGACTCTGAATTTAGATATGCATGTCCTTGCTGATGAATGCCTTCTCTCCAAAAGGGTTGTAACTTTGATGCAAAGTTGGACTCAGACTTGATGGACATCCAAGAGGACATTGAGACACCTCAGGAGATTAAGGAATGGGTCGCAGACAAACCCAAACCCAATTTTGATCAAACCACTCCTTTCGATCTGGAACCTTAGACAACCCTAAGCTAATCCAGTTAGTTGAGGTGTACCACAAATCAGCGGAATGACATGGTTGCCTTTGTTAACCCAAATCCAGGATGTGTTTGCATGGTCTCATGAAGATATGGTGGGTTTGTCCACGGACATTGTTCTTCATCGCCTTCCCGTTAAACAAGGATTCAAGCCAGTTAGACAAAAGCTCAGGCGATTGAAACCTGAATGGAGTTTAAAAGTTAAAGAGGAAATTGTGAAATAATTTCAAGCTGGCATCATCATGGTGTCTACATATCCGGAGTGGATATCCAACATTGTTCCCGTGCCTAAACCAGGGGGAAAGGTGCGAGTTGGTGTGGATTACCGGGATTTGAACAAATCTTGCTTTAAAGATAGCTTTCCCGTGCCCTTTATCCATATTCTTATTGACAATACTGCTCGATACGACATGTACTCCTTTGCTGATTGCTTTGCGGGGTACCATCAAATTATGGTCGCTGAGGAAGATCGTGAGAAAACTACTTTCATCACGCCTTGGGGAACCTTTTGCTACAGACAGTTGTCATTCGGCCTCATCAACGCCGGGGCAACCTATCACTAAGCTATGATGGCTCTTTTCCACAATTTAATGCACAAGGAGGTAGAGATTTACGTGGATGACATCATTGTCAAATCCTGGAAGGAGGATGACCATTTAGACCATCTCAAAAAGCTTTTCAACAGGTTGCGTAAGTACAACTTGAAGTTGAATCCTGCAAAGTGCGCCTTTGGTGTTAAGTCAGGCAAGTTGCTAGGTTTCCTATTCAGCCACAAAGGGATTGAACTAGATCATACCAAAATCTAGGCCATCAAGGAAATTCCAATTCCTCAGACAGAGAAGGAAATACGGGGATTTTTAGGAAGAATTAACTTCATTAGCAGATTCATTTCTTAACTCACAGCAACCTGTGAGCCAATCTTCAAACTGTTAAGGAAGAACTCCTCCATGAAATGGAACGATGAGTGTCAGAAAGCCTTCCTTACCATTAAAGAGCAACTGATTAACACTCCTATTTTGGTACCTCCCAGGGATGGTGTCCCCCTGTTCATGTACCTGTCCATAGATGACAATGCCATGGGCTGCGTGTTGGGGCAAAAAGACAATAGAGGCTAAGAACGAGCTATCTATTACCTCAGCAAAAGATTTAGCATCAATGAACACAAGTACACTCTGATCGAGAAGACTTGTTGTGCTTTAGCATGGGCTTCCACGAGGTTACAGCATTACCTCCATGGTCACACAACCCATCTCATATCCCGAATGGATCCTCTCAAGTATGTGTTCAGTAAGCCCATACTGAATTGTCGACTGTCCATATGGCAGTTGATCCTACAGCAATTTGACATCGTCTATGTGATGCAAAAGTCTATCAAAGGTCAAGGAATTGCAGATCAACTGGTCGCCGCACCTGCAGGGGATTACAAACCCTTAGAAATATACTTTCTTGACGAAGGAGTAATGACAGTTCAGCGACAACATCAGTACGATACATCACGTACGTGGATAATGTATTTTGATGGAGCTTTTAACACAGAAGGCTCTGGAGCTGGAGTAGTTTTAATATCCGGTACGGGGGAGCAGTATCTCGTCGCCATCAAATTGCAGTTTGTCTGCACCAATAACACAACTGAGTATGAAGGCTGTATCATGGGGCTAAAACTTTTCCATTTAATGGGCATCAGGCGGTTAACTGTCTTTGGGGATTCCAAATTGGTAATTAAGCAATCCACGAGAATCTATCACACCAAAGAATTACATTTGATGTCTTATCATCAGCAAGTTCTACAGATGGCTTTGGAGTTTGAAGAAATATCCTTTTTACACATTCCTCGTAATAGGAATGATTTTGCAGATGCATTAGCAACGTTAGTCTCCTTGGTTTACATTCCTGACAAGGAAAACATGCCAAACATCACGTTTGCTCTGCAAAAAGCCCCAGTCTATGGGAATTACATTGCAGAAGTATCGGATGAGCTACCTCCCATCTACAACCCTTGGTATCAGCACATCAAGGAGTATCTACAAGATGGATCTACACCTGCTGAGGTGAGCCTAACTGAGAAGAGGCGGATTCATCGACTTGCTATAAAATTCTACCTGAGCGGAGATGCACTCTACAAAAGAGATATAGGATTAGGTCTCCTCAGATGTCTGGATAAAGGCCAAGCTCAGAGACTCATGGATGAGATCCATGGTGGAGTATGCGGCCCTCACATGAGCGGACCCCTACTTGACAAGAAAATTCTTAGAATAGGACATTATTGGCTTACACTCAAAGCTGACTGTGATGATCACGTCAAGAGGTGCTATCAATGCCAAATTAATGGGAATGTTATTGACGCCCCTCCAAAGGAACTCAACAATATGAGTTCGCCATGGCCCTTCTCAATGTGGGGAATGGACGTGATCGGGCCCATCAAGCCCAAAGCCAGTAATGGACATCGATTCATATTCACCATGATCGATTACTTCACCAAATGGGTAGAAGCAGCTTCCTTCCCCAAGGTTACTAAAGAAGTTATAATTGTTTTCATCAGAAACAATGTCGTGTGTCGATATGGACAACCAGAGGTCATTGTGTCAAACAATGCTAAAAACCTCAACAACAAAACGATGGAGGAGTTATGCAGAAAATTCCACATCAAACATCTCAACTCCGTCATCTACCGTCCAAAGATGAATGGTGCTGTTGAAGTTGCTAATAAAAACATCAAAAAGATCATGTAGAAAATGTCCGCCAATCATAAAAGATGGCCTGACCTCTTGCCTCTGACTTTATTAGCCTACAAAACTTCTATGCAAACTTCCACTGGGGCAACCACCTACTCATTAGTCTATGGGATGGAAGTAGTGCTCCCCATAGAGGTGGAAATGGAATCCCTCAGAGTATTGATGGATGCTCAGTTGGATGAAGACCAATGGGTACAAGACATATATAACCAATTATCTCTGATAGACGAAAGGTGATCCGCAACTATCTTCCATGGTCAGTTATATCCGCAAAGGATCACACGATCCTACAACAGAAAAGTCCGACTAATGCAATTCAAACAACATGACTTGGATTTGAAGAAGATCATTGCATACCAAGATCAATCTAAGGGAAAATTCACTCCTAACTGGGAAGGCCCATTTGTTGTCAAGGAATTATTGACAGGAGGTGCTCTCAGATTGTAGGAAATGGATGGCGATGAATTTCCACAGCTTATCAACTCGGACACCGTGAAACAGTACTATGTCTGAAGTTACCATCAAACAAACATCTTGGTTTTGATCATCAAATCACTAGTCATTCCGATTTTGAACCCTTTCCTTTTTGAATACTCTTCTGCCCCTCAGGGAAACATACACTTCCAACCAACAACCTGGTTTTACTTCATACAATATCGGTTATCCTAAAGATGGGATTTAACCTTTCACACTTGTAGTTTATCCTGAAGACAAGATTAAACTTTTCTACACCTGTAGTTTATCCTGAAGACGGGATTAAACTTTTCTACGCCTACAGTTTGTCCTGAGGACGGGATCAAACTTTTTACACACTTGCAATTTATCCCCATTATGGGATCAAACTTTCTTCTCCCGGTAGTATAGCCTGCACATGGGATTCACAATTCTCTTCAGCTGCGATTCGTCCTGAGGGGCGAACTACGTTGACCTGATCTCCCTGATACCCGGGGGTACGTAGGCAACCATATTCTATATGGCCCAGTTGTAATAAAGAAAAACAACAAAAACATTTATGCCCTTTCTCTACAAAACAACAAAAAACAACAAAAATACTTCTACACCCATCTGCCTTCCGCATTTAGCGTTGAACCTCTTACACTAGGTTCGAACTACGCAGACTTGATCTCCTCTTCAATAGGAGTACGTAGGCAGCCATTCATGGTGCAGTCTAACCCCTACCAGAACAAAACTTCTTGTCACTGCAGTCTTTGGGATCAACCTTCAATTTGCCACATTTCATCGGTTTCAGATCAAAGGGATGGAATTACCCAACCTCTTCTCACAAATAGAAGATTCGGTGACCATCTAAGCTGCGATCGTGCCTCAAAGAGCAATACCAACCCATAAGAGATGGAATTAACTAGGCTTCTCACAAATAGAAGTACCGGCGACCATCTATGGTGCAGTCAATCTTAGAGAGGAAGAAACCATTCTCATCTCCACTTTTCCATACAGATACCAGTCCCAAGACACCAAAGATGGTAGGGATTTATAAAAATCAGTGATCTGTTCTGAGAGATCTTGCGACGTCTTAATGTCCATCAATAAAGGATAAGTTCAGAATGCTTCAAGATCACAAGGCCCTGAAGAAACAGGCAAACATCAAGCAAGTATCAAGGCATAACTAAAAGGGAAGTGAATCAAAATATATTTCCTTGCCATATATAATACTGTTTGATATATGCATTTGTGTTGTACATGACAAAATGGCTAAGCTAGTCTGTGCAGGAAAATATAAAGCTGTCTACAGATCTGTATACATGCAGACTATCAGATCTAACATAACATCCTTCTCTGAAGACGGAGGTAGCACTGAAAGCTCCTGCCCAAGGGTATCTACACGAGTTACCCGATCAGAGGCTAACTGCATGGTGGTATAATGATCATCAATGTAAGCAATCATGTCGGCAAGAGGTAGCGGTAATCTAGGATCTCTTTGAAGTCTTCATGCGTGCAATGGCCACATCCCTAGCAGATAAGGCGGCATCCCGCTCCGTAATCAATGCATCCCTGGCTTATCTAGCCTCATCCCTCTCTAACAGAGCAGTATCTCTCTCATCAAGAGCTGTCAACATCGCGGCCCTAGCCTAATCTCTATCATAGGTCATCAGATGTAAGCTCTACTCCAAATGATGTGCCGAATACTGAGTAACAGTAGCACTCGGGGTGGGAGAATCCATCACAAATGCTGGCAGCCCAGCAGTTAAGTCATCGGTGGGAATATCAGCCTCCTCTAGAGCCTCCTCATCATCAGAATCAGTCTCCTGCACTGTGGATACTGCCGCAGTCGATGAAGTCTATGTCTCCATCCATGCGGAATACTCTGCAGAGCGACACTGGATGGTGACGAGAAAACTCACCGATTTCTCACGATCCCAACAGCATACAACCAGGATCATCCTCCATTCGATAAAGCGGTGTGACCACACCTTACCGACCACTACCCCTTCATACGGATGAAAATCTTAAATCGGTCAAGCCCGACACATCACGGCCGATGGGTGGTAAGTAATCATGCCCCTCAATCCACCGAGAGGGAGATAATCTATGCCCGGAGCATGAGTAATGAAGCTGTAGGGTGAAATAAGCCCTGAACACGACAATATGGCAAACGGATCCTTAATCCCTGCCAGGAAAGCTAACCACGATGCAGCATATGTGCACTCTGTAGGCTGAAAGGAGTATGACATGGCTATCTCCTGGGTGAAATAAAACCCCTGTCGTCTAAATGTGCCAATCGGTCTCAAGTGTGACATAAACCACACATCAAAGATAATAGAAGCTACTCAGTAAACACTCCTACCGGATAAGTGCAGCAATATATAGCCGACCTCAGCGTCTCTGCGATAATCATTGGTACAATGGTATGACCCTCCTTGAGAGCTCTCACTGCCATAATGACGCCGATATCCAGCTCATCCATGTACCGCGACATGAAGACGTATGACAATACATATAGAAGCAGTACATCTACTATGGTTGAACGCCAATGGTCCTCCGGTGTGGTGAAATCCCCAGAATGCCGTGCATAGCTGTCCTCAGAGCCAAACCTGTCAAACAGGAAAAGCTGGGATACCACGTGGCCAGATGTAATCTCGTCCTGGACTACTCTACGTTTCATTCCGGTGAGGGTCATGAACTGTCTACTCATGTCTTCAATAGCCATATGCACGCAAGATCTGTCCAGCGGCAACATCGTCAATCTTGCATACTCTTCCAAAGTAGGAGTCAACTTTTGGGTCCAAAATCAGAAAACCTGCCTCTCCGATACCCAGTGCTCTAGCATGCCCTCTACAAATCCTGTGGGAACCTGAAACATCAAGAGGGTCATAGTATGCTGCAATAAATCATCTACGATCACCATGTCTGATGGTGATATACTATCATACCATGAGTAGATATACCGCCTACCACCACAAATGGTGGGGTATGATCAATACTGACTAATCGTCGAAGAAAATTCTTTATGCAGGGCCATATGTCATAAGACCATCCAGGGGTCAAATCTTTGAATATCTCGGACATACACACATATGCATAACATAATAACATGCATGATCTGATAGATGGCAATATGATATAGGGAATGGAAAAAGCGTACATACATTCCTAAGTATATCATCATCTAATACATCTCTGTACAACTAAAAATACGAAGGGAAATGGGGCGGCTACCCAACATACAATGAGAGGCCTATCAAAAGAGATAGCGAGAAATACATCAGAAAAAGTCAAGAGTGTTGATGTCTACATCATCGATCCTGTCCACCTGATGTAACTCCTCCTGAGTCACTGGATCTCTATCTATAGGGATGTCAGGCCGATAAAAGGGAGGATCTGCGCCGGCAAAACCATATGGGTCACCTGAGGCACCAGCGCCAGAACTAGAAGGATAAAAAGTATCTTCCTTTGCAGGATCTCTGCCGAATGTCGAATGGAAAGATGTGACCAGTCCAGCTGCCGAGTCAATTTGTCAATCTGTGTCACATGAGTCAGATCTCTGACATAAGCTAGCCAATCCGTCATCATCACGAATCCTGGAACCATATCCCCCATAAACTGTGTGGTGCGGGTCTGAGCTCTAATCGTACGAGGGATCCACCAATGCTGGAACATCTCCTGAGAACAAGGGCCCTATGACTATGTAAAACTGTCAATCCCCATCAATGGGATGTCAATGACGGGTGACTGTGAAACAGGCCAATAACGCCTGGCAGGAGGCAAGATCGGCATACGAATCTCTCCTATAGTGCTCCTAATAGCACGCTCTCCTAAATATAGCTCCCATCCTTCATCTGTAAAGAGAGGAATCCTGCGGGTGGAAATGATGTACTCTACTCCAGTCGGGTATCCGTCCTCAAAACCAACTCCCAAGTGCTCTCTAGAGTAGGGAATCTATGTGATGACATCGGCTGTCAATAGCTCCAGCTGTAGGTGACAATGAGTGAAACCCTCAGCAACAGGGACCTCCGCCATTATATAAAAATGCCATCTCTGTCCTCGTGGATAGGTGTCTAAACCTAACACGCTCATAGGACACAAACAAGGAAGCCTCTCATAGGCCCAAAACTGCCAACACAAAGGTAAACATTTGCTGTCAGTCAACACTCTTAACCTATACATGGGAAAAGACAAGAGAAACACTCACCAGCAGAAATGGGTAGAATCCTAACCACGCCTCGATCAAGCCCTGCGATCGCACGTGCATTCCCCTGAGGAAGTATGAAAAGGTGTAGGAACCCCAAACATACTCTCCTATACGATCCACGTGTCGAGTGGCGCTGATTAAAGCTAAGGACACCGTAGAAGAGTTATCTGCTATGAAGCAGCCCCTAATGATCATCAGGAACAATCGTCGAAGAATGCGATCCCTGACTCTCACATCATCGGGTATGGGCTCACTCAATAGCCCGCTCATAGCATCTATGCTCAAAGGACCTATACGAAGAGTCCTGCCCTTGAGCGCCTCTGCCAGAACTCCCAACAAGGATCTCACGGGAATAGAGGTGATATCCGTCGTGTAAGGCACCTGCTCCCCTCCAAACTCCATACCTGTGATAAATCGCCAGTCCATCGGCGTCATCATCACCTCGTAGTCCCGCAAATGGAGTGACTGAGTCTGGTGAAACCACCGCTCAGACAATGCCCTAAGGTAACCCCAGGGACAACGATGGGGTAGAATGGAGAAGAACCTCTCGAATCCCCAGCCATGGACGATAGCTCTATAGTCATCATGCAAGGCCTGATACATAGAGTGGATGCTAAACAAGTTCCCTCGAGGCTGTGTGAAGCCGGGAACCTACATCAAATGCAGATCAACATCAAACTCCTTGACTCCTCATCCATAGGAAATAAGGAAGATTAAAGATCTAACTTCATACCTCATTTGTGTGCAGGTATACTGAAGGATGCCTACTCAAGTCACCTAGAAGATCTGGGTTCGCCACTTGAATACCTAGCAATTCCCTACGGGGAACACCTACAGCATGAGCAGGAACCTTGATCAATGCATCCTCCTCTTCGTCCTCGACATTCGGCACTTCGACCCGTATAGGACGTATCACCGCCTCACTTGAACAACGAGGTCAGTCCCTAATGAGCAAAATGCCGAGGCTCTTCAAAAGCCCTCCTCTGTACACCAGAAGTGGTCCTGCGGGAACTACTTGGCTGATCCGGATCCATGATATCTGGACAACAAGTCTCCAAATCACCTCAGAAAGGGCGTAGTAATTTCTTACCTAGAGCCTTTTCAAAATGCATTCTATGATTACATGCATGCATGCATTGTTTTAACATACATCTACAGTAGAGTTAAAAATGCATGACTACCAAATACCTACATTTTGGGAAAATTTTGCCATAGCCCCCTTTGTAAAGGGGACTATCCACATGCACATAGGCATGACTAGGTGGCCATTCAGTAGCACACATGTACACAGTCATAAACATCTTATATGCATTAATACATTGCAGTAAAAAAATTTATAAGTGTAGTGTAATTTCCAGGCACGGTTGGCCGCAGGCTAACATGCGGCTCCTGCAGGTACACCTGCGACACTCCTACATGGGTTCCACACCTCCGGCTCACTCTAGTTAGAGTTGCAAAGGAGGTCTCACAAGCTGAAAAGACCAAATCAAGAATAAAAGTGCTACGCGATTGAGCGGAATAGCCTGAAATCTTGGTTTCTCATCGGTCAGAGTTAAACTCCCGTCGTCTTAACGGTATTCTCCTGAATGCATGGTATACTATACCAATGAGCTCAACTTTCATAAATCATGCTCGACAATACCCCACAAAGGTCTGATACCGTCATTTGTAGGGTCACAACCCTAAAACATCCCCGGCGGGGGTTACAACGCAAAACCACGACATATCAAACCTCCCCAGCGGGGTTCACAACGCACATCCTTCAAACTACTACGTATCCCCGATGGGGGTTACAACGCAATGCAACCATTGATACACACATCAATGAAGGTCAAGCAGCCTTGACGTCATGTTAGCCGATGGCAAGTAAACCCATTGAAGCAACCTGCCATAGTATGGGCTATAACACAATGCTACCATTGACACATACATCAATGAAGGTCAAGCAGCCTTGACAATGTACCCAGCAGGGATTTATCCGGTGATACACACATCAGCGAAGATCAGGCAACCCTGATAACAACAAACTGTTGGCAGTAACTCTGACAGAATGAAAGAATATGTTACACACATCCTAAAATAGATAAAGCATTATCCCCATAGATATCTTACACACTAGAGGTACCTCTATGGAATATAAGCTAGTGTCTATGATTCAAGACTTTGGTGATAGCCCCAACGTCAACATCCTTGGAGACTTGGATCGCATATCCAAGCCATCACTGATTGTCATCCAAGCAGGATTACCTGACAATCATTCATGCATCCTACATGCATTTGCATCATGTTGCTGCATATAGCATCATGTTTATCTTGCTTACATTTCAAGTGTCTAGTATTCTTTATCATATCCATGCCTTGCATTGGATGAATATGATAAAGAGGGGCATCTGTAGAAACTCAAAATTTTCTGCACCCCTATTACTAACATTGTAGGAGGGTAGATTCGTCTTTTGGAGATAACCCTGGAAGACAGCTTACATCCATTCCGGATACTACCAGAAGTTCAGTTCCAACCCGGAATACAAACCGGGAACTTCATCTCAAACCCGGAACACACACCGGGAATGTCATTTCCAATCTCGGAGATAACCCCGAGATATGCAGATCAAAAGACCGGCAACAAACACCGGAGAAGATAGTTCTATCTCGGCGATAACACCGCGACGCTCAGTTCCAGTCCCATAGACAACACTGGGAGTAGCAACCCCATCTTTGGTGATAGCCCCAAGAGATGCCATTGCAGTTCCGGCGATAACCCTGGAAATGCTCATTTCAAACATATGTAATTAGCTTCAAACATAGACATCCTGTCAAGGCACACACACCTCAGACCCGGAGATAACAATGGGCAGACAGGAACACCCACAGATGACAGTGAGACATACAAACAAGCAGCAGTCCAATCTCAGTTGTAACCCTTAGCAACGTCTGTTTTCCGCTTAAACCGGCGATAACCCCGGTGAGGAGTCATCACGTCATCTTATCATCTCAACAAGATGATATCGCGGCATACCAACAAGTAGTCCAATCTCAGCTGTAACCTTGAGCAACGTCTACTTTCAACTCAAACTGGTGATAACCCAGGCGAGGAGTCAAACGTCATCTTGTTCCTTCGACAATGGCACGTTGTCTCAACACTTCATACATACATACATCCAACAATGTCCCACAAGAACCGAGGATTGACAATCCCGAGTGACTATTATGTGTTATAGTACTTTGGATAGAATTTGAAGCTTGAGGACTATGGGCATAGACCCCTCTTCCTGATTTCGTACAACCTCTAATCCATGTCATTGCGTAACTCTCGACACAAGCGGTCCGAAGAAGGTCAGATATATGTCGTTCGGATGCTCGAATTGAAGTTCTGCAAGTTCGAACAGATATTACAGTGCATGAGTGCACGCATTACGAGATGACATGACCCGTGAGGCTCGAATGCACCACGACCAGCCGCAAGTACAACTGTGGCTGTCACAGGTGTACCTGCGGCCATCCGTCTATATATACAATCCTTGGCGTCAGCCATTTGAGAAGAAGAGGGAGGGAAAAAGGCGAGGAAGCCCTGTCCATTTTACTCTGCATACACAACTTTTGAGTGTTTTCTCATCTTTAAACACTAGTTAGCTCACATATAGCTATCTTTTATCCGACGGGAGCTGAGTGTTTATCCATTTAAAGTCATAGAAGTCTACTTTGGCAGCCCACTGTAAGCTTTCTTATATTCTATAAATCCTTCTTCTCATATTAACAGACATTGTTATACACATTGAGAGTCATGTTGTGTGCGTTTGCCCGGACTTCGATCCAGGTTTTCATTGTTGTCTATATATATACTTATATATGTATATATTTCATATATGGACTAACATTATCGAGTTATGCCTCGATTGAGCCTAGACTTCGGTCTGGAGCATTTAATTTCTTTTATATATATACTTATATATATAAACTGTGGTCAAACTCTGTCTGATGAGCCTGAATTTTATATCTGGTGCGTTTAATTGCTTTTATATATATATATATATATATATATATATAATTGATGAGCCTGGATTTTATATTCGGTGCATTTATTTGCTTATATATATATATATGTGTGTGTGTGTGTGTGTGTGTGTGTACAGATATATATATAAAAGCAGTAAACGCACTAGATGTGAATCCAGGCTCATCGGATATGTCCGACAGCAAATATATATATATATATATATATTTACATTTTTTGTCAGGCATAGAGTTCACTTCGTGGCCTTTTACAGCTTTATTTATATTCCGTCCTGCCTGGAGTTTACTTCGTGGCAGTTGATCGCTTTTACAGCTTTATTTACATTTTGTCCTGCCTAGAGTTTACTTCATGGCGGTTGATCATTTATATATATATATATATATATATATATATATATATATAACTGCTTACTGCTTTCCATACAAATTGCAGTATCATGTGAGACTATGAATCATGTGATCACAGGTTCAGTCTCCTGAATCTAGATTTGGTTCCCATGATGGAAATTTTTCAGCTGTAAGCAGCCTGTACATTATTTTATAGTGTCTGAATTTCTTTGGATGGCTGTCATGCCCATGAGGAGCTCAGCACTGCTGTATATTATTTTCTTGAGAATGCTTCGCATCTTGAAAATAAAAGCAAACAAGCCAAACATTTAATAATAAAATGGAAGTATGAAAAGGTCTCAATTCCTATTGAGCACAAGGTTTGAAAAACCTCTTTTACAAAATGTCATTGCTATATCTTGGTTAAAACTGAATTTTTTTATAAAATTCAAACCTTGTGTATATAGGTGCGAACGAGGCCTCACACTACTTTCAAATAACTGCACATTGATCCACACACACACACACACACAAACACACACATTCATTTAACAATTTCTTTGAAAAGTGGCAGTCACCGTGGTAACATGGATGTCGGGGGGTGCCTAACACCTTCCCTCCGCATAATCAAGCCCCCGGACTCAAAATGAATCTCGGTTTCACCGACCCTTGTAGCAGTGTCAAATCACTAGGTCAATGTGAAAACCTTTTCGGTTGCGTTGGTGCAACCAGTTAAATACACCAACTGGCGACTCTTAAAGTCAAATCGTCGACATTATACATGTCGGACCTTTTTCACTTGTTTTTTCAAACAAATCTCACATTAACATGAGAACACCAAAGAACAAGTAACGAAAAGGGACACTCAAAAATCTCGACGTCGACAGCTAGAATTAATAGCATAGACTTAACAATAACGGTTCATGTATAAACAGAATATGCTCATATTGAACAGTTCAATCATAGAACATTTCATATCATAGAAACACTGAAGTGTTCACATTGTGGCACAAGGCCTTACACATTCTACTACCTTGTACAAATATCACACATTTGCACATAGACAGAACTTCTCAAGTTCAACATCTAAGAAGGTTTATAAACTAGCATTCATTTAAAATATGAATGAAGTTAGGAAACTTGCCTTACGCACAGCTACAGCTTATAGTTTACGTTGAACTGCTCATTTCAATTCTTATGTAGCACATAAGGAAATAACACATACACTAATTAGTTATATACTTGACTTACACATTGGTTCGCGTTCTTTCAAACTAAGTTTACGCGACCAACTTTCTTTACCGGTTTACGGCTTCATAACATACAGAGATGTCTTACTCATACAATCATCATCTTTTATGATTTGTATTCTTATCTTCTTCTTATACTCTCCTAGGACTCAGCACACATCGTGTCTCTGCTAGTAGTCCATATGGTACTCTGAGTGGTTTTCCATAAATAACCAACAAACAAGTTCTCGTCTCATCTACACTGGCCAAAACAGTGAGTTAGATCGGTTGCCAGTTTTGTATATACCTTCGCTCTCTAAAGGAATTGTTTAGCCCAGCTCCCATATGTCAACCATCAAAGGTTACGATTTCACCACAACCTAACTTATCTTAACTTATCTGAACTATTAAACTATAATGTTCATTAAGTCATTTTCTTATTCCTTATGGCTTTCTGACAAATAAATGTCATACCTCAGGATTTATTCTTTATCGTCCAAGTCATACAGTCTTTTGTATACTCAGAACGATAATTCAATATTCATTCTACACATTTATAGCGTTAACCATTTTACATTACCTCATTCTTATCTAACAACGTCCGATTCATTCGACTCAGAATGTCATCCAAGTTATATACATTAACTCGGCTTCTTTTACGTTATACGTACTTGTCTTTAATTCAGCTTCTTCACCGTTCACAGGTTTAATCATTAATCTTTATTACCTTACAGTCAAACCATACACAGGGTGTAGGTTCTACCCATTTAGTATTTACGTACACTTAACCTTTAACTCGGTTCAAGTGTTCAACGGTTAAATTTCATTCTAACATTCTCATCTGACTCACATTCGGCTTTCATTAATCTTATTACCGTTCGCTATGGCTTTCTTGATAATTCATATCTTACTTACTACTTCCGTCAATTTCTAAGTCATGCAACTAATGTATACTTAGAACGTTCGCTCGACGTTAATACGATTCACAAAAATATTTTATGCAAGACCCCAACTTATTATAAATAAAATTGAATTTTTCCTCTATTCATTATTCTAAGTTAATAAAGTGCTAATTTGATATAATGTTTTGGTTATAGGTGAAATGTGAAAAT
Organism: Panax quinquefolius; assembly: GCA_020205615.1. Classification (NCBI taxonomy): domain Eukaryota; kingdom Viridiplantae; phylum Streptophyta; class Magnoliopsida; order Apiales; family Araliaceae; genus Panax; species Panax quinquefolius. Next base: position 59,690,312 of record CM035163.1, read on the forward strand.
TTTACAAAATAAGTAAGTGGTTATAAATTATTCATTTTGTCGGGGAATATTCGTTTGATCGTGGAATATTCTTTTTGTCGGAAAATATTCGTACGACGGCGCAGCCATTTGTGGGCCCCATAACGGAAAATGGTTGGATGAAGGAAAACGACAAAGAATGAGTTTTTAAAAATAACAACGTAATTGTTACCGTTAACACTTTTGGAATACCTGGTGGTTAAAATACGATGTAATATCATTGGTTGCATAAAGATATATACCAGTATTGCAAGATATTTTGAATTATTGATTCTTACGTAAGAAGGCACTACTCAATATATGTTACAGTAGTTAGTATTCAATATTTTATTTTATTGATACAATAATTGTTGCGTTGATAGTTTATATTATTGTTCTTTCAATAATTGTCATTGCACAGTATTTCCCATTATCAGATCAATAATTCATATTATTTGAATAATATTATTAGATAACATTATTGGCAATGTCTAGAAAGTTCTATCAAGGAGAGGTTTGGTCACCTAATTGCGCGCTAGTAATGAGAAATCTTTCTTGGAAAGCCGCCTCTTTCCTGGGAACGGCCTGATTGTCATAATTGTGATTCTGTAATATTATTTATGAATAATTAATTATTGATTTATATGATAAGGAAATATTTAATTGATGTGGATATAAATGATGGATTTTTTTATGTGGTTATAAATGAAGGTATTAATGTTGAGATGTTTTATCAGTATTTTTGTCGGAATGGAGGTATTAAAAATCAAACAAATGTTCTTGAGATATATTGAGTGAGTAATAATTTTTAATCCGACCGTTGGATCGTTGTGATTTTTGGATATGTTATACATATATAAGTTGAGTATATGTCCACAACTTTTGAACCGTTAAAAATGAACGTATGTTTGTTATGAATTTTAAGAGGTGACTGGTTCAGAAATTATTGAAGTTTCGAAATTTATCATTTTGGTAGAAAATTCTAGAATTGGTGGGCCCCACTTTTGGTTGGTGAGAAATGTCCTCAAATTGAATTTCAAATGTGTTGGGTGGCAATAGTAGCAGGTAAAGCCATCAAGTAGCAGGTCAAGTCTGCTTCGGCGTGCTAACATTTTCCTATAAATAGAGGGCTAAGTTAGAATTGAAAATAACACCAAAAACAAGTTTTCTTTTTCTCTATATTATCGAACGTATTTTTGTGAGTATTTAGATACTTTGAGAGTTGTTGTTCAGTGCAAGTTTTCTTCAGCATCATATCCGATATTCCATTCCGAAGTACAGTTTCTTTGAGGTAAGGGATGTTTTTTTTTTGTAATGATGTTATTCTTTCAATTTCATTATACCGAAATATTGGTATGGATTTTATTGTAGAATTTCAACCTTTTTGTGTCGGGGTTACTATTCACGTATACGGCATTATTCACGTATACGACACTATTCACAAATACGACACTATTCACTGAAAAATGAAATTTTTCCTTTTTGTCCAAGATGTCTATTATGGTTACTATCTTTGATTGTATCCATGTTTTGATCTTTATATTTGAATCCTGCTTCAAAATTGGTTATTATGGAGTATTATTGATCTTGGATAAACTGTAATATGAATCCCTAATATTTGTCCTTCTGTCTCACTGGATTCGTTTTCTTTAAAAAAAAATTCATCATCCTCAGTCTTAAATGATGATGTTACTGAATATCTTTGGCCTGTAGTGCAAAGATGAATGATTAACTGATGAATATCTTTGGCCCGTAGTGCAAAGATGAACAGGTGTTGAGATGAACATGACCAACTGGTGATACAAATGAATATCTTTGGCATGTAGTGTAAATATGAATATTTGATTAAAGATGTATATTGATTGTTGTTACAGGGATAAAATATTGATGATGGACTTTTAAATCTTAGAAGATAGTAGAACTCATTCTCTACGTGACTCTTCTAATGGATTGATGTTTTCGCTGTATTTGTTGATCTAAAACTTGTTGTCTATTATATTTTATCAGATTTTTCCCTGTTGAAGACTAATGATAATTTGTTATATATTATCTTAGTCATAATATTCTTTACTAGGCTAGTTGAGCTCACACTTTTCCTTTTTGTTCCATTTTTCATCTCAAGAGGTGAGAACATAGCAGGATCTAGTCGGGGTATAGTGTGATGGTTCTAGAAAGATGTATTAGCAGTCCTCACTATTTCTGTAAAATAGTGTATGAATAATTGTAATGAGCACTTATTTGAGTGTGGATATTGTCTAGAAAACAATATTTGTATTTAAACTCACAGTATGTGTTGTCGTATTTTGCACGATAATTGTATTATTGAAGTTGTAGTTTGCTTTCTGTACCATGTATTTGGCGACCTAGAATGGGTGTTGTATACCTATTTTGGGGGCGTCACAGTTGGTATCAAAGCTTAGGGATATGGTCTCTTGCGGAAATCGGGGAATAAAACTAGGAGGGGAGAGATGAGTAAATCATTCGCTAGTGTGTCCTATTTAAGCTTATTTGTTGGTCGGTCATAATATAGAGATATTATGTGATATGTTAATTTGTTTAATTAACCCTTGTTTTATGGCAGTATTTAAGAATGGCTGCTGAGAACATTAACAATGGAGTGTATGAGACTATGGAACAACCTTTAGTCACAAACCAGGAGAACGTGCAACAGGAAGGCAATATTCCTCTTGTAAACAACCCTACCGAGCAAAAGATGGATGATGGAATGTTTAGGAGCTTTTTGCAGTTCATGCAAAATCAGACGAGGGAGACTCGTGTACAAAATACGGGTGGAAGTCATAGCAACGCGCGGTTTGTCACAGCTAAGTAGTTCAAGGAGTTGGGACCACCAGAATTCTTTGGAAAGCTGGATCCGATCAAGGCAGAAACATGGGTTAAGCAAATTACCAAGATATTTGATGTCTTGGGCTGTACAAAAAAACAAAAGGTTCCATTCGCCACCTTTATGTTCCATGGTGAGGTAGATTACTGGTGGGAATCTGTGAAGCGTACCCAGCCAGCCGCACTCAACATGTCTTGGGAAATCTTTCAGAAACAGTTCAATGACAACTACTTTCCTGAAAGTATTTGTCAAATGAAGGAGGTAAAGTTTATTAAACTGAAATAGAACAACATGACGGTGTCTCAGTACGAGGCGAAGTTCGTGGAGTTATCTAGGTTTGCACCTCATTTGGTAGAGAATGAAGAACGTATGACACGGATGTTTCTGAGGGTCTAAAACCTGAGATTCGTCAATACCTTATCTCTCATAAATTTTCCCTGTATTCAGATGTTGTCAACAGGGCTCAATTATTAGAGCGAGATAGTGAGTATGTTCAACCGAGGGACCACAACTATGGTCATACCGGTGACAACAATTATCGGAGCGATGATAACCAGCGAGGAGGGAAAAATACAGACAAAAGCGGTAACCATTCAGGTGGTAATCGTGGCCATGATAATAGGAGAGGTGAGTCAAGTGAAAATTTCAAAAAGAGGATATTCAACAATTACGGGAAGACATCAGAATCAGCACCAGCATCAACTGTTGCTAGGGGGGAGAACGACCACCGGTCGTGTGTTATAAATGCGGGAAAGAGGGACATATCAGCCCAAACTGCCCACAACAGTTCAATGTAAGTTATAATTGTGGAAAGGAACGACATATTGCTCAAGATTGTACTATAACGAAACCAAGTTCAGCGGGGATGGTGACTCAAAAGGCTGTCCCGGATAAGTCGAAATCTGCGGTTCCTGGAAGAACGTTTGTCATGACTGGCCAAAATGCGAGAAACCCGAACGAGGTGATCACGGGTATGCTAATCTTGAATTCTTGTGAAGGTTATACCTTACTAGATACCAGTTCTACCCATTCGTTTATCTCTCCTGCTTGTGCTCAACGTTTAAACTTGACTCCGGTGAAATTAGACTTTGATTTATCAGTGGAGACTCCATTAGGAGAAACCTTCATTACATCTACAGTTTATAAATCTTGCTTGATCCAAGTTAGCACTATCACATTACCTGTTGATCTTATCTCTTTAAAGATACTTGCATTTGATGTGATTTTAGGAATTGATTGGTTAACCACTCATCGTGCCAAAATTGATTATTTTTATAAGGTTGTTAGTTTTCATATTCCTAACCAACCTGTCATACGAATTCAAACAACTAAACCGCTAAAATCAGTCACTATCATATCAAGCCATAAAGCTATTCGTTTATTGAAAAATGGATGTCAAGCTTTCTTAGCCCATGTTATGGATTTGAACAAAGACAAGTCAGATTTGAATAATATTTCTGTTATTTGAGAATTTTCTAATGTATTTCCTAAAGAACTTTCTGGTCTACCCCCAGAACGTGATGTTGAATTCTTTGTTGACCTTGAACCAGGTACAAAACCCATTTCTAAAACCCTATATCGAATGGCTCCTATTGAACTTCAGGAGTTAAAAGTCCAACTACAGGAGTTATTAGACATTAGTTTCATTCATCCTAGTACATCTCCTTGGGGTGATCCTGTTTTATTAGTAAAGAAGAAAGACGGGAGTATGCGACTTTGTATTGACTATCGAGAATTAAACCATGTCACCATCAAGAATAGGTATCTGTTACCTCGCATTGATGACCTGTTTGACTAGTTGCAAGGAGCACAATTCTTTTCAAAGATCGACCTTCGTTCTGGATATCAGCAGCTGAAAATTAAAACTGAGGATATTTCAAAGACTGCCTTCAGAACTCGGTACGGGCATTATGACTTCTTAGTCATGTCTTTTAGATTGACTAATGCTCCTGCTGCTTTCATTGATATGATGAACCTAGTATTCAAGGAAGATTTGGATCAATTCGTTGTTGTCTTTATTGATGACATCTTCATCTATTCCAAAAGTCGCGAAGATCATGAGTACCATTTGAAGCTGATACTTGAAAGGCTTCGTGAAAACAAGCAAAATGCCAAGCTGAATAAATACGAGTTCTGGCTTGAGGAGTAGCACTCCTTGGGCACGTGGTGTCAAAACATAGAGTATCTGTTGACCGGATGAAGATTGATGCAATACAAAATTAGGAGCAACCGAAGTCGGTGACCGAAGTACGTAGCTTTCTAGGCTTAGCTGGTTATTATTGAAGATTCATGGAAGGATTTTCTCGAATCGCTATCTCTAATTAACAATTTGACTCAGAAGATAAAAATTCGTATGGAGCGAGGAATGCGAGAAGAGTTTCCAACAGCTCAAAAGGAGACTCATTTCGGCACCTGTTCTGGCAATACCATCTGGTTCGGAATGATTTGTTATCTACAATGATGCTTCAGGCAAAGGGTTAGGATGTGTTCTCATGAAACATGGGAAAGTCATAGCTTATGCCTCATGACAACTCAAAGAATATGAGAGGAATTATCTTACTCATGATCTAGAGTTGGCAGCAGTCGTTTTCGCGTTGAAAATCTGGAGACACTACCTGTATGGGGAGAAAGTGGAGATCTATATGGATCATAAAAGCCTCAAATACTTCTTCACCCAAAAGGAACTCAACATGCGGCAATGACATTGGCTCGAGCTATTGAAAGATTACGATCATACCATTCAATACCATCCTGGAAAAGCAAATGTTGCAGCTGACGCATTGAGTAGAAGATCGTATGCGGGTACGAGTGCGATGTTGTTAACACAAAGACCCATTTTGTACGATTTACAAAGGATGGAGATTGAGTTAAAGACTCCAGGGACCCACGTGATGATGGCGAATATACGAGTAGAGCCGACTTTAATCGATAAAGTTAAAATTGCTAAAGCTACGGACCTGGGGATGATGCGTATGAAGAAGAAAGTGCAAGAAGGTTCTATTTCAAAAGCAAGAATCGATGAAGAAGTAATACTTCGAGTCAACTTTAGACTTTGCGTTCCTAACGATTCTGAATTAAAGCATAGAATCATGATGGTGGCACACAACACCCCATTTGCAATCCATCCTGGGAGTACCAAAATGTACAATGATCTTCGACATACATTTTGGTGGAACAATATGAAGAGTGAGATCGCGAATTTTATCTCGAGATGTTTAACTTGTCAACGTGTAAAGGCGGAGCATCAAGTGCTATAGGGTCCATTGCAACCACTTAAGATTCCAAAATGGAAGTGGGAACACATTACTATGGATTTCATTACAGGTCTTCCCAAGGTTTCTCAAGGCATAAATGCGATTTGGGTTATTGTGGATAGATTAACCAAGTCTACTCATTTCTTAACTATACGAGAAACTTATTCCCTTGAACGTCTTGCTCGTATGTACGTGAATGAGATTGTGAGATTGAATGGCATGCCAGTATCCATAGTTTCGGATCGTGGCCCAAGATTCACTTCAAGATTTTGGGTTAGCTTATAGAAAGCTAGGGTCACGGATTTACGATTCAGTTCAGCATACCATCCTCAAACGGATGGGCAATCGAAAAGGACTATTTAAACCCTTGAAGATCTATTCAGACTTTATGTCCTAGATTTCAAAGGAAGTTGGGATAAGTACTTGCCACTGGTGGAATTCTCCTACAACAACATTTATCAAGAAAGTATAAGCATGGCTCAATTCGAGGCGTTGTATGGACGAAAGTGTCGTTCTCCAATATGTTGGGACGAGGTGGGAGAAGCAATGTTGTTGGGACCAGAATTAGTACGCATAACTACAAAAAAGATCCAAATGATTCGACAACGTATTCAAACCTCACAGGATCGACAAAAGTGTTATGTTGATCTTCATCGAAAGGACGTGGAATTTAATATTAGGGATCGTGTATTGTTACGTGTTGCTCCATGCAAGGGAGTTACAAGATTCGGGAAGAGAGGAAAGCTCAATCCACGATTTATTGGTCCATTTCAGATTCTTGACCGAGTAGGAAATGTGGCCTATAGACTCGCATTACCTCCAAGCATGTCTCATGTTCATAATGTTTTTCATATATCTATGCTTCGTAAATATGTGAAAGACCCGAACCACATTATTGAGTTAGAACCAGACGAGATAGACCAAGATTTAACGTACGAGGAGGTACCTGTTAAGATCTTGGATAGGAAAGAGCATGTCCTACGCACCAAGATTATACAACAAGTTAAAGTTTTGTGGAGGAACCATGCTATTGAGGAGATGACTTGGGAGTTGGAATCGGAAATGAAAGCAAGGTACGCTCACCTTTTTCGAAACACCAGGTACATACGTCAATTTCGAGGACGAAATTTTATAAGGAGTGGAGGTTGTAAGACCCCAACTTATTATAAATAAAATTGATTTTTTCCTCTATTCATTATGCTAAATTAATAAAGTATTAATTTGATATAATGCTTTGGTTATGAGTGAAATGTGAAAATTTTACAAAATAAGCAAGTGGTTGTAAAATATTCATTTTGTCGGGGAATATTTGTTTGGTCGTGGAATATTCTTTTTGTCGGGGAATATTCGTACGACGGCACAACAATTTCTAGGCCCCATAACGGAAAACGGTTGGATGAAGGAAAACGACACAGTATAAGTTTTTATAAATAACGGAATAATTGTTACCATTAACACTGTTGGAATACCTGGTGGTTAAAATACAGTAATACGCGTGGTTGCACGTGTAGACACCGGTATTGCATAAAGATTTTTGAATTATTGATTCTTACGTAAGAAGGCACTACTCAATAATTGTTACAAAGGTGAATTCTTGTTTAATATTTTATTTTATTGATTCAATAATTGCTGCGTTGATAGTTTATATTATTGTTGTTTCAATAATTGTCACTGCACAATATTTCTCATTATTAGATCAATAATTACTATTATTTGAATAATATTATTAGATAGCATTATTGGCAATGTCTAGAATGTTCTGTCAAGGAGAGGTTTGGCCACCTAATTGCGCGCCAGTAAGGAGAAATCCTTATTGGAAAGCCCCCTCTTTCCTGGGAATGGCCTGGTTGTCATAATTGTGATTCTGTAATATCATTTGTGAATAATTAATTATTGATTTATATGATAAGGAAATATTTATTTGATGCGGATATAAATGATGGATTTTTTTATGTGGTTATAAATGAAGGAATTAATGTTGAGGTGTTTTATCAGTATTTTTGTCAGAATGGAGGTATTAAAAATCAAACTAGTGTTCTTGAGATATATTGCATGAGTTATAATTTTTAATCCGACCGTTGGATCGTTGTGATTTTTTGATATGTTATACATATATAAGTTGAGTATATGTCCACAAATTTTGAACTGTTAAAAATGAACGTATGATTTGTTATGAATTTTAAGAGGTGACTGATTCAGAAATTGTTGAAGTTTCGGAATTTATCATTTTGGTGGAAATTTCTAGAATTGGTAGGCCCCACTTTTGGTTGGTCAGAAATGTTCTCAAATTGAATTTAAAATATGGTGGGTGGGAATAGTAGCAGGTAAAGCCATCATGTAGCAGGTGAAGTCTGCTTCGGTGTGCTAACATTTTCCTATAAATAGAGGGCTAAGTTAGAATTAAAAGTCACACTAGAAACAAGTTTTCATTCTCTCTATATTATTGAGCGTATTTTTGTGAGTATTTAGATACGTTGAGAGTTGTTGTTCAGTGCAAGTTTCCTTCAGCATCATATCCAATATTCCAATCCGAAGTACTATTTCTTTGAGGTAAGGGATGTTATTTTTTTTCGTAATGATGTTATTCTTTCAATATCATTATACCGAAATTTTGGTATGGATTTTATTGTGGAATTTTTACCTTTTTTGTCGGGGTTACTATTCACGTATACGGCATTATTCACGTATACGACACTATTCACGAATACGAAACTATTCACCGAAAAATTAAATTTTTCCTTTTTGTCCAAGATGTCTATTATGGTTACTATCTTTTATTGTATCCATGTTTTGATCTTTATTTTTGAATCCTGCTACAAAATTGGTTATTATGGAGTATTATTGATCTTGGATAAACTGTAATACGAATCCCTAATATTTGTCCTTCTATCTCACTAGATTCGTTTTCTTTAAAATATTTTTCATCATCGTCAGTCTTAAATGATGATGTTACTGAATATCTTTGGCCTGTATTGGAAAGATGAATGATTAACTGATGAATATCTTTGTCACGTAGAGCAAAGATGAACAGGTGTTGAGATGAACATGACCGTGCAAATATGAATATTTGATTAACAGGTGTTGAGATGAACAGGTGTTGAGATGAGATGAACGTGCAAATATGAATATTTGATTAAAGATGTATATTGATTTTTGTTACAGGGATAAAATATTGATGACGGACTTTTAAATTTAGAAGATAGTAGAACTTATTCTCTACGTGACTCTTCTAATGGATTGTTGTTTTCGCTACATTTGTTGATCTAAAACTTGTTGTTTATTATATTTTATCAGATTTTTCCCTGTTGAAGACTAATGATAATTTGTTGTATATTATCTTAGTCATAATATTCTTTACTAGGCTAGTTGAGCTCACCCTTTTCCTTTTTATTCTATTTTTCTTCTCAAGAGGTGAGAACATAGCAGGATCTAGTCGGGGTATGGAGTGATGGTTCTAGAAAAATGTTTAAGAAGTCCTCACTATTTCTGTAAAATAGTGTATTAATAATTGTAATGAGGACTTATTTGAGTATGGATATTGTGTAGAAGACAATATTTGTATTTAAACTCACAGTATGTGTTGTCGTATTTTGCACGATAATTGTATTATTGAAGTTGTAGTTTGCTTTCTGTACCATGTATTTGGTGACCTAAAATGGGTGTTGTATACCTATTTTGGGGGCGTCACAATTTACGTATTCAATGTTTACGTTGTTCATCCCTTAATCTCTCATTCAACCTTTATCTAAAGTTTTAATCGCTTTCATTCATTACTCGCCACCTGAACCCCATGTTCATTACTCTTTCTTAATGTCAAAGCCATACGATTCGTTGTATACTAAGACCGATCGCTCATCGCAACAGCATTGCATTCACAACGTTTGAACACTTTACATTCATCTCTCATTACCATGTCATAACATCGAAATATTATACATTACCCTCGTTACTCAATGTCTAAGGAATCACAATCATAAAAATCCCCCACGTTCGTTTACCGCGACTACGGTCCCCGGATATCAGTTCCGTAACCCGCGTTCACATTCTTTTAATCTCATTTAATCTTTTCGTTCAACCTTCATTAAAGGTTTAATATACTTAATTAAGTGTTACATTAGTTGAATTATATGTTCATATTTTTTTCTTGCACATCCCCTAGTAATTGAGCAGAAAAAATCTCATTGCTGGGCATTGCCCTGCACCGGCATTGTGGCGCCGTATCCTTCCCTTTTCTTCACGCTGCAGCGTCACACAGCAGTAGCTTATGGCTCAAGCTTACGCGGCGACGCCAGCCCCCAAGGCACGACTCGCGCTACGGTGTCAAGCATGAAACCTAGAAAAAAAATTGAAGTCTTTTACAAGCTTGAGACGCTGACTTCGAAATCTCATATCTTATTCGTTATAACTCAGAATAAGATCATTCCAAAGCCATTTTCTTCCTTATCTTACGTAGTTCGATTACCCTTGGACATAACTTTCTTATGAATCCGTTAATGTGCCATTCGATTGGCTTAATCATCGCTCTTCGTTCGTTTTACATTTTTAACGTTCTTCGTTTGTTCTTCCGTAATTCGGTCATCCAAACTCAGAATTCATTTGTTCTTTAGTCCATGACTCATATTTTATACTTCCTCTTACATTCTTATTAAACCCTACACGCTCGGGTTCATTTATGAACTTTCTAATTCGCATTCTTCTTTTACGAAATTTTTGCCATAACTTCGTTATAGCTCAATTTTAATCCATTCTTCATGAACGTTTCTAACATTCCTAACCAAGCAATAAGAAACTAACTTAGACACGATGGTTTTAAACTTGTCCATCAACAACAATTATCCTACGATGGTTTTAAATTTGTCCATCAACAACGTTCTTCGCGTGTTCTTCACGTTCTTCGTTTGTTCTTCATTCTTTATCGATATTTTGATTACAATTTTACTTTTTCTGGGAATTTGATGTCATAGAACATCATTCCTTACTTATTTGACCAATTCAATCATAACATTCATTCGGATCGCTCAAAATCCTTACGAATCTTACACTTCGTTAAGAAATTTATAAACTAAAATTTTAATTTCTTATTTCTTCATTTTCTTACGATTTCAACCATATGAAATCATTCCTAACATCATCTACTTCTTATTCTCATTATGTTATGATTTAAACATATAAACTTAAAGAAAATTATCTAGAAGTTAGGTTTTTGGATTACCTTTCTTCTTTAATCTCATCCTGTCAGACAAAGCTTGCGCTCGGGAAAGTTTTTCCTCTTCCTTTTCCTCTCTTCCCCCATCCGAACTCTCTCTCTCTCTCTCTCTCTCTCTCTCAAAGTTGTAGGATTTTTCAAAATCCCAAAACAATGAAGTTAGCTTCATATTTATAGATTTTCAAGGCTAGGGGTATTTTAGTCATTTCGCCCTCCTTAACCTACTTACTATTCAAAGCTTAAGGACCAAGTTTACTTGGCCTCCACACTTACTTAGCCATTAAGTCTACTTAGCCATTAAGTTTACTTAACTCTTAAGTTTACTTACTCATTAAGTAACTTATCCTTACTATTCCACCTCCTTACTATTCACGTAGCTTCCCTTGGAAGCTTCGTGGTTCCATCTTTTGGGTTTCGTCTAACAGTATTAAAAACTGCGATTCTCAAAATCCAAATATTTTTGGATATTTCATCTTTCCTTTACCGATTAACTTTTACGTATTCTTTGAATTTTCGAAAAATTGAAAAACACTTTTCCACAATAAGCGTTTTCCTTCACGTTTTCCCCTAACGTAGCTAAACGAGTGAAAAGTACATAACAGTACTTTTCATCATTTTTATTTTATCCGATTTTTGCACGTTTTTCGAGAAAAACTTTTATCGACTTACTTAACTTTTCACGATATATTATCGTCAAATCTTTCGACGGGATGTCATTTCGACATACCGAACTCTCGAAAATACTTAGATTATTCAAACCCTAACCCTTAGGGTTTCGTCGGGTGAATAGTGCCTATTTCGTCTTTTTCCCCAGAAATATTTTGTTCCCAGAAATATTTTATTTTTGTCTTGAAAATTCTTACTCGTTCAGTCTAGCTCGTAGCCAGAATCCTCCCAATTTATAATTATTTTAGGTTATAGAACGATTAATAAACACATAGCACATAATAGTATTTATAAAAATTTATTTTATAAATAACTAATTCTTTAAATCTTTAAATCTTAAATTCTGGACAATCCGATTTTCCGGGTTGTCACAAGATAGCCTAAGATTTAACGTACGAGGAGGTACCTGTCAAGATCTTAGATAGAAAGGAGCATGTCCTATGGTCAAAGGTTATACCTAAAGTCAAAGTTTTATAAATCGAAACACCAGGTACGTACGTCAATTTCATAAGGAGGGGAGATTGTAAGATCCCAATTTTTTTTTAATTTTATTATTTTATTTAATAAAATGGAATTTTCTCTATTTATTATTTTGAAATAGTAAGGGGTTGATTCGATTAATGTGGTTAGTTATGGGTAAAATGACTAAATATTTTAAATAAGCAAGTGGTTATAAAATATTCATTGTTGTCAGGGTATATTCGTTTGGTCGTGTAATATTCTTACTGTCGGGGAATATTCGTACGACGGCACAGCCTTATATGGGCCCCATAATGGAAAGCGATTGGATGAAGAAAACGACAAGTATGAGTTTTTAAAAATAACATCGTAGTTGTTACTCAATTATCATTGTTGGAATACGGTGGTTAAAACACGAATGCAGTGATGTTGCATAAAGAGTTAACACTGCAGATTGCACTAATTATTGATTCTTACGTAAGAAGGCACTACTCAATAATTTTTACAGTAATTATTGTTCAATATTTTATTTTATTGATTCAATAATTGCTACGTTTATATTTTATATTATTGTTGTTTCAATAATTGTCACTGCATAGTATTTCCCATTATCAGATCAATAATTCATATTATTTGAATAATATTATTATATAGCATTATTGGCAATGTCTAAGGAAGTTCTGTCTAAGGAGTGGTTTGGTCACCTAATTGCGCGCCAGTAATGAGACATTCTAATTGGAAATCCCCCTCTTTCCTAGGAATGACCTGGTTGTCATTATTGTGACTGTATAATATTAATTGTGAATAATTAATTATTGATTTATATGATAAAAAAAATATTTATTTGTGTGGATATAAATGGAGAAATTTTTTGAAAAGTGACAATTATTGAAAATTGATATTTTATCTTTTCTGATAAAATAATTCATTTAAATATATTATTATATTTTAATAATATAATAATGGTGATATTTTTACAATGAATGTGTGATATATGAATAAATGAGGAGGAAGAGTATTTTTGTTACAATAAATGTTAAAAACATCTTAAACATGTTGGTGGACCCCATTTTGACTGAAATTTGATTAGCTTGTAAAATCGTCCATATGTGGATTTCGGCCAATTTCTGTTTGGAATTTGGAAAAACTTAAAGCTACAAAGTTGTAGAGAATTAAATTTCCTATGGAATGGTAGTAAGATTCGAATTTTTCTGATAAAAGGGCTATTTATTATGAATTATTGAAATTCCGGAATATTGGGTCTAGATTGATTTGTTACAAAAAATATTTAAAACATGTTTTTCATTTTGGTGGGCCCCACTTGCATGTGTAAGATGTTGAAATCAGATTTCAAGTGTGCGTAAGAAATTTTTTATAAATAACGTTATTTTATTAAATTTTCTGCTTCGGTGTTCTAAGCATTTTCCTATAAATAGGGTGCTTAGGTTAGAATTGAAAATCACACCAGAAACTGCAGTTTTCTCTCTTTATATTATCGAGCGTATTTTTGTGAGTATTTAGATATCTTCTGTAGCTATACAGTGCAAGTTTCCTTCAGCATTATATCCGATATTCCTACGTAAATACTATTATTCTTTTAAGGTAAGGGATGTTATTTTCTTCGTAAATGATATTATTTCTTTCAAAATCATTATGCCGAAATGTTGGTAAGAATTTTATTATGAAAATTTTACCTTTTTATGTTGAGGTTACTATTCACGTATACGACACTATTCACGTATACGACATTAATCATGAATATGGTACTATTCATGAGTACTATTCATGAAGTATGATTTTTCTTGTGGAATTTTTGCCTTTTCATGTCGGGGTTACTATTCACGTATACGACACTATTCACGTATATGGGACTATTCACAAATACGACATTATTTACCAAAAAATAAAATTTTCTCTTCTTTGTCCCAAATGTCTATTATAATTACTATCTTTGATTGTATCCATGTTTTGATCTTCATTCTTTAATTTTACTCCACTATGATTTATTATGGAGTATTTTTGAACTTGGATTGTCTAAAGTATGAATCCCTAATCTTTGTCCTTTTATTTCACTGGATTCGTTTCTTTAAAAATATTTTTCATCATCCTCAGTCCTAAATGATGATATTACTGAATATTTTTGGTTTGTAGTGCAAAGATGAATGATTTCCTGATGAATATCTTTGGCCTGTAGTGCAAAGATGAACAAGTGTTGAGATGAACATGACCAATTGATGAATATCTTTGGCCTATAGTGCAAAGATAAATATTTGATTCAAGATGTATATTGATTGATGTTACAAGGTCAAAATATTGATGATGGACTTTTAAATCATAGACGATAGTAGACTTCATTCTCTACTTAACTCTTCTAATGAATTATTATTTCAGCTGCGAATATTAATCTAAAACTTGTTGTCTATTATATTCTATCAGATTTTTCCCTGTTGAGGACTAACGATAATTTGTTCTATATTATCTTAGTCATAATATTCTTTACTGGGCTAGTTAAGCTCACCCTTTTTCTTTTTGTTCCATTTTTCTTCTCAGGAAGCAAGAATATAGCGGGAAGTAGTCGAGGTGTAGATTGTTGTTCCAAGGCAGTTGTTATAGTAGTCCTCACTATTTTGTAAAATAGTGTATCAATAATTGTAATGAGGACTTATTTGTGTGTGGATATTGTCTAGAAGACAATATTTGTATTTAAACTCACAGTTTATGTGTTGTCGTATTTTGAACGACAATTGTATTAATGAAGATGTAGTTGTTTCTGTACCATGTATTTGGCGACTCAGAATGGGTGATGTATACCTATTTTGGGGGTGTCACAATTGTTGTTTCTCCATATTACCATAACAGAAGGTACCACTTTATTCCTTAGTACTTGCTCTTTCCTGTCGATAATTTGAACACGAACATCTTCATATGATAAGTCTTTCTCAAACTATAATGGCTCATATTCTATAACATGGTTATAATCATGCTTATATGGCCTTAACACTGACACATGGAAAATGTTATGAATTTGTCCTAATTCAGGAGGTAAAGCTACCTCATATGTCACTTCACCAACTCGTCTCAGCACTTCAAAAGGTCTTATAAATCTACGGCTCAGCTTTCTCTTTTTACCAAACTGAATTTTTCCTTCCCAAGGAGACATTTTCAAGAAAACAAAACTACCAACATCAAATTCCTGATTTTATCAGTATTGATCGGCATATTTCTTCTGTCTATCTTGTGCAACTATAAATCTTTTTCGAATCACCTTGTTTATCTTGACAGTTTATTGTACCAATTCTGGACCCAATAGCTGACGTTCACCTACGTCGTCGCAGCATAACGGAGTTCTGTATTTCCTACCGTATAATGCTTCGTAAGGCGGCATGCCAATACACGCGTGATAACTATTATTATAGGCAAACTCAACCAATGGTAGATGGTCATCCCAATTCCCTTTGAAATCCATAATACATGCTCTGAGCATATCCTCCAGTGTTTGGATGGTCCTCTCAATTTGTCCGTCGATTTGAAGATGATACGCTGTGCACATTCTCAACTGCGTTCCCAAGCATTCTTGTAGTCGTTTCCAGAAATTTGACGTGAAACGCAGATCTCTATCTAATACAATAGACATCGGGACACTGTGTCTAGAAATAATTTCTTTCATGTACAGTTTTGCCAACCGATCTAAGTTAAATCTAATCTTGATTTGCAAAAAGTGTGCCGACTTCGTCAATCGATCGAAAATCACCCAGATAGCGTCAAAACCTTGTTGAGACATTGGAAGACCTACCAAAAAATCCATTGTGATATGCTCCAATTTCCATTCTGATAACTCCAACGGTTGCAACAATTCGCTTGGCCTTTGTTGTTTATCTTTTACTTTCTGACACATTAATCATTTTGCCACACATTCAGCCACGTCCTTTTTCATAATTGGCCACCAGAAATGATGTTTGAGATCCTGGTACATTTTCATACTTCCAAGGTGAATCGAACATCTATAGTTATGAGCTTCACTCAGAATTTCCTCTTTAACTTTCGGTACTGGCGGAACCTAAATTCTCCATTCGAATCAAAGTAACCCTTCTGAATCTATTTAAAAAAAAATTTCCTCACCTTTAGATACTTTTTTTCTTTTCTCTTCACAGTTCTCATCATGAAGTTGTGCATTCTTCACCTTATCTACCAACGTTAAATTGATTCCCATCTGGAATAATTTTTTGTCAGATTTTGTCAGATATTTAATTTCCAACTCCATCTTTGCCATTTTCGATACTAGCTTCTCCTGAACAGTTAACATCATTACCTTCTCCCGTCCCTTTCTACTTAAGGAATCAACAATAACATTCGCCTTTCCAGGATAATAGAAAATCTCGCAGTTATAGTCTTTAATCCACTCCAACCATCTTCTCTGTCTCATATTTAAATCTTTTTGGGTAAAGATATACTTCAAACTTTTATGGTCGGTATATATCTCATACCTCTCTCTATAAAGATAATGTCTCTAAATTTTTAGGGCAAACACCACCGCAACCAACTATAAGTCATGAGTCGGATACCCTTTCTCGTAATCTTTTAATTGACGTGATGCATACGCAATTACTTTGTCGTTTTGCATAAGCACATAACCTAGCCCTTTATGCGATGCATCACTATACACCAAAAAATTCCCTGTTTCATCATGCAATGACAACACAGGTGCTGAACTCAACCTCTTCTTTAATTATCGAAAACACTCCTCACACTTCTCTGTCCAAACAAACTTAATTGCTTTCCTAGTTAAATTTTTCAGCGGGGTTGTGATCTTGGAAAATTCTTGAATAAAACGCCTATAGTAGCTTGCTAATCCCAAGAAACTTCTTACTTATAACGGCGTCTTCGGCTGATCCCAATTTATTACAGCTTCCACTTTTGATGGAGCTACCAAAATTCCGTCCTTATCAATAAGACAATAACGTGCCTGAGAAATTGTACACGTTCCAACCAAAACTCACATTCTAAGAATTTAGCGTACAACTTCTCTTTTCTCAATGTCTCCAATGTCACTCTTAAGTGTTTAACATGTTCCTCCCCGGTCTTGGAATATACCAATATATCATCAATAAACACCACTATAAATTTTTCTAAGAATGGTTTAAACACCCTGCTCATCAAATCCATGAAGGCTGCAGGTGCGTTGGTTAAACCAAATGACATAACCAGAAACTCGTAATGACCATAACATGTTCTGAATGTCATCTTCGGTACATCCTCTAGCCTCACCTTCAACTGATGATAACCACTTTTCAAGTCTATCTTTGAGAAATATCTTTCCCTCTATAGTTGATCGAACAAGTCATCAATTCTTGGTAATGGATACTTATTTTTGATCGTGACCTTATTCAATTCTAGGTAGTCAATGCAGAGCCGTATCGATCCATCTTTCTTCTTAACAAACAACACCGGTGCTCCCCATGGCGATACACTTGGTTGGATATACTTCTTGTCGAGTAATTCTTGCAACTGCACCATCAACTCTTTCATTTCTACTGGGGCCATTCTGTATGGGGCTTTAGATATCACGACCGTTCCTGTCACTAAATCAATCACGAACTTAATTTCTCGATTTGGTGTTAGTCTAGGAAAATCGTTAGGAAATACTTCTGTAAAATCTCTAATAATCGGTACCTCTTCTAGCTTAGCACTCTTCTTCTGCGTGTCTACTATGTAGGCTATAGTCACATCCTTGTCTCAACAACTTTTTGGCTTGCATCACCGTTAAAAAACTTGCTTGTCGATGTGACTTACTGCAATAAAACACAACCATTGACGGAGTCATAAGGTTAACACATTTCCTTTGGTAATCAATTACTACTCCATAATTGAATAACCAATCCATTCCAAATGTGTCATCAAATTCCCCAAGTTTAATTGGTATCAAATCTACCATCATCTCGTGACCCTTTATAACCACTCTACAATTCTTATATATGAATCTAACAGGAATCACTTGCCTATTCGCAATTTCTATGCTTAAAGGGAAATCTAATTCTTTTTAAGGCAAATCTAAGTTCTGAGTAAATTCATCGGATATAAATGAACAAGTAGCACCCGAATCAAATAGCAAATAAGCATTAATACCATTAATCAGAATGATACCTGACACCACATCCTTTGACTACACAGCATCTTGCACGGTCATATTGAAAGTCGTCATAATAGGTCGGCTTGATTGTGCTAGTCCAGTGATAGTTAAAGTACCTCCACCATTAATTTCTTTTCCTTCACTTGCATTTCCTGCTGTCTTTTTAGGACAATCACGAACCGCAGGTGAAACATGCTCCTTTCTTTGGGCTAAAACAATTCGGTGTAATGTGTCCCTCCTGGCCACAATTGAAACATACCATCTTGCCCTTCAAACACATGCCAGTGTGGTTCTTTTCATAAGTAGTACAAGCTTCAAACTTTTTCTTTTGTTGACTTCCTTGTTGTCCTCCCGAATTTGAATTCTCGCTCCACTTCCTCTTCTGATTGTTACCTCCATTATTGCTTCCACAAGCCTTGTTCTCATTCTCATTCTTTCTCTTCTTTTGTTCTTGGTTATACTTGGTTAATGCATCACTTCCACCTTCCATGATAATTGCCTTTTCCAGTACAGCCGCAAATGTGTTTAACTGGAATATTGAAACCTTGCTATAAAGCCAGGGCTTCAACCCTTGTTCAAATCTTCTTGCCTTACGCTCGTCGGTATTAACTTGATAAGTGGCAAACCTTGCCAACTTATTAAACTTTACAGCATATTCCAGCACAGTTATGGTTCCTTGTTTTAGCTCCAAAAATATCTCTTTAAACCTATCCCACGCTATTATTCCCTGTCCCCCACGAACCTTATTCGCCTGCCACCAATAGCTAGCTTCAGACTTTAGCATCAACGTTGCAAAAGCGGTCTTCTAATCTTCGTTGACTTAGGCAACGTCAAACACCTTCTCCATTTCCATAATCCAGGTTTGGGCTTCAACTAGATTCTTAATCCTTGAAACTTTGGCAGTCCAACCGCTTTGAAGTCCTTGAAGGTCGTGACTTGAGCTTGCGGTTGATTTGCAAGTGCTCCCGTTAAAAAAGTCACCAACTGCTGAACCGGGTTAGCATTGTCCTCATTATTATTGTTAGTAGACCCTTCATGAGGTGGTTGTTGGCATGGCTGTCTTCTTCTAGGAGGCATTTTCTGTTAAAATATACACTTATTAGTTCATTACTCAACTTCTTGAATATTTGAAGTTTAACTTAAACATTCTAAGATTAAAGCTATAACACATAACATTTCAATAAACTTTGATATTTTTATTCATTTAAAACTTTTCATATCATAGTAAGGATAGCACCTCTGCTATCAACATCCAATTTCCTGAACTAAACAAGTTTCAGGATTACATACTTATACTACCCCTTTATTTATCTCAAAATAAGGGATTTACAATTTATTTAATCACATCCTTAACCACATATTATAATTATTATCCCTCCTATCTTGGCATATTAAGACGTCGAGAGGCTTCTCTACGCTCTTCCTCCATAATACGATATACCGTCCTACGATCCATCACGAACCACGTCAAGTCTTCAAACTGAGGTGGGTAATAAAAGACTCGATCTTGGGCCCTATCAATCGCAGAATGAAAGGCTTGATCCATTTTATTCATCTTATCCTTCTTCGTTTGAACCTTAGCTTCAGCATGGTCTGCATGCTGAGTCGCCTTCATCCAAGCGTCCTCTGCTCTCGCACGCTTAGCTGACTCCTCCTTCAAGTCAACTTTTAGCTTGTCCACTTCAATCTTCATCTTTTCATTCTCAGCCAACAGCTCCTCTTGATGTCCCTCTGTGTGAACTAAGTTCCACTCCATGTTTCCAAGACGTGAGTCGATCTCCTGAATATCCGCATCCTTCTGCTCTATAGTAGCTCGACGTATCTCAGGTAACTCCTTCAGCTCCTCAACCTTATCCTATAATTCTATGTTTCGATCATACAGTGCATCATACATCTCGGATGATATAGAGTTTCGTGGAAATTCCACAGGATCCTCTTCCTCATCTTCCTCCTCTATCTCCTTAGAGTTCTCCTCCTCAAGGTCAGACAAAGGCTCATCCTCCTGTTCTTCCTCAGCGACCAATAGAGAAAGGCTCCCTCTTAATAAACTGTTCCCACACAACATGGACATCTCGGGGTTCCTCATCTCTAGGTACCTGAGGTATCACTTCCCTAGCTGGACTGGATCCTCCAACGTTAGACATCTGACAACAAAATAATTTTAAGTTTTATTTATTACGTGACACTCTTCGATACTCGCGAGTACATAAGTTATTAACACATAGCACATAAAGTCTTTTATTGTTTATCTTTTAATGCATCTCGACAATTCATTCCTTACAACTCGATATAAGTTTATCACCACTATGTTTTCTGTCTTCTTAAAGGTTACTTCCTAATGTTTTCCCCCCACCTAAGGTTCATAACCTAAAACTTTGATACCAACCTATGACACCCCTAAATCTGAATACTCCATTCCTATAGGATTTGGTGTTCACTATTCAAAACTATTACATCCAACTACCCATAACAAGGGATAAAGACATAATTTAAATAACTTAAACAATAATCTTTCCCATTAAAGGGTTACATCACTTTTAAACATTCCCAGGTAATCTAACCTTAAACTATTACATAATTCTGCGGATTACATCAGAAAATAACATAAGTATTATAACTTAATTTCATTTAAATGATTCACATAAATCTTCATCACATGGACATCTTGCCCTTTCCTTTGATGGAAGATGGCTCATCAACTTTCTCGACTTTAGCTGCAGTGTTAATTGTAATAGTGAACAAATAATTGCCCACTATAATAAGGAATAACAGTAATAACAACATGAGTTTGGACAACAAATGTTGAATAATTGTGAACTCGTTCTATGAATCAAAAATAGAAAACAAGTTTGAGATTTATATACGAGGGTCTTATGACCACGAACTATGTCCTCGATAATTAGGTATTATTACCTCAACCTTAACAGTCATTTAGACTACACAGACCCTTCCTTACATACTTAGGGGGATCAGCCCTTTATACCATGTATTGTGCAAAACATCTAAACATTAACACATACACAATCCCCTATATTAGTGTTGTTCGTCTAAGTTTGAATTTAGAATTTCCGCACTAAAGAAAGTTTAGTTTGGAACACCCTTGTCAATGGTTCTAGAATTTTAGAACAATCGTCATATAAATTAGTCCAATCAATAATAGTTTAGCTTAACAACATAAGTTTGAATAACAATAACTATGTCAAGATTAAATATCAACAACTTACGATTGAGTGGACATTGCATATACAAAGTGTTACATTCAAAGAAATTAGAAAAATCTCATTTGAAACCATGAACTTGAACAATTTATGCTTTGAAGAGCAAGAAATAAAGTTAAAGATTTGCTCAATGTAAAGAATTAGAATGCAAGAGCTTGTATTATCATAAACAAGATGGAATCAATATGCTTGTTAAACTATAATATATGATTTGCAATGATAATTTAGGATTAAAAATCTTGCTTGATAATTGAAAGATAACGTAGTTATGAAACTTCCATTCATTAAAAAGAGAATGAAGTTAGGGAACTTGCCTCGTGTGTAAGCTACACAAGTATAATAAACGTTCGCCAATTATCCTACATACAACATTAGGACCACAATACCAATTAGTTATATTAATATTAACTTCATTAGTTTACTTTTTATTTTAGTCAAGTCTATAATCTTTAACTTAAGACTTGATTATCCTACTCATTCACCTAACTCGAAACTGAATTCGCAATTATATTATAATAGCCAACATGGTGGATATAGAACAACACCAATTCTAATAACATCACATTCCAAAATCTCACAACTTATTAACTCGTAACTTTTGGTTTTAACGTTGTGATTACAATATGTTATTATGTCTTATAACATGTTTTAGGTCCTTTTATAATTCCATTAAAATAAGTTACGTTATTATCTTCAAGCTATGCTGTTAGCAACTCAATACTTGGTCTCGATTAACCACCTTTCATGTGGCGCCATAATGTTACCTTTCGAAGTCTGGTGCACCGCTGTAAATGCACACCTGCGTTTCGGCACTGTAATCAGCTTTTACGTAACAATAATACAGAGACTTTGTTCTAGGCCAAAAATTCCAATTTTTTGCAATTCTATAGGAACTCACCAAACCCAAAAGTTACAAGTTTACTACAACAACTCTAGACATAGACATAACACCTCTAATCACCAAAACACCCAAATCTATAAGGATTTAAACCATGTTTGTGTTGTTTTCTCTATTTTTAACACATTTAGTGAATTCAATCGCCAAATCCTTGTTTCTTAACCAAATTACACCATTCCAAATATGTTGTTTTTGTTTCTTAATGTACTATCACAATCCACAACAAATTTACAAATTCTATATATAAAGTATTGGACATCAAATTCGGGACTTATTAAAGCCATTTCCACACATATATACACTATTTTTTAAAGTCTTCTACTACAAACCCAATTTTCATGAATTTGATACTCCAAAACCAAATGAAAACAACACATATCAGACTTTAAACCATCTTCAACACAAATAACAATTATTTTAACAAATCATCAACCAATTCTTTCCCTTTTCCCCAAGAAAACTCAAGAACACCAACATAATTTTCATGAATTCTCTTACTAAAAACCATATATAGATAACAACCAATTGATTAAATAAACTAATTTAACCATTATAATTCAAATTCACACAACTCTATATTAGAAATTAAGAACATAAATTTAGGTTTTTATACCTTCAATACTTGATTTTTTTGCAACATGATCACAAGCTTTAGGAATCATTCTCATTCTTCTTGATAAAATCACAGAGAATGAATTCTCTCTTCTCTCAACTTCACTGTGTTTTCTCTCTTCTTCACCACACTCTCTGTGTTTTTCTTCTTCTTAGATAGCCTTAGGAATTATGCACGTAATATAAAATGGCCTCCCTCTCCCCCAGGTACGTCAGGTAAAAAAACAATACGCCTTATCAGTTATGTTAGGCGAAAAGCCAAAAGGCTGTGTTTGGCTACATGTAAATTCCCTCGCCCTTCAATTTTATTTTTATAATCTTTATAATATATAGTTCTTGTGTCACACTTTAATTTAGTTAATTTAAATAACTTATAATAATAATTATAATTTTCATTATAATTATACTTTATACTTAATAAATCATTATATATCTAATTTAATTATTAAATTAGACTAGAACATTATTTTATTTTATTTAATTATTTTCCTAAATATTAAATCGATTCATTTAATTTAATTATTTCATTAAATTAAATCCTCAAATAATAAAATTTCCATTAATCAATTTAGTTACTAAATTAGTGCACAACAATTTCATCAATTATTTGTTTTCTCAATAAATAAATTTTTTTAAATATTTATTTAATTCAATAAATATTTAAATTAATTAAAAATTTTGTTGATTGTTACAAATACTAACTAAGAAATGCAAACTACATGATATGCAATTACACTATCATGCAAATGAATCCCAAGATTTCCAGCCATGTTAAGAATTCCAATAAGATATTCCTCAAAGAAATGTAAAAATCCAAGAACAGAGCATCAAACCAAGCTAAAGGCATAATGACATACAATCAGATAATCACAACCTGCTACAGAGATGCTATGTGTGTGTGTGTTGTGTTCACAGATAATCTTGACAAAGGTGAAGATATCACATGCTATACTGCTCAAGACAGAAAACTGAGGTTTCAAATCAAGAGCCATGCATAAAAATGAAATAACAACTACTCCAACACATCAGTACAAGCCAAGGTTCAGCAAAGGTTTTTTTTTTGCTTATTTTTACTCACGAGGGTGATTTTTGCACTTTCTCGTGGTGTTTATTGATTTTTCATAATTTTGAGGGTTGTGCAATGACTCATTCCATTAGGCTATACAGTGCTACCTTAACGAGCTTTCGACTAACGACCTCCAAGCCATAAAGACCTTAGGGCGCTAGGTGTAAAGACATCTCCTCGGGCTTACTTACTCAAATAAGCCAAGGCCACGGAACAAGACTAACCCAGTTTTTTCATTTTTTTCTCTTTTTCTTTTTTCTTTTTTTATATATATAGATAACAAGTATACCCTAAGCGTTCCCAAAACTTGAGTTTCAATGCCTAACAGTTATTACTCACTTCCTACACAATTCTATCAATAAAACTGCGCTTTCTTCTCAACAGACAAGCATACTAATCTTAACCAACAAGCAAATAAGAACACTAACATGCTACCCGGTAGCATCTAAACAACAGGTATGGATTATACCATGTATAAGATAATCACTAAGCTACAGATATAAGCCAAGTTCAAAAATCTATCAAATATATATAGCATCATTGGCCAAATTAGAATTCAACTTAACTAAAAATCTGGGATTATGCAATGTTATGCAACCTAAACAGATAATAAGCAAGAAAAAAAGAAAAAAAAATTACTGCAAAATTAAATAATAACTACTAACATGCAATTGACTATATGCAACATGAATATAAGATGCAATTACACTACATGCTCTAAACTACTAACTAGACCTAATACCCCCAAAATTATAATGTTCATTGTCCTCAAAGAAGGTAAAGGGTAAGGAAAGTCCCCTATGTGTCGGCATGGCCACCCTCCTTGGGTGGTGAATCTAGCGGTGGATACGGCATGGCTGAACTAAAGAGAGGCCACTCCACCATTGTTCCCTGCTGTGCAAATGCCTCTGCTAAAGCTTTAGACTTCCCATTTGCAAATGCCTAAAAATTGTCGTGCATAGCATCCACCTTCCTCTCTAATCGCCTTAACCTACGATCATCAATCTGTGTAGTAGCATGAGGGGTGGTGGAACGGGGGGTTTGATGTGGAGACGACATTGATGATGGAGCTAGAAAAATGAACCCTTTTCCTCGAGGGTGTGCTGTGCCACCAGCCCAATAATCAATTTTTTGAATTGTGGCATGCGTAATATCCTGGCTTGGCATCTGTAGCTATTCATCATCCAAAGTTACTCCCGCTTTGGCACACAAAAGGGCTACTACTGAGGCATGGGGAATAAATCCAGTGGTGCTCCCCCTCATACAACGAAGCATGTTCTGGTGTAGGAGGTGGCCAACATCGATGTTTTTTCCCATGATAATGCCCCATAGTATTATTGCCCTCTCGATTGGGATATCGTATAGGTTTGTAGATGGTATTAACTTAACACAGACGAATAGGTTCTATGCCTTCGCATAGCGGTTAAGCGCTGAACTGGGGAAATTGGTGGGTTAATTCGTGCCATACTTGTAGTTCCATTTAGTGTCCGAAACACACAAATCCTCAATCACTTTGTCCAAATTAGTCTCTAATCATGCGACTTATACCCAATTGGTTCAACTAGTCGGAGGGTCAGGCAGGTTGAACACCTCCTGAATCGCATGTGGGCGATAATTAATGTCGATGCCCTTAACAAAAGATATGCCAATCTGCGTTTCTCTGGCGTTCCCATAGAATTCGCGCATGATGGCCATTGGTACAGGCATTGGACTAGACACGAACCCCAGCCAACATCGCTCCCTTATCATTTCACACAGTTGCCCATCTTGCTTCCCGGGCTTAAATCCTTTTTCTTTCACGAAGGTTTTCAAAATAATCCTATAATATTCCGTCTAAGCCTCGAGACTGACAAACTTTGTAATGTCTAAGATGTCTTCATCTTGACTATTACTAGAAGAGGGCTCAGGTGTGCATGATTGTGCTCGTTTTGGTCCCATAATGATTGACAAAGAAGCCTTAACTGTGATGCGAGAAGGTGATAACCTTGACTGAAACTCTGTACACCCCAAATGAACCAAACCTTAACTAGCCCTTTGAATGCTTTGAACATACCTTAATCAGTGATAAGAACCCATAAACTTGATTTATGATGTGTATAAGGAAGCCTTCTGATGGTTTAGATATAGGGCTAAGTTTATAGAGACTGATTAGGAGTAGGAGAATGAGATTTGTAGTTGGCTAGAAGTGTGGACGTGGAAACCGAATGGACTAGGAGAAGGAGAGGATGTACTTCAATTTTATTGGTTATGGGAACTAAGTGGGTGCTCAATTAAAGGAAAGGTTGTAACTGATATGAGTTATGATTTTAAATATTTAAGTCTCATCTGGCTGGACTTTGGTATTGCCGCACCGAAGTTTGTGTTGTTATTCATAAGCGCAAACGCTAGACTGGCTTTGACTGCAAGTCTTTGTCTTAGTATCGAATGTGGGTATGGTCACACGCCGCTCGCTACAGAGACTAAGACTATTTTTAATATTTGATGGAACAAGCAACAAATTGATGCTAACTATCTAACCTACATACCAAGCATTCACAAAAATGAGATATACCTATTCCCAAATCAAAATTTAAACTATATAACATGCATGTATGATTGTATACCCAAAAATGCTCTATATGCAATTTCTATCAAAAAGATATATGCATTAAGCTCCTACTATAAATTGGTGTCAAAATTTTTCATGCTCTCAAGAATTAAACAAGGAGGGGGAAATTAGAGATATATGCACTCAAAAATAAACAAAAGGAAGAAGTAAAGATATATGCAACTGAGAATTAAATAGTAGAGAGAGATAGATATGATTAATTAGAATTAAACATGATGGAGAAGTAGACATGATACAAATAGAATTAAATAGGAGGGAGAAGTAGACATGATGCAAATAGAATTAAACATGAGGGAGAAGAGAGATGACAGGGTGCCTCCCATCGAGCGCCATTTTATAGTCCATTAGCTTGACTATCTCTGCCTTGGTCAAGTTGTTGATGAAAGGATTGAGGTGACCTTCTGTCTATCGACCTCACCACTATAATAATACTTCAGCCTCTATCCATTAACTTTTACGGGCTTATTAAGGCACTTATCAAAAATTTCAATCACGCCGTGTGGAAATACAATCTTTACTTTGAAAGGTCCTGAGCACCTTGATTTGAGCTTTCCTGGGAAGAATCTATGTCTGGAATTGAATAGCAATATTGCTTGCCCTGGCTAAAATGTGCTCTCCATAATTTTGCGATCATGCCACCTTTTCACTTTCTCTTTGTACAACTTGGAATTTTCGTAGACCTGCAATCGAAATTCATCCAACTCATTGAGTTGAAGAAGGCGTTTCTCCCCTGCAGCCTTTAAGTCGAAGTTCAGCTTCTTGATTGCCCAATAGGCCTTACGTTCAAGCTCCATGGGAAGGTGACAAGCCTTTCTATACACAAGCTGAAATGGTGACATACCCAGTGGTGTTTTGTAGGCAGTCCTATACGCCCATACTGCATCATCCAGCTTCAACAACCAATCTTTCCACGTCGGGTTCACAATCTTTTCCAATATTCTCTTCACCTCACGGTTTAACACTTATGCTTGGCCATTTGTCTAGGGGTGATAAGCTGTAGCTATTTGATGATTCACCCCATATTTAGCCAATAGTGTTGTAAATTGGTGATTGCAAAAATGGCTACCTTTATCGCTAATGATTGCCATAGGAGTCCCGAACCTCATAAAAAAGTTCTTTTGAAGAAACCTCATAACCACCCTAGCGTTATTTATCGGTAGAGCTGCCACTTCCACCCATTTGGACATGTAGTCAACTGCCAGAATGATGTACAAGTTTCCACATGATGAAACAAATGGCCTCATAAAGTTGATCCCCCAGACATCGAAGATCTCCACCTCGATGATTGTATTCAAAAGCATTTCATTTTGTTTTGATATGTTTCCTGCCCTCTGACATCTATCACATCTCTGCACAAAGCTGTAAGCATTCTTGAGAGAGTCGGCCAATAAAAACCTGCTTGTAAAACCTTGGCCGCTGTTCTTTCCCCCCGTAGTGACCTCCATAAACTGATATGTGGCAATCCTTCACTATTCTCTCCGTCTCATTGTATGGAATGCACCTCCTAATCATTCAATCAGCACACTGCTTGAACAGGTAAGGTTCAACCCAAATAAACCATTTCACATCGTGGAGGAATTTCTTCTTTTGTTGTCCAGTCAACTCAGAGGGAATGATGTTGCTCATTTGAAAGTTCGCATAATTTGCGAACCATAGCACTTAGCCTTTCACCACAAACAATTGTTCATCTAGGAAGGACTCATTGATCATCACTTTATCATTTGCATACCTTCCTAGATTCTCCAATCAAGATAAGTGGTCAGCCATTTGGTTCTCAGTCCCTTTTCTATCTTTGATCTCCAAGTCAAATTCTTGTAGAAGAAGTATCCACCTAATCAGATGGGGTTTGTCACCTTTCTTTGCTATCAAGTATCAGATCGCTGCATGGTCGGTATACACAATCACTTTTGTCCCAATCAAATAAGCACGGAATTTATCGAATGCATACACCATCGCTAGAAGCTGAAAGTAGTATGCACACAAGCCAATTATGTTTGATGATAAAGCACATACTTTGTAATAATCTTATTTATTTATTAATAAAAAGTATTAATTTATTAAAGGCTTTTAATTATCTACATGATGTTGTTTTATAATATGTGATAAACCCATAGTTTTAAGCAATGCTTTTAGAATAATGATGATGATTATTCTAATGAGATCTAAATTCTTAAAAAGCTTAAAACTAAAATAGTTCCCAATCATTGGATTACTAAATTGGGGATTAGTGAATTCGGATAGATTGGTACATACGTTGCTTGCTCATTGGATGAGGATGATTGATCTCATGATCATTTATGTGGAGACACTAAAGCAAGTACGTAGGTGCTTATTAGAGAATAAGTTCAATAAATGTGGCTCGCTAAGGAATACCTAATGGAGTTTTACTTGTCTGTCAATAGGAATTCTTATAGTGATAGTAGTACAAGTGATCCTTGGACTTGAGATCATCATAGTATCTTGTGTATGATGAGTTATACTTTGACTTATTCCTTAAGACCGTTAGGGTATATCAAAGGGTATGCTTGGGTATAATAAGTTGTACATGAAAATAATGTATAATCAATAAAAAATCTACCACTTCTAGTAAAAGAAGAGAAATATTTTATATGATTCGATAAATGACAACCCAATAGTCCTTGCCTAATGCAGAATGAAATTAGAAAGGAGTTTCTAATTTACATTATTTAGAGTTGTGCATTTAAGAGTCGAAATACATATAATTAAATAAAATGAGACTTAACAGTAATTTCATGTCTTATATTTAATTGGGACATTGTATGGTGGAAGGATTGAATTGTACGGTAACTATTTACTAAAATGTTCTTTTATGATTTATGTTGAAATCTATATTATCTAGATAGTCGTTGATTCCTAGGGAGGTTTATCCCTATTGTAGAATAAATATTATTTATTTAAATAAATTAATAGTTTAATATATTTATTTAAATAAGATTAGAATTGTTCTAATTGATTTATTCACAACCTAGGTTTAATATAGAGAACCTAAAGGGTCACACCATAAAAGGAAGAATAATTATTTAAGAAGTTAATGGCATAATCGTAATAATATGTTAAGTGTACTTAATTTAATCTATGGTGATAGAATAAATTAAATAACTTAATATTTATTATTTTATATTTTGAAAATATTAAATATATAAATTAATAAGATGAGTCTTATTAATATTATTACAATTATTATTATTTTAATATCTAAAGAGTTGGAAATTAATTTAATATTAGTACTTGCATTTATTCCTAATAAGATTAGCTAATTA
This sequence comes from Panax quinquefolius, assembly GCA_020205615.1. Lineage (NCBI taxonomy): Eukaryota > Viridiplantae > Streptophyta > Magnoliopsida > Apiales > Araliaceae > Panax > Panax quinquefolius. Next base: position 59,720,546 of record CM035163.1, read on the forward strand.
ATTAAAAGATTTTAATTAATTATTCGCAATAACATTGGGAGCATAATTAATTAAAGGAGTTTAATTAATTAAAATAAAACTCAATTTCTTAATTGTTAAGGAGGGTTGCCCACATCTATAAATAAGATGAGTCTTATTATGTGTGACACCCCCAAAATAGGTATACATCACCTATTCTGAGTCGCCAAATACATGGTACAAAAAACAAATACAAGCTTAATTATACAGACGTCGTGTAATATACGACAAAACATAGCTAAGAGTTTAAACAGGAATGTTGCCTTCTAGACAATATCCACTCTAAAATAGAGTCATCATTACATTTATTGTCACACTATTTTATAGAATAGTGAGGACTACTAATACACCATCTCGGACCATCACTCCGTTCCCCGACTAGTCCCGGCTACGTTCTCATTTCCTGAAGAGAACAATGAAAGCAAAAGGGTGAGCTCAACTAGCCTAGTAAGAAATATTATGACTAAGATAATGCAGAATAAATTATCATTAGTCTTGAACAATGTTAAATTGATAAAATACAATAGACATCAAGTTTAACTGCAGCGGAATAAACAATCCATTAGAAGAGTCAAGTAGAGCATGATATCTACTATCTTCTATGATTTAAAATGTTTTCATCAATTTTTATCGTTGAGACTCACCTTAATAAATAAACCACATCATCGAGTCATCCCTCTTTTCTACGGGCCAAGGATATTCATTAAATCATCAATGGTCCCGACTATACCGAATAATCTCGGTCATAATCATACCAAAACTATCCATCAATGCACTCATGTGCCATCGAGGACTTTTACCACATCATTTATAACATTACAAAGTCATGATTATACCGAATAATCCCTGGTCAGAATCATACCAAGTCCATCTATGCACGTAAGCCAAAGATGACTTTCATCACAATATAAGCATGAGGATGATGATAATGACGTAATAATTCAATAAAACAAGTTCAAGGATATATTATAAAGATTTAAAATTTTAGTTTATCCAAAAATCAATAACGTCCAAATTGTCAACATGATACTTCTTTGTGGAATAAAATTCAAGAATACTCAGAAGAATATTTCCATGAAAAGATACTGGATGAAGCGCAAATATCCAGGATATTTTACTAATTCCATGGAGTATAGAAGCCAAAACTTTAACCAACTAAGTATAATAGAATATATGAAACTGCAAATGGATTTTAGCCCGCCATGCAGTAATCCACATAAACAGATCATTTCCATAAGTTAATAAGGAATGAATACAAAGGATCATTCACCATGCATTCAGTAATCCACATGTATAAAAGTTATTCCAATGTAATAATAAAGAATGTAATAATGAAGAAGAATTCACCGCGCATGTAATTCGCATGAAAGGTTATTCCAATGTAATAGTAAAGAATGGAACCTGTGTCACGTAAATCGCATACGGTACATTATATTCCAATGTAATAATAAAGAATGGAACCGGTCATAATGCGAATCCGCATTGCATGATGTGATATTCCAACAAAATAATAAAGAATGGAATAACAATGTAATTCACCAGCATGCGATAGACAAAGATGCATGTGTTATTCCAATAGAATAATAAAGAATGGAATAAAAATAGAATGCACCAGGCATGTGATAGACCGCACAGACAAATTATTCGAACAGAATAATAAAGAATGGAATAATAGAAGAATTTCACCATGTATGCGGTACTTCGCATAGACAGGTTATTCCAACGTAATAATAAAGAATAGAATAACAGCTCTTAAGAGTATAGAAAAAAAAAATTCTCTTCATGAATACGAAAGAATAATACCCCTTACCTTAGAAAGAAGAGTATTCTGACAGGTAAGGCGATGATATTCTTGAAGAAAACTTATACTGTTTTCTATGCTCAAAGCTTCTTAAAACTCTAAAGAAATACGCTCAAATTATAGAAGAAGAATTTTCTGAATTTCTTGTGTGTTTTCAATTCTAACTAAGCATCCTATCTATAAGAGAATGAAAATGATACAATGTAATAAAATATAATATATTCTATTTAAAATATATATATATATATATATATATATTTATATATATATATATATATATTATTTAAAATCTAATAAAACAAATAACTTTATAAAAATATTCTATTTTATATAAAAAGATTTTACTATGCAAACACTATGCAGGCACTATGCAAACACTATGCATAATAAAATATAATATATTCTATTTATAATCTAATAAAACAAATAACTTTATAAAAGTATTCTGTTTTATATAAAAAGATTCATCAAAATAATAAAACAAAATTCATCATCATTATTATAATTCACACTATTAATCGATCAGGTCGTTCGCAGGAAAGAGGGGGCTTTCCAATAAGGATTTCTCCCTATTGGCGCGCAATTAGGCGACCAAACCTCTCCTTGACAGATCTTCTAGACATCGTTAATATTGTAAATAATAATATTAATAACTTTGTTGTCTCAATTATTGATTTAATAATATATAAAATATCGACAATAATTGAAACAAATAATGTGAGATACTATGCAACAATTACTGTAGCAATAATTGAACAAAACTGAGTGACTTCTCACGTAAGCATCAATAATCAATACCGTGTGTTACTATGCAACTACGCGTATTACTGTACTTTTTACTACCGGGTAGTTCAACAGTTTTAACGGTAACACTTTCGCCGTTATTTTTATAAAAAGATAATTCTGTCGTTTTATAACTACGACAATACTTCTGTTGTGGGGTCGACAAATGATTGTGTCGTAGTATGGATATTCTTTGACAAAAAGAATATTCCCCGATTAATCGAATATTATATAGCAACTTGCATACTTTGCAAAATTAATAAATATTAATAATTATACAAACGTCGTGTAATATACGACATAACATAGCTGAGAGTTTAAACAAGAATGTTGCCTTCTAGACAATATCCACTCTCAAATAGAGTCCACATTACATTTATTGTCACACTATTTTATAGAATAGTGAGGACTACTAATACACCATCTCGGACCATCACTCCGTTCCCCGACTAGTCCCGGCTACGTTCTCATTTCTTGAAGAGAACAATGAAAGCAAAAGGGTGAGCTCAACTAGGCCAGTAAGAAATATTATGAATAAGATAATGAAGAATAAATTATCATTAGTTTCAACAATGTTAAACTGATAAAATACAATAGACATCAAGTTTAACTGCAGCGGAATAAACAATCTATTAGAAGAGTTAAGTAGAGCATGATATCTACTATCTTCTATGATTTAAAATGTTTTTATCATTTTTTATCGCTGAGACTCAGCTTAATAAATAAACCACATCGATCATCGAGTCATCCCTGTACAACGGGCCAATTATATTCATTAATTCATTAACGGTCATGACTATACCGAATAATCCCTGGTCATAATCATACTAAAAACTGTCCATCAATGCACTACAGGCCACTGAGGACTTTTACCACATCATTTATAACATTACAGGTCATGATTATACCGAATAATCCCTGGTCATAATCATACCAAGTCCATCTATGCACGTAAGCCAAAGATGACTTTCATCATAATATAAGCATGATGATGATGACAATGACGTAATAATTCAATAAAACAAGTTCAAGGTTAAATTTTAAAGATTTAAAATTTTAGTTTATCCAAAAATCAATAACGTCCAAATTATCAACATGATACTTCTTTGTGGAGTAAAATTCAAGAATACTCAAAAGAATATTTCCATGAAAAGATACTGGATGAAGCACAAATATCCAGGATATTCTACTAATTTCATGGAGTATAGAAGCCAAAACTTTAACCAACTGAGTATAATAGAATATATGAAACTCCAAATAGATTTTTGCCCGCCATGCGATAATCCACGTAGACAGATCATTTCCACAAGTTAATAAGGAATGAATACAAAGGATCATTCACCATGCATGCGGTAATCCATATGTATAAAAGTTATTCTAATGTAATAATAAAGAATGGAATAATGTAAGAATTCACCGTGCTTCATGTAATCCGCAAGATGCATAAAAGTTATTCCAATGTAATAATAAAGAATGGAACCAGGTCATGCTTAACGGGACATACAGGATATTCCAACGGAATAATAAAGAATGGAACTAGGTCATGCGTAATCCGCACAGACATGATATTCCAACAGAATAATAAAGAATAGAATAACAACATAATTCACTAGGCATGAGATAGAATGCACAGACAGGTTATTCCAATAGAATAAAAAGAATGGAATAACATAAGAATTCACCAGGCATGCGATAGTAATCGCATGCATGTGTTATTCCAATGTAATAATAAAGAATTAAATAATGTAAGAATTTTACCATGTATGCGGTACTTCAGCAAAATGATTATTCCAACATAATAATAAAGAATGGAATAATGATTTCTTACAGTATTGAAACAAAATAATTCTCTTCATGAATACGAAAGAATAATACCCCTTACCTTAGAAAGAAGAGTATTCCGACTGGTAGGGCGAGAATATTCTTGAAGAAAACTTATACTATTTTTTATGCTCAAAGCTTCTTAAAACTCTAAAGAAATACGCTCAAGGTTATAGAAGAAGAATTCTCTGAATTTCTGGGGTGTGTTTTCAATTATAACTAAGCATCCTATTTATAAGAAAATGGAAAGGATACTATGCAATAAAATAAAATATATTCTATTTAAAATATATATATATATATATATATATTATTTAAAATCTAATAAAACAAATAACTTTATAAAAGTATACTATGCAGCACTATGCAAAACACTATGTATAATAAAATATAATATATTCTATTTATAATCAAATAAAACAAAAATTTATAAAAAGTATTCTATTTTATATAAAAAGATTTGTTTTATTACATTTATAATAATAATAAAACAAAATTCATTATCATTATTATAATTCACACTATTAATTGACCAGCCGTTCACAGGAAAGAGGGGCATTCCAATAAGGATTTCTCCCTATTGGTAGCGCAATTAGGTGACCAAACCTCTCCTCGATGTAACTTCTAGACATCGTTAATATTGTAAATAATAATATTAATAACTTTGTCGTCTCAATTATTGATTTAATAATATATAAAATATTGACAATAATTGAATCAAATAACGTGAGATACTACGCAAAGAATTATCGTAGCAATAATTGAACAAAAGCGAGTGACTTCTCACGTAAGCATCAATAATCAATACCGTGCTACTCTTGCAACAACGCCAGACATCGTACTTTTACTACCGAGTAGTTCAACAGTTTTAACGATAACACTTTCGTCGTTATTTTTATAAAAAGATAATTATGTCATTTTTTAACTACGACAATACTTCCGTTGTGGGGTCCATAAATGATTGTGTCGTCGTACGGATATTCCCCGACAAAAAGAATATTCCCCGACCAATCAAATATTATATAACAACTTGCATACTTATCAAATCCACACCATAATATTCAAAAAAAAATCAAGAAATTTAAATCTTTATTCATAAAATTTGGGGTCTCACATTATGGGTGATTATGGTTGACGTTTTCACAGAATACGTAATTCCAATAGTTGGGAGAGTACACCCTTTTCTATGAGAGATAGAAAACTAGGGTTTTGTCAAATACCCATCTTCTTGAATCTTTCTTCTTCCTTGGTGGATCACCTCTAGAGAAAAAATACTTGGGTGGCTAACGTTGATCAATGGAACGAATCAAACCCGGTGGATTCAAGTTGAACGCGAAAGGATTTGGAGGTGAACTTGTACTTAAGGAAGCTCAAATCTTCAAGGGTATGATTCTTGTTCTTTAGCTTTTCATTTAATTAATAATTGTGCAATAAGGATAATCCGGGTATATGGTTTGTAAAATTTTAAAACTTTATTTTATCAAGTTTCCGCTTCTTTTGTACAATTTGATTGTGTTCATGAATATTACAAACCTAACATTGGCATCAGAGCCAAACCTTTATGCGAATTATTAATTGTTTAGATTTGATATATATGTTGATATGTGTTTAGAACAATTTAATTGGGCATAATTTTGTTGTATAAAATTTATTTAAACAAAAAAATGGTTTGATTAATTGATCCCATCCTTAACAAGATAATATATATAATATATACTATATATATATATATATAGTTTATAAAAGTGACAGGATAACGTTTATATGATTATATCATGGAATAAGATTCCTTTGGTTTCCATATAGTATGGTTACATGAAGCGTGATATTAACTTTAATATTAAAGTAATATTAAAGTAATCCTATGAATCTCCTAGGTTTTTTATATATATTATAATCACCATACGGTTTTGATTCTTGATTCACGGAGTGATTTTTTATATATATATATATATATATATATATATATATTCTTAATTATTTTATAATTAAAATTAAAAGTTTATCTTAATTTTAAAATTGGATTTCATGCTAATTAATTAGAGCTGGAATTGGATTCCATGATAACTAATTGGAGTTGAAATTGGATTTCAGGTTTCCTTAAATAAAGGAGTTTATTTAGATATGAAATAAGATTTCATATTATTTAAAATAAAGGAGCTTATTTGTCAATAAGAAAGTGAATCCATGTTTCCTTAAATACAAAAGTTTATTTAGATATGGAATAAGATTTCATTTATTTAAAATAAAGAAGTTTATTTGTGAATAGGAAAGTGAATTCATGTTTCCTTAAATAAAGGAGTTTAGTTAGATATGGAATAAGATTTCATATTATTCAAAATAAAGGAGTTTATTTGCGAATAAGAAAGAGAATCTGTGTTTCCTTTAATAAATGAGTTTTTTTACTTGAATTGGATTCCATAATTAATTAAAATAAATGAGTTTATTTTGATTAAAAAATTTGATTAAAATAAAATATTTTATTTTATTCAAAATTGGATAAATTAAAATAAAAGAGGTTTATTTTGATTTAAATTTGGATTAAAATAAAGGAGCTTATTTTGATTCAAAATTAGATTTTATGCTAACTAAATTTGCCCATTAAATGATATCAATATATATATATATTGAATGTTTATTATTCATGAAATGAATATTATTTATTGATGCATATGGTGATGTGTATGATAATATATAAATGTGATTGATTATGGACTATTGACCAATGTGATTAGATTTTATTGTAGTTGGATGCATGAATGTATGGGTTTTATTAAATGGTGTCTGCGTACCTCGTCTTCTCTAATTTTTCTTAATATAAATTCTATTTTCCTCCTATGTACTTTCCCTTGTCTGCTGATCAAGGTTTCTATTTAACTTAAAATAGTTTTATAATATGAATAGTTAGAATAAATTTTGAAAAATTAGAGATCAAAGAGCAAGGAGCGTTTGAAGACCCGTTTTTAATGGTGCCCATGTTTAATTGTAATAGTTATATTTAAATTAATTCTTGCACCCCTAGGGTTTGACCTTTTTTGGTTCACTTGGCGGCTCTAGTGAACCAAACTAGAATAAAGTCCATAATGAATCCGGGTAGAATATAATATTCTATATGTGCATGCGCGCTAAACAAGATGAGATAGATTAATAACAAACCCCTCAAATATTTTATATTAAGTTGTAACGTTCAAAGATATTTGGAATATCGAACGTCACCTTCTAGCATGATAGAAATAATAGAGTATTGAATATTTAATATGAGTTTGTTGTGCACACACACGACAAGCATTAAATATTTAAGATGTTTTTATTACATATGATGTTTATAAGGAATTGAACATTACTTCTTTGTTGTGCACACACAAGGGCTGTAGTTTTCTCTTCACTTATATGGAAATACTGGGTCTGACTTGACTTAAATCATTTTAGTTCGGATGTGCACACACTTGACAATTATAATTTAAGAGGCAAAATACAAGGAGTTACATAGTTGATGTAATTGACAAGAGTTGTCTACCTATTTATTTATATATAGTTTGTTATGCACACACAAGCCTGTATACATTTGAAATGGGATTCTTATTCTCACTAGCATATCTTTAATTAGATATCGCTGAACTATATAAATTGAGGGCAATATAGTTTGATGAAAATAGTGGGAGATACCAATTAAAAACAAGACCTAAATTATTTTGGTAATTAATAAAAGAATGTATGCTAAAATGTTGTTAATTATAATTTCATTTTTAGAATTTTACAATGTCTAAAATTACTATCACTGTGTAGCATATTAGATGTTAAATTAATCGGACATAATTAAATGGATTGGTTAAGGAATTTGAGAATAGTTCTCATAGCTGAAAAGCTATCTTATGTCCTTAATACGTCTATCCCTGCAACGGTTGCAGACAATGCCTCTAAGGAAGAGATTGCTACTTTTAGGAAGTGACAAGATGATACACAGTCAGCTCAATGCATCATTCTCGCATCCATGAGTAACGTGCTTCAGCGTCAGCATGAAACTATGGATGCTACTACTATATTCCTGCACATCAAGTAATTAATGGTGAGGAAATTAGGATTAATAGATATTAGATATCTAAAGAGCTCTTCCGATCTAGAATGGCTGATGACACTATAGTACAGATAAAAGTCCTTAACATTATCAATTTGATTGATCAATTAGGACAACAAGTTTTGTCATGGATGGAGAGTTGAGCAAAGATTTGATCTTGCACTCACTCCCGAACTCCTTTCACAATTGTTGTGAATTTTTCATATGAACAAGCTAGATATCAGCCTCGCTGATTTACTTAACATATTAAAAAATATTGAGAGTCACTTTCTAACCAAGAAAGACCATGTCTTACTGGTAGGGGCCAAAGGATTTTCTGAAAAGAAGAACGATTCAAAGAAGGTAAATAGAAAGGCAAACAAAAGGATAATAAGAACAAAATTGATACGGATAGCAAATGAGTTTGCTTCCACTGCAATAAGCCTGGACACTAGAAAGAAGCTGCAAGAAGCATCTTGTAGAGGATAACAAGAAGAAGCTTAGTGAAGTTTTGGTTACAAATATAGCTTTTGTTCATGATTGAAATAAATTTTTCTTTAAGTCAAGGTTCTACTTGGGTATTGGATACCGACTTTGGTTATCATAAATATAGATTTATGAAGGGACCAAGCAGAAGTAGAAAGCTAAACAAAGATAAGTAATCCTATGTATGGGAAATGAAGCAAAGGTTGCTACATTAGCCATAGAAACTTATAGTTTAGCAATGCCTACGGGCAAATCTATTAAGTCAATAAGTTGTTATTGTATTTCAGTTCCTGTTAGAAACATTATTTCCATTTTTGTTGTTGGACAATAAAATCTTTTGTATTGTATTTAAGAATAATTTTTATTTTATTTATAATAATAATGTTTTGTATAGAATTGGAATATCACTTAATGGATTTTGTATACTTGACATACATGAAAAAAAATTATTTTGTAAATTGAACAAACTAGTATAAGAAAAAGAGATGGTCATTCAAAGAGTTGAATGTTTGTATTTGATGAATTATTTGAAAGGTTCAAAGAATTCAAAAGTGAAACAAATTGGCAAAGTATTAAAATTCTTTGATTAGATCAAGGAATAAATACTTGTGCAATAAGTTTCTAGATCATCTCAAACGGTTTTCTTATAATGGATGCCTCTTAATACGTAATAATTGATTGATGTATCTAAAAGGAAAAAAGCATACCTTGTGGGACATGGTGCGGTCTATAATTATTTTTACCAACATTCCAGTATCCCTCTGGGATCATGTCCTAGAAATGGCTGCATATCTAAGAAAAGGTAACCTCAAAATCAGGCCCCAAGACTCTATAAGAGTTATGGACAGGGAGGATTCTTAATCGTAAGTATGTTAAGATAAGGGGTTGTCCAGCTTATACGAAAAGGTTTCAAAGGATAAGCTTGGGACAAGATTTGACAAGTGTAGATTTGTGGGACATCCTAAAGTATGTGTTTGGTATATGTTCTATAATCCTACTTAGCAAAAGGTGTTTATTGCGAAACACGCTGCCTTCTAAGATAAAGGTGTTTATCATTCAAGGGGCTAGTGGGAGGATAATACATCTTGAAGAATTCAAGAACCACAAAATACTATAAGTCAAATAAGAAGAACCTGTAGATAGACCTATTATACCACAACCAAATCATAAATCTGGAATAGTACCGAAGATACCTAGGAGGTATGGATTCATTATAGATGATGATGATGAGGTACACATCATAGAAAATGATGAACCAGTTACAGACGATGAGGTAAGAGTTGTAGACACTCAAGGAAATGAATTAAAGCAAGTTTCTCAAAAATGGAACATTTATTTTGATGAAATAATCAAAAGAGTTTGATTTTATCAAAAACAAGTATGAACCTAGTGTGTACAAAAGGGTCAGTGGGAGCGTCGTGATATTCCTAGTATTATATGTTGATATATTACAGATAAGGAATGACATACCAATGCTACAATGAGTAAAGAAAAAGTTGTCTCAACATTCCTCCACCATTGATTTGGGGAGAGAATTATTATTAGGTATACAAATCTATATAGATAGATTTAATAGGATGCTTGACTTAACCTAAGGAACGTATATTCATTTGATGCTAAAGTTATTTAGCATGGCAAACTCCATGAAATGTCTCATGCTGATGTACAATGGAGTGTATCTCTCTTCATAGTCCCCATACACTCCTGAAATGAGATATCATATGACGCCCCCAAAATAGGTCTAATCCACCCAACCCATTCTGAGTCGCCAAATACATGGTACATAAAACAACTACAACTTCATTATCACAATTATCGTGCAAAATACAATAACACATATGTAGTGAGTTTGATACAAATATATACCAACTGTGACTCATGTCCTAACCTTGGATAGCACATCATAATGGCGCCTTACACAAAGGTACAATCAATAATTATTTTAGAAATTAAAATCTTTGGGAAGTGCTCAAGGAAACCTTCATACATGGGAGGCCATACGTCTAGGTTATGATAGATATCATATGTCCACATGATTATCCTTGGTTGACCCAATAGACCCCAAAGAAAAATGAGAAGATTACTATCATGTTCTGTCCAATGGTGAGTCTTCTCTTGACATATAATTATCTCCATTGTCTCCAATTGAAAATTATATTTCAACCAAACTCCAAGGTTATATAGGTAGTGCTCGTAGATATACTCAGCAAGTGGATGTGCACAACCCTGTCTTATGATAACACGAGTTTGTATGTCATTAGACATCTTGTATGATAGTGGCAAAACACCCTTCCAAAGTTGGGTTCGCCTCACCCTATTAGATTCACCAAATATAACTATTAAATGACGTATAAAATACAACACACTTATCTAAAGTTCTCAATAAAATTATTTTCATACTGTTTAGGGAGAACCTCAACAACTATAGACCACCGTTCTATTCCCCTGTTATCACCGCTCGACCTAGCAACACTCTTATTACCTGAAAGGAATTGTGAAGCAAAAGGTTAAGCACAACTAGCTCAGTAAAGAATATCATGACTAAAGATAATTAAATTATCAATAGCCTTCATTAGTAATAAATAAGATATTTAGAACATATGGTAGATGATAAAACTTTTCAACCATAGTTACCGTGGAACGAGCCATCCATTAGAAGAGTCAAATAGACCATAAGGTCTATTATCTTCTCCATGTTAAAAGTTCACCAACAATGTTTTATCCCTGTAACATCAATCAACAGTTTCTGTCTACAATCACGTGTATAACTCATAATCATAATTGTAGTTCTAAATTCCTCTTCTCATCCAAGACGAAGATAATTTTCATCACATGTCTTTACCTGAAACATCAAAGATCATGGTTGTACTAAATCACAGTTCTTGTTCATAATCATACTAATAAATTCATCTTTGCATTACGGGCTAAAGATATTCATTAACAGTTCATCTTTGCACTACAGGCCAAAGATATTCAACAACAGGTCATCTTTGCACTACAGGCCAAAGATATTGAACAACATGTCATCTTTGCACTACAGGCCAAAGATATTCAACAACATGTCATCTTTGCACTACGTGCCAAAAATATTCAACAATAGGTCATCTTTGCACTACAAGCCAAAGATATCAATCAACAGTTCTTCTTTGCACTACAGGCCAAAGGCATACAACTGTAAAACCAATAAACAACAATCCATCTATGCACTACGGGCCCAAGATGATTTTCATCTCAATATAAGCATGAGGATCATGACAAGGATATAAAGAATCAATCACATGATATAAAGGATAAATTTGTAAAGATTTTAACAATTTAATTTATCCATAATTCAATATTATCCAAATTGTCTACATGATACTGTTTTGTGGAGTAAAATTCAAGAATAATATTATATCAAAAATGATTTGAATAGAAAATAATATTTCAACGAATATTTAACGAAGATAATAACATTATTCATTATATTATAAACTCCATTTAATATTATTCATTATATAATAACATTAAATTCATTTACTAATATTATTAATCATTAAATAATATTTTAAATCAATGATTTCATAACAACTTAATCTAAATGTTATAAATCACTTAATAATCTCATAATCTAATATTATTAATATTACCATAATATTTTAATCATTTCTTAAACTTATAAACAATTTATTTTAATTGTTTACACTTTACTAATTAATGCATTTAACCATACTAAAATGCCAAACTCATAAGATTTCATCACCAATAACCAAAACACTCATTAAAAATTTGCATATACCTTATATAGGATTCTCAAACCATAAAATCCTATTTTCTAATTTTCTTACTTCACATAACATATTTAATTCATTTATTCATAACTAGTCTATTTTCATGAAAAATACCAAATCAGTCCTAGAAAATTTTCTTTTTTGGGATTTAGCAGAATATAGTCCCATATTGAACATATATTTTTCTCAAAATTTGTAAAATTTAATTACTATTTTTCATAAGGCCAAAACTGCCGAATATTTAGACATTTATCATAAACTGTACTTTTGTCCAAAAATTCTGAAATTTACAGAGTATACTACTGTTATATACATGTAATCTCAATAAAAATATCACCAATTTTGGAGTTAAATACAAGGAGTTATAAGGGTTTACTTTTAAAATAGTCTTTTCCCATAAAATTCATAACTCCTAATCTATACATCCAAAAATCGCCATTTTTGGACACAGTCTAGAAAACTCATCAAATTATCATTTCAAATTTTTCCAGAATTTTTGAGGGTCGGAAAAATTACGAAACTGAAAAACATAATAACCCTTACAATCTCTTACCTCAAAAGAGCAGTACTTTTGACTAGAATATCGGATATAACGCTGAAGGAAACTTGCACTGATTAGAAACTCTCAAAGTATCTAAATACTCACAAAAATACGCTCGATAATATAGAGAGAGAAAGCTTATGTTTCTAGTGTGATTTTCAATTCTAACCTAAGCACTTATTTATAGAAAAATGCTAGAACGCCAAAGGAGACTAAATTAATAAATTTATATTATTTATGATACGCATGCCAAGACTCACAGCCTCCACCTTTGAACTGAATTTCAAAACATCACAATTGATTTCCAGCAAAAATTTCCATAAAAAACAAATGCGGGTCCCACCCACAATTTTAATAAAAAACATTTAATTTTTGAAACTTTCATAATTCATAATAAATAGCCCTTTTATCAGAAAAATATAAATTTTATGTTCATTCCATAGGAAATCAAATTCTGTAAACCTTAGCAGAAGAAAGTTTTTCGAAATTCCAAACAAAAAATGTCTGAAATCCATATACGGATGATTTTTAACACCTCTTAAAATTTATAACAAATCATACGTTAGTTTTTAACGGTTCAAAATTTGTGGACATATACTCAACTTATATATGTATAACATATCCAAAAATCACAACGATCCAATGGTCGGATCAAAATTATAACTCACGCAATAGAGCTTAAGAACACTGATTTGATTTTCGAACTATAAGTCACTCATACCAATTTCACTCCAATAGTCACCATGAATAATTCACAAAGAATTTTTAGGTGATTCAAATTTCTACGTTTAGCTTACTTCCAGGGCTTTCTTTTGATATATGGCTCATCTCCTAACTCATTATACACAAAGAGTTATAGATTTTACAAAATCAAGTAATAAACTAATTTTCTAAAAATTTCCAAATTTCGTTCCTCATTTCGACAAAATACTAATAAAATACCTCAACATTAATTCCTTCATTTATAACCATGTAAAAATATATATTTCCTTATCATATAAATCAATAATTAATTATTCACAAATAATATTACAGAATCACAATTATGATAACCAGGCCGTTCCCAGGAAAGAGGGGGCTTTCCGATAAGGATTTCTCTTTACTGGCGCATAATTAGGTGACCAAACCTCTCCTTGACAGAACTTTCTAGACATTGCCAATAATGCTATCTAATACTATTATTCAAATAATATGAATTATTGATCTGATAATGGGAAATACTGTGCAGTGACAATTATTAAAACAATAATAATATAAAATATCAACGCAGCAATTATTGAACCAATAAAATAAAATATTGAACAGTAATTATTGTAATAATTATTGAGTAGTGCCTTCTTACGTAAGAATCAATAATTCAAAAATATTGTGCAATATCTTGTGCTACTGTGGAACAACATGTATTACTTTACTTTACCCACTGGGTATTCCAACAGTTTTAACGGCAACAACTACGCTGTTATTTATAAAAAAACTCATACTTGTCATTTTCTTCATTTGACAATTATTCTGTTATGGGGACCACAAATGGTTGCGCCGTCATACGAATATTCTTCGACAACAAGAATATTCCACGACCAAACGAATATTCCCCAATGACAATGAGTATTTTATAGCCACTTTCTTATTTTGAAAAAAAAAATTATATATCACCCTTAACTTTAACTTTTTATCAATTTAACCATTTACTGAATAATAATTATAAGAAAAATTAAATATTTTATTTCATAAAATTCGGGGTCTTACAGATCACATGAGTGAAAATCATGTATATAATGAAATATATGAGACTTGATGTTGATCGGTTATATTCTGGAGAAGATCACTGTAAGACAGTGAAAAATATCTTAAAGTACTTAACCGGCACTAAGGATGTGATTAAAATTTATGGTGGGTCTAAATTAAAACTAGAGGGCTTAATAGACTATTGTTTTTTAGACAGACCAAGATGACAGAAAATCCACTTTAAGTAAAGTGTTACCTTGAATAGTAGTGCAGTGAATTGGAAAGGTTCCAAACATCAAAGAGTTGCTGGTTTAGTGATAAAGATAAAGTATATAGTTGTAAATGAAGTTGCAAGTTGATTGTTTGGATGAAAAGTTCATTATAGAACTAGGAATAGTTCCTAAGTTACATCTTGGATCTAAACATGTGTTGTGGCACTTTCATTTGATTATAGGAATCATTAAAAGATGGAAATCACTATAGAGATAATGGACTCTCAAGAAAAACATTACATATCCATTAATTAAAGCTTATCCAACAGCAGAATAATCGTCACTTATAGAAGAAGAGTATGAGATACCATGACGATTTGCTTTAGTGCAAGTGGGAGATTGAAAGTAGTATGTACACAAGCCAATCGTGTTTGATGATAAAGCATATACTTTGTAACAATCTTATTCATTTATTAATAAAAAGTATTAATTTATTAAAAGCTTTTAATTATCAACATGATGTTATTTTATAATATGTGAAAAACCCATAGTTTTAAGCAATGCTTTTAGAATAATGATGATTATCATTTGTAAAATCCCAAATTTTACGAATAAAGATTTAATTTTCTCGAAATATTTTTTGAATATTATGGTGTGGATTTGATATAATGTTATAGTTGTGGGTAGTATTTATAAATTTTGCAAAGTATGCAAGTTGTTATAAAATATTCTTTTTATCGGGGAATATCCGAACGACGGAATAATCATTGGTGGACCCCACAATAGAAGTATTGTCGTATTTAGAAAACGATAGAATTATCATTTTATAAAAATAACGACAAAAGTGTTACAGTTAAAACTGTTGAACTACTCGGTAGTAAAAGTATAGTAATACGCGTGATTGTATAGTAGCACATGGTATTGATTATTGATGCCTACGTAAGAAGTCACTTAGTTATACTCAATTATTGCTATAGTAATTGTTGCAACATATCTCTCATATTATTGATTCAATTATTGTCACAGTATTATTTGTATAATATGTTATATTATTAAATCAATAATTGAGACGACTAAAGTTATTCATATTATTATTTGCAATATCGACAATGTCTGTAAGTTCATCAAGGAGAGGTTTCGTCAACTAATTGCGCGCCAATAACGAGAAATCCTTATCGGAAAGCCCCCTCTTTCCTGGGAACGACCTGGTTATTAAATATTGTGAATTATAATATTAATGATGAATAAGTTCGTGTGAATTGAAGATGAAATTGATAGTTCCATTGTGTTGGAATTATTAGTGTTAGTGAAAATCGACATTTATTTCGATAATAATGGATGTCTGGAGGTTATATTGACCAATCGGGTAATTAACCGGATAAATGAGAAATTAATTGCTATTAATTAACATGATTATAACTATTTTTTCACATGTGTATACTATTGATTCCCATTCTTGTACTATTAGGGGAGGTGGTGCAAGATTGACAATACTTGCATGACTAAGTTAAAAATGGAGGTATAGATGGAGGCACTATACTTTAATTCATATTTTCACATGATTATAACTATTGATTCACATGATTTAACTATTAATTCACATTATTTACTATTAGGGGAAGTGGTGCAAGTTTGATAATACTTGCAGGACTAAATTAAAAATGAAGAAAAAGAGGAAGGTATTATACTGTAATATTTTGAGTCCCAAAACGTGCAATTATCGAAACTATATTTTCTTATAAACAGAAGGTCATTCTTCTTTCATTCTCACCAATTCACTAAAGCTATAGAGCAATTATTATAGAGAGAAATTATAGAAAGAAAGAAGAAGAGAAGTCTGCTACCTCACTATTCCAGTATCCAGTTTTCTTCTGAGGTAAGGGGTATTATTTCTTTCGTATTCATGAATAGAGCTTCTGTTATTCCATTCTTTATTATTATGTTGGAATAACATGTCTATGTGAAGTACCACATACATGGTGAAATTCTTTTGTTATTCCATTCTTTATTATTATGTTGGAATAACCTGTCTATGCGAAGTATCGCATACATGGTGAAATTCTTCTGTTATTCCATTCTTTATTATTCTGTTGGAATATCTTGTATGTGCGAATTACGCATGACCAGGTTCCATTCTTTATTATTCTATTGGAATATCATGTCTGTGCGTATTACGCATGACCTAGTTCCATTATTTATTATTATGTTGGAATAACTTGTCTGTGCAGTCTATCGCATGGCTGGTGAATTCTTCTATTATTCCATTCTTTATTATTCTATTGGAATAACCTGTCTATGTGGATTACCGCATGCATGATGAATGATCCTTCGTATTCAATCTTTATTAAATTGTGGAAATGATCTGTTTACATGGATAACCGCATGGCGGGTGAAAATCAAATTGCAGTTTCGTATATTCTATTATACTCGTATAAGATATCATTTCTTTTGTACTCGTCATGGAATATCATTTTATTTGGTATTTTTTTACGAGTTACTATTCACGGGTTACTATTCATCTGGTTACTATTCACCCTGGTATTATTCACCCGAGTATTCGGGGTACTTTTCGTGCTGGAGTACTATTCACGAGTTACTATTCATGGGTTACTATTCACCCGATTACTATTCACACTAGTATCATTCACTCGGGTATTCGGGACACTTTTTGTGTCATGGTACTATTCATGGGGTACTATTCACCCGAAAAATATATTTCTTTTCTGTCCAAATTATTTTTGGTACATGAATATTATTCTTGAATTTTACTCCACAAAATAGTATCATGTTGACAATTTGGACGTTATTGATTTCTGGATAAATTAAATTATAAATCTTTAAAATTTATCTTTGAACTTATTTTATTGAATTATTATGTCATTGTCATCATCCTCATGCTTATATTGTGATGAAAGTGATCTTTGGCTTATGTGCATAGATGGACTTGGTATGATTATGACCAGGGATTATTCGGTATAATCATGACCGTAATGTGACGAATGATGTGGTGAAAGTCCTCAGTGGCCTGTAGTGCATTGATGGATAATTTTTGGTATTATTATGACAAGGGATTATTCGGTATAATCATGACCATTGATGATTTAATGAATATCCTTGGCCCGTAGTGCATTGAAGAATCGATGATATGGTTTATTTATTAAGATGAGTCTCAGCGATAAAGTTGATGAAAAACTTTTTAAATCATAGAAGATAGTAGATTTTATACTCTACTTGACTCTTTTAATGGATTACTTATTTCCGCTGCAGTTGTTGATCTAAAACTTGTTGTCTACTGTATTCTATCAGTTGTTATACTATTGAAGGCTAAGGATAATTTATTCTGCATTATCTTAGTCATAATATTTCTTACTGGGCTAGTTGAGCTCACCCTTTCTATCATTGTTTTCTTCAGGAAATGAGAATATAGCTGGGACGAGACGGGGATTGGAGTGATGGTCCAGGATAAATGGCTTTAGTAGTCCTCACTATTCTACGGAATAATGTGATAATAATTGTAATGAGGACACCATTGAGTGTGGATATTGTCTAGATGACAATATTCTTGTTTAAACTCTCAGCTATATTTTGTCGTATTTTTACACAACTGTTGTATAATTAAATTGTATTTAAAATTATGTACCATGTATCTGGCGACTCAAGATGGGTGATGTATACCTGTTTTGCAGGCGTCACATCATTCTAATGAGATCTAAATTTTTAGAAAGCTTAAACCTAAAATAGTTCCCAATCATTGGATTACTGAATTGGGGATTAGTGAATCCAGATAGATTGGCACATACGTTGCTTACTCATTGGATGAGGATGGTTGATCTCATGATCATTCATGTGGAGACACTAAAGCAAGTATGTAGGTGTTTGTTAGAGAATAAGTTCACTGAACGTGGCTCGCAGAGGAATACCTAACGGAGTTTTACTCGCATAGCATTAGGAATTCTTGTAGTGATAGTAGTACAAGTGATCCTTGGACTTGAGATCATCATAGTATCTTGTGTATGATGAGTTATACTTTGACTTATTCCTTAAGACCTTTAGGGTATATCAAAGGGTATGCTTGGGTATAATAAGTTGTACATGGAGATAATGTATGAGCAATAAAGAATCTACCAGTTCTAGAAAAAGAAGAGAAATATCCAATGTGATTAGATAAATGACAACCTAGTAGTCCTCAGCCGAGGTAGAATGAAATTAGAAAGGAGTTTCTAATTTACATTATTTAGAGTTGTGCATTTAAGAGTCAAAATACATATAATTAAATAAAATAAGACTTGACAGTAATTCCATGTCTTATATTTAATTGGGACATTGTATGGTGGAAGGATTGAATAGTACGGAAACTATTTACTCAAAGGTTCTTTTATGATTAATGTTGAAATCTATATTATCTGGAAAGTCGTTGATTGCTAAGGAGGCTTATCCCTATTGTAGAATAAATATTACTTATTTAAATAAATTAATAGTTTAATTTATTTATTTAAATAAGATTAGAATTGTTCTTATTGATTTATTCACAACTGTTTTAATATGGAGAACCTAAAGGGTCACACCATAAAAGGAAGAATAATTATTTAAGAAGTTAATGGCATAATCGTAATAATATAGTTAAGTGTATTTAATTTAATCTATGATGATAGAATAAATTAAATAGCTTAGTATTTATTATTTAATATTTTGGAAATATTAAATATACAAATTAAGAAGAGGAGTCTTATTAATATTATTACAATTATTATTATTTTAATTTCTAAAGAGATGGAAATTAATTTAATATTAGTACTCTCATTTATTCCTAATAAGATTAGGAGGCTAATTAATTAAAAAAAATTAATTAATTATTCGTAATAAGATTGGGATCATAATTAATTAAAGGAGTTTAATTAATTAAAATAAAATCCAATTCCTTAATTGTTAAGGAGGGTTTCCCACATCTATAAATAAGAGGAGTCTTATTATGGGTGATTATGGTTGACGTTTTCAGAGAATACGTAATTTCAATAGTTGGGAGAGTACACCCTTTTCTATGAGAGATAGAAAAACTAGAGTTTTGCCAAATAACCATCTTCTTGAATCTTTCTTCTTCCTTGGTGGATCACCTCTAGAAGCCAAACACTTGGGTGGCTAACGTTGATCAAAAGAAGGAATCAAACGTGGTGGATTCATGTTAAACGTGAAAGGATTTGGAGGTGAACTTGTACCTGAGGAAGCTCGAATCTTCAAGGGTATGATTCTTGTTCTGTATCTTTTCATTTAATTAATAATTGTGCATAAAGGATGATCCGGGTATATGGTTTGTAAAATTTTAAAACTCTATTTTATCACGTTTCCTCTTATTTTGTACAATTTGATTGCGTTCATAAATATTATAAACATAACATAAGCTCATTTTCTATGGTAGTGTAGTTTAACTGGGCGTCAGTAAAGGTCTTGCTAGCATAATAGATAACATGAAAGACCTTTTCCCTACGCTGGCCCAATACAGCTCCCACAAGAAAATCTCTTGCATCACACATCAACTTGAATGGAAGATCCTAATCTGGAGCTGTAATCATAGGTGCCGTAGTTAGCTTCCTTTTTTAAATGTTCAAAAGTAGTCAGGCATTCCTCATCAAATCTACATTGAACATCTTTTTCTAACAAACTACAAAGTGGCTTGGTAATCTTTTAGAAGTCCTTTATAAACTGACAATAGAAGTCTGCATGCTCCAAAAAGCTACAGACACCTTTTATAGAAGTAGGTGGATGTGATGCCCCCAAAATAGGTATACATCACCCATTTTAGGTTGTCAATAACATGGTACAGAAACAACTACAACTTTATTAATACATCATAAAAACTGTGAGTTTAAATACAAATATTATCTTCTAGACAATATCTATACCCAAATAAATCCTCATCATAATTATTGATACATTATTATACAAAAATGGTGAGGACTACTAAACAACTTCTAGAATCATCATTCCATACCCCGACTAGTACTCGCTACATTCTCGCCTCCTGAGAAGAAAAATGGAACATCAAGGAAAAGGGTGAGCTCAACTAGCCCAGTAAAGAATATTATGACTAAGATAATATAGAACAAATTATCGTTTGTCATCAACAGGGAAAAATCTGATAAAATACAATAGACAACAAGTTTCAGATCAATATTCGCAGCGGAAATAATAATCCATAAAAGAGTTACGTAGAGAATGAAATCTACTACTATCTATGAATTTAAAAGTCCTTCATCAATATTTTATCGTTGTAACATTAATCAATATACATCTTGAATCAAATATTCATCTTTGCACTACAGGCCAAAGATATTCATCAGTCGGTCATGTTCATCTCAACACCTTTTCATCTTTGCACTACGAGCCAAAGATATTCATTATAAAATCATTTATCTTTGCACTACAGGCCAAAGATATTCAATAATATCATCATTTAGGACTAAAGATGATGAAAAATATTTTAAAGGGAACGAATCCAGTGAAACAAAAGAATAAATATTAAGGATTCGTATTTCAGCTATTTCATGTCCAAAAATACCCCATAAATAATCATAGTGGAGTAAAATTAAAGAATGATCAAAACATGGATACAATCAAAGCTAGTATCCATAATAGATATTTTGGACGAAAAATAAAATTTTGATTTTTTTGTGAATAGTGCCGTATTCGTGAATAGTGCCGTATACGTGAATAGTAACCCAGACACAAAATGTTCCAAATTTGATTAAAATTTTAGATCAATACTTCGGCATAATGATATTGAAAGAAATAATATCATTTAAAAAAAAAATAATATCCCTTACCTCGAAAGAATAAGACTTTAGTTCAAAACACCTGGATATATGCTATGACTTGAACTTGCACCGTATAGCAACACTCAAAGTATTAAAATACTCACAAGAATACGCTCAATATATCGAGAGAGAAAGAGAGAGAAATCTTTAGTTTCTGGTGTGATTTTCAATTCTAACCTAAGTACCCTATTTATAGGAAAATGCTTAGAACACCAAAGCAGAAAATTTAATAAATTATTATTATTTTCAAATTATATTCCTACGCACACCACACCAGACCAAAATCATCAGCCAAAACATGTGCCAACATTCCAAAAACGTTTTTGTTACTAAAAATATTTTAAATTTCCAAAAATTAATTATTTCAGAACTCCAAAACTTCAATAATTCATAATAAATAGCCCTTTTATCAGAAAAATTCGAACATCATGTCTGTTCCATAGGAAATTCCATTATCTACAACTTTGCAGAAGAAAGTTTTTCCAAATTCCAAACAGAAATTGACCGAAATCCACAAACGGGCGATTTTACAAACTATAATCAAATTTCAGTCATGAAATGGGGTCTACGAACACACAAAACATGTGTTAATTATTTAATGCCACAAAAATACTCTTCCTCCTCATATACTCATATATCCCACATTCATTGTAAAAATATCACCATCAATATATTATTAAAATAATATATTTAATTGAATTATTTTATCAGAAAAAGATAAAATATTAATTTTCAACAATTGTCACATTAAAAATTTTCTCCATCTATATCCACATAAAATCAATATTTTTCTCATCATATAAATTAATAATTAATTATTCATGAATAATATTACAGAATCACAATACTAACAACCAGGCAGTTCCCAGGATAGAGGGGGCTTTCCAATAAGGATCTCTCCTTACTGGCGCGCAATTAGATGACCTAACCTCTCTTTAGACAGAACTTTCTAGACATTGCCAATAATGTTATCCAATAACATTATTCAGATAATATGAATTATTACTCCGATAATAGAAAATACTATGTAGTGACAATTATTGAAACAACAACAATATAAAATATCAACGCAGCAATTATTGAATCAATAAAATAAAATCTTGAAGCAAGAATTACCTGTAATAATTATCGAGTAGTGCCTTTTTACGTAAGAATCAATAATGGTGTAGTACCGTAAGCTCGTGTTTTAACCACCTAGTATTCCAACAAAGATAATCTGTAATAACTACGCCGTTATTTATAACCAACTTATTTTTGTCGTTTTCTTCATCCAATCGCTTTCCGTTATAGGGCCCACACAAGGCTGCGCCGTCGTACAAATATTCCCTAACAGCAAGAATATTCCACAACCAAACGAATATTTTATAACCACTTGCTTATTTGAAATATTTGCGTATTTTACCCATAACTATCCACATTAATCAAATCAACCCTTACTATTTCAAAATAATAAATGGAGGAAATTCAATTTTATTTATAATAATTTGGGGTCTTACAATCTCCCCTCATGAAATTTTGTCCTCGAAATTGACATACGTACCTGGTGTTTCGAAAAGATGAGGATACCTCGCTTTCATTTTTGTTTCTAACTCCCATGTCATTTCCTCTATAGCATGGTTCCTCCACAAAACTTTGACTTGTGGTATGATCTTTGTGCGTTGGACATGCTCCTTCCTATCCAAGATCTTGAAAGGTACCTCCTCATACGTTAAATCTTCGGCTATCTCGTCCGGTACTAACTCAATGACGTGGTTCGGGTTTTTCACATATTTACGAAGCACAGATATATGAAAAACATTATGAACACGAGACATACTTGGAGGTAACGCGAGTCTATAGGCTACATTTCCTACTCGGTCAAAAATCTGAAATAGACCAATAAATCATGGATTGAGCTTTCCTCTCTTCCCAAATCTTGTAACTCCCTTCCATGGAGCAACTCGCAACAATACATGATCCCCAATACTAAATTCCACGTCCTTTCGATGAAGATCTGCATAACTCTTTTGTCGATCGTGTGCCGTTTGTATACGTTGTCGAATCATTTGGATCTTTTCTGTAGTTATACGCACCAACTCGGGTCCCAACAATGTTGCTTCACCCACCTCATCCCAACATATTGGAGAGCGACACTTTCGTCCATATAATGCTTCAAATGGAGCCACACCTATACTTGCCTGATAACTGTTGTTGTAGGAGAATTCCACCAATGAGAAATACTTATTCCAACTGCCCTTGAAGTCTAGGACACAGAGTCTTAATAGATCTTCAAGAGTTTGAATAGTCCTCTCTGATTGTCCGTCCGTTTGAGGATGGTATGCCGAACTGAATCGTAAATCTGTACCCATAGCTTTTTGCAAGCTAACCCAAAATCTTGAAGTGAACCTTGGGTCACGATCCTAAACTATGGATACTGGCATGCCATGCAACCTCACAATCTCATTTACATACATATGAGCAAGACGTTCAAGGGAATAAGTCTCCCGTATCGGCAAGAAATGAGCAGACTTGGTTAATCTATCAACAATAACCCAAAAAACATTTATGCCTTGAGAAACCGTGGGAAGACCCGTAACAAAATCCATAGTAATGTGTTCCGACTTCCATTTAGGAATCTCAAGTGGTTGTAACGGACCCTTAGGTACTTGATACTCCGTCTTTACACGTTGACAAGTTAAACACATCGAGATAAACTTTGCAATCTCTCTCTTCATATTGTTCCACCAAAATGTATGTCGAAGATCACGATACATTTTAGTACCTCCAAGATGAATCATAAATGGTGTATTGTGTGCCTCCATCATGATCTTGTACTTGAAATCAGAATCGTTAGGAACACAAAGTCTGGAGTGAACTCGAAGTATTCCTTCTTCATCGATTCTTGCTTCTGGAATATCACTTTCTTGCACTTTCTTCTTCATCCGCATCAGCTCCGGATCTATGGATTGAGCAACTTTAACTTTTTCGATTAAAGTTGGTTCTATGCGTATACTTGACATTATTGCATGGGTCCCCAGAGTCTTGAATTCTATCTTCATCTTTTGTAAATCACACAAAATGGGCCTTTGTTTTAACAACATTGCACTCGTTCCCGCGTATGATCTTCTACTCAATGCGTCAGCTACCACGTTCGCTTTTCCAAGATGGTATTGAATGGTGTGGTCATAGTCTTTCAATAGCTCGAGCCAACGTCGTTGCCGCATGTTGAGTTCCTTTTGGGTGAAGAAATATTTGAGGCTTTTATGGTATGAATATATCTCCACTTTCTCCCCGTATAGATAGTGCCTCCAGATCTTTAGCGCAAAAACAACTGCCGCCAACTCTAGATCATGAGTAGGATAATTCCTCTCATATTCTTTAAGTTGTCGCGAGGCATAGGCTATGACTTTCCCACGTTGCATGAGAACACATCCTAACCCTTTTCCTGAAGCATCATCAGAGATAACAAATCCATCCGCATTAGATGGTATTGTTAGATCAAAGTGTAAATGAGTCTCCTCTTGAGCTCTTGGAAACTCTTCTCGCATTCCTCGCTCCACACGAATTTTGTATCCTTCCGAGTCAGATGAGTTAATGGAGTAGCGATTCGAGAAAACCCTTCCACGAATCTCCGATAATAACCAGCTAAGCCCAAAAAGCTACGTACTTTGGTCACCGTCTTTGATTGCACCCAACTTTGTATTGCTTCAATCTTTGCCGGGTCAACAGATACTCCATGTTTTGACACCACGTGCCCAAGGAATGCTACTTCCTCAAGCCAGAACTCGCATTTCTTCAACTTGGCATAAAGCTTGTTTTCACGAAGCCTTTGGAGTACCAGCTTCAAATGGTGCTCATGATCTTCACGGCTTTTGGAATATATAAGGATGTCATCAATAAAGACAACAACGAACTGATCCAAATAATCATTGAATACTCGATTCATCATATCCATGAAAGCTGCAGGAGCATTAGTCAATCCAAAAGACATGACTAAGAATTCATAATGCCCGTACCGAGTTTTGATGGCAGTCTTTGGAATATCCTCAGTTCTAATCTTCAGCTGATGATATCCAGAACGAAGATCAATCTTTGAAAAGAATTATGCTCCTTGTAACTGGTTAAACAAGTCATCAATACGTGGTAGAGGATACCTATTCTTGATGGTGACATGGTTCAATTCCTGATAGTCAATACAAAGTCGCATACTCCCGTCTTTCTTCTTTACAAATAAAACAGGAGCACCCCAAGGAGATGTACTAGGACGAATGAAACTGATGTCCAATAACTCCTGTAGTTGGACCTTTAACTCCTGAAGTTCAATAGGAGCCATTCGATATGGGGTTTTAGAAATGGGCTTTGTACCCGGTTCAAGATCAATAAAGAATTCAACTTCACATTCCGGGGGTAGACCGGGAAGTTCTTCAGGAAATACGTCAGGAAAGTTAATAACAACAGGAATAATATTCAAATATAACGTGTCTTTATTCAAATCCATAACATGGGCTAAGAAAGCTTGACATCTGTTTTACAATAAACGAATAGCCTTATGACTTGATATGACAGTGATTGATTTTAATGGTTTTGTTGCTTGAATTCGAACAACAAGTTGATTAAGAATATGAAAACTAACAACCTTACGAAAACAATCAATTTTGGCATGATGAGTAGTTAACCAATTAATCCCTAAAATCACGTCAAATGCAAGTATCTTTAAAGAGATAAGGTCAATAGGTAATGTGATGGTGCCAACTTGGATCAAACAAGATTTATAAATAGTGGATGTGATGAAAGTTTCTCCTAACGGAGTTTCCACAGATAAATCAAAGTTTAATTTCTCCAGAGTTAAGTCTAAATGTTGAGCACAAGCAGAAGAAATAAATGAATGGGTAGCACCAGTATCTATTAAGGTATAAACTTCACAAGAATTTATGATAAGCTTACCCGTGATCACCTCGTTTGGGTTCCTTGCATTTTGACCAGTCACAACAAATGCTCTTCCAGGAACCGTTGACTTGGACTTTTCTAGGACAGCCTTTTGAGTCACCGTCCCCGTTGAACTAGGTTTTGCTATCGTACAATCTCGAGCGATATGTCCTTCCTTTCCATAAATATAGCATACCTTGAACTGTTGTGGGCGGTTTCAATGATATGTCCCTCTTTCCGCAGATTAGAAAGATACGACCGGTGGTCGTTCTCCTCCCTTAGAACCATTTGCTGCTAGTGCTGACGTCTTCGCATTGTCATTGTTGAATCTCCTCTTTTTAAAATCTCCCCCCGACTCGCTTCTTCTATTTTCATGGCCATGATTACCACCAGAGTGGTTGCCATTTTTGTCCATCTTTTTCTTTCTCCGCTGGTTATCGTTGTTCTGTTGACTACTATCTCTGGTATGATCCTGGTTGTGGTCCCTCGGTTGAACGTACTCGTTATCTCGCTTTAATAATTGAGCCTTGTTGACAACATCTGAATAGAGAGAAAATTTATGAGAAATGAGATACTGATGTATGTCGAGTTTCAAACCTCTCAAAAACATCCGCGTCAAACGTTCCTCATTCTCCACCAAATGAGGTGCAAACCTGGATAACTCTGCAAACTTTGCCTCGTACTGGGACACCGTCATGTTATTTTTTTTCCAGTCTAATTAACTCCACTTCCTTCATATGACGAATACTTTCGTGAAAGTACTTGTCATTGAAAAGTTTCAAACGCTCCCAAGACATACGCCGAAAGCAATTGGACGGGTACGCTTCACGATTCCTACCAAGAATCGCTTTCATTACGGAACATAAAGGTGGCAAATGGAACCTTCGTTTCCTCCGCATCCCAAGACATCGAATATCTTGGTGATTTGTTTGACCCACGTCTTCGCCTTTAATTGGATCCCGCTTCCCTGCACTCGGTGGTCCAAACTCTTTGAACTCGCTTCGCCGTGATAAATCGTATGCGTTGTTATCATTTCCACCAGATTTTGTGCACGAAGTCTCCTCATCTCGATTTTTGCATGAATCGTAAAAACTTTAAACATCCCGTCGTTCATCATCTGCTCAGTGGCATTGTTCACCGGAGGAACATTGACGGCATGCTGCACGTTCTCTTCATTGGTGAGTACAGGTGTTTCCAAGGTCTCATTTACTCCACTATTAACATTCTCAGTCGACATTCTCAAATACTGCCATAAAACAAGGGTTAATTAAGGAAATCAACATATCACATGATATCCCTATATATTGACCAACTAACAAATAAGCTTAGGTAGGACACACTCAAAAAGGATTTACTCGCCTCTTCCTCCTAGTTCTATTCCCGATCTCCGCTTGGAGATCATATCCTAAGCTTTGATAATAATCGTGACGCCCCAAAATAGGTATACATCACCCATTTTAGGTTGTCAATAACATGGTACAGAAATAACTACAACTTTATTAATACATCATAAAAAATGTGAGTTTAAATACAAATATTATCTTCTAGACAATATCTATACCCAAATAAATCCTCATCACAATTATTGATACATTATTATACAAAAATGGTGAGGACTACTAAACAACTTCTAGAATCATCATTCCATACCCTGACTAGTAGTCGCTACATTCTCGCCTCCTGAGAAGAAAAATGGAACAACAAGGAAAAGGGTGAGTTCAACTAGCCTAGTAAAGAATATTATGACTAAGATAATATAGAACAAATTATCGTTAGTCTTCAACAGGGAAAAATCTGATAAAATACAATAGACAACAAGTTTCAGATCAATATTCGCAGCGGAAATAATAATCCATAGAAGAGTTACGTAGAAAATGAAATCTACTACTATCTATGAATTTAAAAGTCCTTCACCAATATTTTATCCCTGTAACATCAATCAATATACATCTTGAATCAAATATTCATCTTTGCACTACAGGCCAAAGATATTCATCAGTCGGTCATGTTCATCTCAACACATTTTCATCTTTGAACTACGAGCCAAAGATATTCATTATAAAATCATTTATCTTTGCACTACAGGCCAAAGATATTCAATAATATCATCATTTAGGACTGAGGATGATGAAAAATATTTTAAAGGGAACGAATCCAGTGAAACAAAAGAATAAATATTAAGGATTCGTATTTCAGTAATTTCATCTCCAAAAACACCTCATAAATAATCATAGTGGAGTAAAATTCCAGAATGATCAAAACATGGATACAATCAAAGCTAGCATACATAATAGATATTTTGGACGAAAAACAAAATTTTAATTTTTCTGTGAATAGTGCCGTATACGTGAATAGTAACCCCAACACAAAAAGTTCCAAATTTGATTAAAATTTCAGATCAATACTTCGGCATAATGATATTGAAAGAAATAATATCATTTGGAAAAAAAAAATATCCCTTGCCTCGAAAGAATAGTACTTCTAGTTGAAACACCGGATATATGCTATGACTTGAACTTGCACCGTATAGCAACACTCAAAGTATTAAAATACTCACAAGAATATGCTCAATATATCGAGAGAGAAATCTTTAGTTTCTGGTGTGATTTTCAATTCTAACCTAAGCACCCTATTTATAGGAAAATGCTTAGAACACCAAAGTAGAAAATTTAATAAATTATTAATATTTTCAAATTATATTCTTACGCACACCACACCAGACCAAAATCATCAGCCAAAACATGTACCAACATCCCAAAAACGTTTTTGTTACTTAAAATATTTTAAACTTCCAAAAATTAATTATTTCGGAACTCCAAAACTTCAATAATTCACAATAAATGGCCCTTTTATCAGACAAATTCAAACCTCATGTCTTTTCCATAGGAAATTCCATTATCTACAACTTTGAAGAAGAAAGTTTTTCCAAATTCCAAACAGAAATTGACCGAAATCCATAAACGGGCGATTTTACAGGCTATAATCAAATTTCAGTTAAGAAATAGGGTCTACCGACACACAAAATATGTGTTAATTATTTAATGCCATAAAAATACTCTTCATCCTCATATACTCATATATCCCACATTCATTGTAAAAATATCACCATCAATATATTATTAAAATAATATATTTAATTGAATTATTTTATCAGAAAAAGATAAAATATTAATTTTCAACAATTGTCACATTAAAATTTTCTCCATCTATATTCGCATAAAATCAATATTTTCCTCATCATATAAATCAATAATTAATTCTTCACGAACAATATTACAGAATCACAATACTGACAACCAGGCAGTTCCCAGGATAGAGGGGGCTTTCCAATAAGGATCTATCCTTACTGGCGCGCAATTAGATGACCTAACCTCTCCTTAGATAGAACTTTCTAGACATTGCCAATAATGTTATCCAATAATATTATTCAGATAATATGAATTATTTCTCTGCTAATAGAAAATACTGTGTAGTGACAATTATTGAAATAATAATAATATAAAATATCAACGTAGCAATTATTGAATCAATAAAATAAAAAATCGAATAAAGAATTATTGTAATAATTATTGAGTAGTGCTTCTTCACGTAAGAATCAATAATTGGTGTAATACGCGTGCATCGTGTTTTTAACCAAGGGTATTCCAACAAAGTATTAACGATAACAACTACGCTGTTATTTATAACCAACTTATTCTTGTTGTTTTCTTCATCCAATCGCCACATGGGCCACACAAGGTCGCGCTTGTCATACGTAATATTATTCCTGACATGCAAGAATATTCCACGACCAAACGAATATTTTATAACCACTTGCTTATTTGAAATATTTGCATATTTTACCCATAACTATCCACATTAATCAAATCAACCCTTACTATTTCAAAATAATAAATGGAAGAAATTCAATTTTATTTATTATAAGTTGGGGTCTTATAGTGGAAGCATGTTCTCAATAGTTTCCAATTTAGCCCTGTCCACCTCTAATCCTTTCCTCGAAACCTTATGTTCCAAAATAATACCTTCTTGTAGCATAAAATGGTACTTTTCCCAGTTCAATACTAAATTTGTTTCAACACAACTTTTCACAATCATTACCAAATTCTCTAAACACAAGTCAAAAGAGTCTCCAAAGACTGAGAAATCGTCCATGAAGACTTCAACATTAAGCTCAACCATATCAGAGAAAATGTCCATCAAGCACCTCTGGAATGTAGTTGGGGCATTGAATAGACTGAAAGACATCCTTCTTAAAGCAAATGTACTATACGGACAAGTGAAGGTAGTCTTCTCTTGGTCTTTCGGGGCTATCACAATTTGGTTGTATCTAGAATAACCATCCAGAAGGCAGTAGTATTCAGGACCTGCTAGCCTATCAAGCATTTGATCAATAAATGGGAGAGGAAAATGATATTTCCTTGTAGCTTTGTTCAGTCTGCGGTAGTCCACACAGACCTTCTAACGCGTAACTGTCCTGGTAGGTATTAGTTAGTTATTCTCATTGGATACCATGGTCATACCCCCTTTCTTTGGCATGCACTGTACCGGGCTCACCCACAAGCTGTATGATATAAGGTAAATAATCCCTGCATCTAACCACTTCAAGATCTCCTTTTTAAACTCTTCCGTCATGATAGGGTTCAATCTTCTCTGTTGCTCCACTAATGGTTTACTATCATCTTCCAGTAGGATTTTATGCATAAAAAATGAGAGGTTGATCCCCTTTATGTCTGCTATAGTCCTTCCAATTGCTGATTTAAACTCTCGCATCACTCATAACAATTTATCTTCCTGGAAAGATGTTAGTGCAGTAACAATTATAACAGGAAAATTTGAAGATTCACTTAAAAATGCATACCTTAAATGATCTGTAAGGGGTTTAAGTTCAAGTTCAGGAGGCATCTCAAGAGATGGCTTGAGTCGTTCTGATGTCTCCCAATAAAGTTTGAGTGGTTCGATGGGAATCTTGAATCTTCTCATATGTGGTGTTGTGTCAAGAATTTGCACATACTCTAAAATCTTAGTATCTTCTATATTCGAGTCTCCGAGTATAGCATTCTCCAATGGTTCAATGTCAATCAAATTTCTAGCTTCTTCATTTAACACTTTATCGACTACAGCAATCCAAAAGCACTCTTCCTCGTCAGTGGGAAACTTCATAGCCTTAAAAACATTAAAAGTGACCTCTTGATCTTGCACTCTCGTGATCAGCTCTCGTTTTTGGACATCTATAAGTGTTCGCCCCGTGGCTAGAAAAGGTCTCCCAAGGATTATTGGTATGTCTCTATCCTCTTCATAGTCCAAAATGATGAAGTCAGCTTGGAAGATAAACTTGTTTACTTTGACCAAGACATCTTCAACAATACCTCTGGGGTAAGTGATGGATCTATCAGAAAGCTGTAACAATATATTTGTCGGCTTCGGAGCCGGCAACCCCAATTGGTTGAATACCGATAAAGGCATCAAATTTATGCTTGCCCTCAAGTTACATATGCATTTGTTGAAGGCTTGCTTTCCAATGGAGCATGGTATTGTGATACTACCCAGGTCCTTAAGCTTTGGAGGCTGAACTTTTCTTATAATCATCTAATCTCTTCTTCCTTTATAGAATGCTCTTCATGAACTTTGCGTAGCTTGGCATTTGCTCTAAAGCCTCTGCAAATGTTATATTTATCTTACACCTTCTTAAAAATCTCCAAAAACTTAGCAAACTGTTTGTCTTCTTTTTGCTTTTGCAACCTCTGTAGATAAGGAACATGAGGGTAAACATGTGGTGGTTTGGTTGTGGCTTTCTCAACCATCTCTTCATGATCCTTCTCAACTACCCTCTGCTCAGAACCCCTATAACACCCCCGAATCCGGGTCCTCTGACCCCGATCAGGTCATCATGATAAAATACAAACATCCACCTCTAAACAACATACGATAACTAAAATGCGAAATATAATAAACGTATGTCGTTCATTCAAAAGGTGTTACTAGTCCCAAGATTCGATAACCTTAATACAATCTTACAAACATACCCTAAAATAGTCATTAGGGTTCATATTACGTATCATTAATTTAAACTAGGCAGAAAACAAAGTCTACTCCTCGCAACTATTCTACATCTTTCCTTTACCCTTGTCCTTTCCTGAGGTCTCGGGCTTAGCTGCAAGATAATTCATGATATAGCAAGGATGAGCAACATGTTTGCTCATCAATTTTAAATACAATAATAAGGATATATCATGATGAATTGAAAATATCTGACAAATGAATTCAACAATATGAATTTTTGAAGGATTCAACAATATGAATATTAGAAGCAAAGATAATGATTGCTTTTAGAATAACTGATAGTCAAGTAGACTAAACTCTAATGGAATCAATATTTGATTGACCCTTTAGTTATTGGCTACAGAATAAGTACTTGAGGGGATCAGCCTCGCGTACACCATGTATATGCATAACATTTAAATCTGCTCTTTGTATCTTATATTAGATACATGGGGTACTCCCCTATCATAAAAGGAGTGTTCTTTGAGTCTAAGAATCCTTACCATCAATTGGTTTGGATAGCTTTTATAAAAATTCATACATTTTTCTGACCGAACAAAGGTTCAGACTCTATCTGACATTGTTCAAGAATTATAGAACTTTAAATGATGTACAAGTCCAAGATTGTACGAACTCGAATGCACTAAGTGCGAATATCAATAATATCAATGTGGAATAATCGTAAAGTAATTAAAATCACTTAACAACATGCTTGGAAATAAAGTTCAAGCTTAAATGAATAACTTTCAATTCAACAATAACCTGCTCAATATAATATGGGAAGGATAGGAAACTTTCACAAAATTCAAAGTTGTGTAAGCTAGGAAACTTGCAACATAACAAAAATAGTGTTCGGATACTTGCTCAAGTAAAAGAGTAAGAATTAAGGAACTTGTACAACCAAAAAGTGAAGTTCGGAGACTTGCTCAATATAAATTTGAGTAAGGTTAGGGAACTTGTCTGCTTACTCAGCTACAATTTAATTCTAGCTTTAATTAACTTGAGTTGAATTGACCTAACGTTAACAAGTCAGTCTTTTCAATTAGTATGTGTAAACTAATTATGAGTCTACACTTACAAGAATCAAGTCATCACATATCATGCTTCTAAATACATTACATGGCATATTGGTCATATATTACAAGGTAAATAAATCATATAAGCATGCCTTAAACTTCAGATCAAGAACAGAATTTTGACAAGACTGCAGGATGGCACAGCTGCCCCTGATCTAGGCTTAGGGACGACGCAGCTGCTCTATCCTCTGGCCAGACCAGGGTTGAGCTTTGCACTTCCTATTTTCAATCCAACACTAACATACCCCTACACTTATACATTAACATACATACATTCTAGAGCTTCTCACATAGCACATGACCATACTTGAGTTTACCTTTGTAAGTTTTAGCTTCTAATTTACATGGTGTTCAGGAATAGAAAGGTCATGCGGTAACCATACTGCATAACTTGGTTATATGATATTCAGTAGTCTTGCTTGTGTATAAACAACACATGTATACTTTACTCACATAGTTCATATTTTAGAAATTTTCGTTTTATGACTATGTGTGCATAAGTGAAAACCATACATTAACCAAATGATGCTCATGTCAATATATCTATAGGCATAATGAGTCCTAATATACATGCTTTCATGGTCATAACGTAATTTATTCATTACTTGATGACATTAGCTTTCTCATTCTAACATTCTTTGAATTTTACACTAAGTCAACTTAGTATATACAAGGCATCTTGACATATAACTCTTATGCATTTACAACATATATTAAAGCTACATATACATGCTCAAATGGTTAGAACTTACTAGATAAAAGTCTTGGTCAAGTTCATTTTGAAAAGTCTTAAGTTTCTTATCTTTGAAATAGTCTTAACTTTCAATCATGTATGATAGTGTGTTTTGTGACGTCCCCGAAATAGGTATACAACACCCATTCTGAGTCGCCAAATACATGGTACAGAAAGTAAACTACAACTTCAATAATACAATTGTCGAGCAAAATACGACAACACATACTGTGAGTTTAAATACAAATATTGTCTTCTAGACAATATCCACACTCAAATAAGTCCTCATTACAATTATTCATACACTATTTTACAAAAATAGTAAGGACTGCTAAAACATCTTTCTAGAATCATCACTCCATACCCCGACTAGATCTTGCTATGTTCTCACCTCCTGAGAAGAAAAATGGAACAAAAAGGAAAAGGGTGAGCTCAACTGGCCTAGTAAAGAATATTATGACTAGATAATATACAACAAATTATCATTAGTCTTCAACAGGGAAAAATCTGATAAAACATAATAGACAACAAGTTTTAGATCAAAACTGCAGCGAAAACAACAATCCATTAGAAGAGTCAAGTAGAGAATGAGTTCTACTATCTTCTAAGATTTAAAAGTCCATCATCAATAATTTCTCCATGTAACAACAATCAATATACATCTTTCATCGAATATTCATCTTTGCACTACAGGCCAAAGATATTCATTTGTATCACCAGTTGGTCATGTTCATCTCAACACCTGTTCATCTTTGCACTACGGGCCAAAGATATTCATCAGTTAATCATTCATCTTTGCACTACAGGCCAAAGATATTCAATAATATCATCATTAAGGATTGAGGATGATGAAAAACATTTTAGAAAACGAATCCAGTGAGACAGAAGGTTAAATATTAGGGATTCGTGTTACAGTTTATCCAAGATCACTAATACTTCATAATAACTAATTTTGAAGCAGAATTCAAAAATAAAGATCAAAACATGGATACAATCAAAGATAGTAACCATAATAGACATCTTGGACAAAAAGGAAAAATTTTATTTTTTGGTGAATAGTGTTGTATTCGTGAATAGGGTCGTATACGTGAATAGTGCCGTATACGTGAATAGTAACCCCGACACAAAAAGGTAAAAATTCCACAATAAAATCCACACTTATATTTCGGTATAATGATATTGAAAGAATAACATCATTACGAAAAAAATAACATCCCTTACCTCAAAGAAACAGTACTTTGGAATGAAAGGTCGGAAGTGATGCTGAATGAAACTTGTACTGAACAGCAACTCTCAAAGTATCTAAATACTCACAAAATACGCTCGATAATATAGAGAGAGAAAGAGAGAAAGCTTATGTTTCTGGTGTGATTTTCAATTATAACTTAGCCCTCTATTTATAGGAAAATGTTAGCACGCCGAAGCAGACTTGACCTGCTACCTGATGGATTTACCTGCTACTATTGCCACCCACGACATTTGAAATAAAATTCAGCACATTTTTTCACCAACCACAAGGGGGGCCCACTCAATTCTAGAATTTTCCACCAAAATCATTTATAAACCTAATTTCTGAATCAGTCACCTCTTAAAATTCATAACAAATCATACGTTCATTTCTAACGGTTCAAAATTTTTGGACATATACTCAACTTATATATGTATAACATATCCAAAAATCACAACGATCCAACAGTCAGATTAAAAATTATAACTCACGCAATATATCATAAAAATACTGATTTGATTTTTAATACCTCCATTCCGACAAAAATACTGATAAAACACGTCAACATTAATTCCTTCAATTATAACCACATAAAACAAATAAATCCATCATTTATATCCGTATCAAATAAATATTTTCTTATCATATAAATCAATAATTAATTATTCACAAATAATATTACAGAATCACAATTATGACAATGATGGCCGCACTCAGAAAGAGGGGCTTTCCGATAAGGATTTCTCCTCTACTGCCATGCAATTAGGTGACCAAACCTCTCCTTAGACAGAACTTTCTAGACATTGCCAATAATGCTATCCAATAATATTATTCAAATAATATGAATTATTGATATGATAATGTGAAATACTGTGTAGTGACAATTATTAAAACAACAATAATATAAAATATCAACGCAGCAATTTTTGAATCAATAAAATAAAATATTGAACAGTAATTACTGTAACAATTATTGAGTAGTGCCTTCTTACATAAGGATCGATAATTCAAAAATACTATGTAATACGGTGTGCTACTGTGCAACCACGCATATTACTGTATTTTTAACCACCGGGTATTCCAATAGTGTTAATCGTAACAACTACGCCGTTATTTATAAAAACTCATACTTTGTCATTTTCCTTCATCCAACCGTTTTCCATTATGGGGCCCACAAATGGCTGCGCCGTCGTACGAATATTCCTTCACAACAAGAATATTCCACGACCAAACGAATATTCCCCTATAGAAATGAATATTCTATAACCACTTGCTTATTTTGCAAAATTTCCACATTTCACCCATAACCAAAGCATTATATCAAATTAACACCTTATTAATTTAGAATAATGAATAGAAGAAAATTCAATTTTATTTATAATAAGTTGGGGTCTTACATGTTTGATCACTTTAGTCTTGCATCTCATGTCAATATAAACCATATTATCATGTTTATAAAGTCAGAATGCTCACATGATGTGTTCGTGACAAATTTCACTTATGAAACTACAATTTTCATTTCAAAACCATAAGTGTTGTGTCAATCATATGTACTAATATTGTTATACTTGTTCATACTACATGCATAGGCTTATGCGTGTGTGCTAAACAGTTTTCATGCTTGCTCTAACCTGGTGCCAACAAGTTAGCACAAATAGAAACATAATAGAACACATAGGATCCAGTGTAAGTCGGCATAGGCTAGCAGTCATTTGTATTAAAGATGTATAATCGCTTCTACTTGATGAGTTCAAAGAACCCATCATAAAAATTCCTTATGATAATTATTTCTAACATAACCCATTACAATTCTAACACATTTAGAAGTTTGTATAACACTAAGCAACATATCCCAAATCAAATATCAACTAATACATGCTTAATTCAAAGAATTAATTCACTAAGCAATTTATCAAAAATGAAGAATAAGGATGGGAAGTTATACCTCTGTGAATCAATTTAGCTGCAATATTACAATCTACTTAGTCTTTATAAGTTCCTTTGCAAATACTTTTCAGCAATTGCAATGAGGAAGGTGATGGTCTCATTTATAGGAGAATGATTACACAGACAATGTAATTACCTCCCAAATTAAACCAAAGGAATTCAAGGATGTATAATGGATAAGAGGAAGTTGGTGAGAGTTGGTGATTTCACTCATGAATCCCACTCCCCATACACTTATTAGTTCTATGTTGGTTAATTTTGAGACGAATATAGAGTAGGCTAGCTAGTGTTTCATGTGAGAAGAATGAAGTGGGCTCTTATTATGGGACAAGAGCAAATCTCAGCTGTGACGCCCCCAAAATAGGTCCATTCCATCCAACCCATTCTGAGTCGCCAAATACATGGTACAGAAATAACTACAACTTTATTATTACAACATATAAACTTTGAGTTTAAATACATATATTGCCATCTAGACAATATCCACACGCAAATAAATCCCCATCATAATTATTGATGCATTATTTTACAAAAATGGTGAGGACTACTAAACAACTCTCTCTAGAACCTTCATTCCATACCCCCTACTAGTACTCGCTACATTCTCGCCTTCCGAGAAGAAAAATGGAACAACAAGGAAAAGGGTGAGCTCAACTAGCCCAAGAAGAATATTATGACTAAGATAATATACAACAAATTATCGTTAGTCTTCAACAGGGAAAAATCTAATAGAATCAATAGACAACCAGTTTTAAATCAATAACTGCAGCGGAAACAACAATTCATTAGAAGAGTTAAGTAGAGAATGCAAACTACTATCTTCTATATATGAATTTAAAAGTTCATCGTCGATATTTTATCCCTGTAACATCAATCAATATATATCTGGAATCAAATATTCATCTTTGCACTACAGGCCAAAGATATTCATCAGTCGGTCATGTTCATCTCAACACCTGTTCATCTTTGCACTATGGGCCAAAGATATTCATCAAGAAATCATTCATCTTTGCACTACAGGCCAAAGATATTCAGTAATATCATCATTTAGGACTGAGGATGATGAAAAATATTTCAAAGAAAACGAATCCAGTGAAACAAAAGAAAAGTATTATGGATTCGTATTTTTAAACAATCCGAGTTCAAAAATACTTCATAAATAATCATCATCAAGTAAAATTCAAGAATGATAAAAACATGGATACAATCAAAGCTAGTATCCATAATAGATATTTTGACTAAAAGAAGAAATTTCATTTTTAAATTGAATAGTGCCGTATTCGTGAATAGTGTCAGATATCGTGAATAGTGCCGATATCGTGAATAGTAACTCAAACACACCAAAAGATAGAAATTTCACAAAAAACATATTCACGCTTCATGAATAGTACTCGTGAATAGTAACTCATGAATAGTAACTCATGAATAGTAACTCGTGAATAGTAACTCATGAATAGTAATTCGTGAATAGTAACTCCTGAATAGTAACACCGACATAAAAAAGTTCCAATTTTGATAAAAATTTCCAACCAATATTTCGACATAATAATATTGAAGAAATAATATCATTTTCGAATAAAATAACATCCCTTACCTCGAAAGACAGTACTTCTAGTTGAAACACCGGATATACGCTATGACTTGAACTTGCACCGTATAGCAACACTCAAAGTATACTCAAAATACTTACAAGAATACGCTCGATAATATAGAGAGAGAAAAACTTCAGTTTCTAGTGTGATTTTCAATTCTAACCTAAGCACCCTATTTATAGGAAAATGCTTAGAACACCAAAGCAGAAAATTGAATATAATAATAATATAATTATACAAATTTTCCTTAGCCCACCTTTTGGTCAAAAACACCAGCCACACATGTTAAATGAGGTTCACAAACTCACCAAAAACGTTTTTCTCAAAATAATTAATTAAAACTCCCAAAAATCAATTATTTCTAACTCAAGAACTTCAATAATTCATAATAAATAGCCCTTTTATCAGAAAATTCGAATCTCGCGACTTTTTATAGGAAATTCAATTCTCTACAACTTTGCAGAGAAGAAAATTTTTCCAAATTCCAAACAGAAATTGACCAGAAATCCACAAACGGGAGATTTTACAAATTTATAATCAAATTTCTAATAATAATTGTGTCCACCAACACACAAAATATGTGTTAAACATTTAATGCCACAAAATACTCTTCCTCCTCATATACTCATATATCCCACATTCATTATAAAATATCACCGTTAATATATTATTAAAATAATATATTTAAATGAATTATTTTATCGAAAAAGATAAAATATTAATTTTCAACAATTGTCACATTAAAAATTTTCTCCATCTATATCCACATAAAATCAATATTTTTCTCATCATATAAATTAATAATTAATTATTCACAAATAATATTACTGAGAATCACAAAGACAGCAAATGACAGTAGTTCCCCAGGAAAGAGGGCTTTCAATAAGAATTTCTCCTTACTAATAGCAATTAGGTGACCAAACCTCTCCTTAGATGTAACTTTCTAGACATTGCCAATAATGTTATCTAATAATATTATTCAGATAATATGAATTATTGCTTTGATAATGAAAAATACCGTGTAATGACAATTATTGAAACAACAAAGAATATAAAATATCAATGCAAAGAATTATTGAATCAATAAAATACCGAATAAAGAATTATCGTAACCATTATTAAGTAGTGCCATCTTACGTAAGAATCAATAATTGGTGCAATACTCTGGTATGCTTCTTTGTTCAACAACGGCGTATTAGTGTGTTTTAACCATAGGGTATTCCAACAAGATAATCGGTAACAACTACGCCGTAATTTAAACAACTTATACTTGTCGTTTTCTTCATCCAATCGCTTTCTAGTTATGGGGCCCACAAAAGATAGCGCCGTTGTACGAATATTCTCGACAAACGATTTAATATTCCACGACCAAACGAATATTTCAAACAAT
The DNA here is from genome assembly GCA_020205615.1 of Panax quinquefolius. Lineage (NCBI taxonomy): Eukaryota > Viridiplantae > Streptophyta > Magnoliopsida > Apiales > Araliaceae > Panax > Panax quinquefolius. The sequence continues at coordinate 59,761,476 of CM035163.1, forward strand.
AATGAATATTTTATAACCACTTGCTTATTCAAAATATTTGCGTATTTTACCCATAACTATCCACATTAATCAAATCAATCCTTACAATTTCAAAATAATAAATAGAGGAAATTCCTTTTTATTTAAAAAAATTTCGGGGTCTTACAACCTCCCCTCCTTATGAAATTTCGTCCTCGAAATTGGACGACGCATTCGGTGTTTGGAAAAGATGAGAATACCTCGCTTTCATTTTCGTTTCCAACTCCTAGGTCATTTCCTCAATAGCATGGTTTCTCCACAAAACTTTAACTTGTGGTATAACCTCGGTACATAGGACATGTTCTTTCCTATCCAAGATCTTGACAGGTACCTCCTCGTACGTTAAGTCTTCGACTATCTCGTCCGGTTCTAACTCAATGACGTGGTTCGGGTCGTCCACATATTTACGTAACATCGATACGTGAAAAACGTTATGAACACGCGTCATACTTGGCGGTAAAACGAGTCTATAGGCCACAGTTCCTATTCGATCGAGAATTTCAAATGGATTAATAAATCGAAGGTTTGAGCTTTTCTCACCTCACCGATTCTCGCTTTTGAAATAACAACTTCTTGCACCTCCTTCTTCAAATTCATCAGCTCCGGTGTGTAGCTTGAACAGCTTTAACTTTATCGATTAAAGTCGATTATACTCGTATATCATCACGTGGGTAACTAGAGTTTTCATCTCCATCTCTATTATTTGTAAATTATATGAAATGAGTCTTTGACAATATCGTACTTGTATACGATCTTCTACTCAACACGTCAGCTACCACGTTCGCTTTTCCAGGATGGCATGGTCAGAACATGTGCTGAAATGAGTCTCCTCTTGAGTTCTTCGAAGCTCTTCCCACATTCCTTGCTCCATTCGAATTTTGTATCTCTACGAGTCAGCTGCGTTAATGGAATAGCGATTCGAGAATATCCTTCAATGAATCTCGATAATAACCAACTAAGCCTGAAAGCTACGTATTTCGATTACCAACTTAGGTTGTTCTCAATCGTGACTCATATCCCAACCTTGGATAAGACGTTACAATGACACCTATCGCTTACTATCGCATCTAATATGGTGTCCCCTACGAGAGTCGCGCGGTGCATTCCACAAAGGAAGTCACCAGATAAAGGCTCAGTACCAAATTCTATAGTTGAATTTTTAACTCCTCAAGTTCAATAGAGCCATTCGATATCGATTTTAGAAATGAGTTTTGTACCGGGTTCAAAGTTGATACAAAATTTAATATCAGGCTTTAGGAGTAAGCCAAGAAATTCTTCAGGAAATACGTCAGGAAAAATCAATAACAACAGGAATATTATTCAAATCTGACATGTCTTTATTCAAATCCATAACATGGACTAAGAAAACTTGACATCCGTAATAAACGAATGACTTCATGGCTTGATATGAAAATGTTTGACTACAATGGTTTGATTGCTTGAATTCGAATAACAGGTTGTTTAAGAATATGAAAACTAACAACCTTACGAAAGTAATCAATATCGGCATGATGAGTAGTTAACCTTAAAATCACATCAAAAGCAAATATCTCTATAGAAATAAGGTTAACAGGTAATGTGATAGTGCCAACCTGAATCAAGCAAGATTTCTAAACAACGGATGTAATGAAAGTTTCTCCTAACGGAGTCTCCATAAATAGGTCAAAGTCTAATTTCTCCATAGTCAAGTTCAAACGTTTAGCGCAAGCAAGGGAGATAAAAGAATGGGTAGAACCGGTATCTAGTAAGGTATAAACTTCGCAAGAATTTATAATTAACTAACCCATGCTAACTTCATTCGGGTTCCTCGCATTTTGACCGGTCACGACAAACGCTCTTCCAGGAATCGTTGTCTTTGACTTTTCTGGGACATCCTTTTGAGTCACCATTCCCGCTTGACTGGGTTTCGATATCATACAATCTCGAGCGATATGTCCTTCTTTTCCACAATTATAGCATACCTTGAACTGTTGTGGACAGTTTGGACTGATATGTCCCTCTTTCCCACATTTGTAACATACGACCGGTGGTCTTTCTCCTCCCTTGGAACCAATTGCTGCCGGTACTGTCGTCTTCACATGGTCGTTTGTTAAATCTCCGCTTTTTAAAATCTCCTCCCGACTCGCTTCTTCTATTTTCATGGCCACGATTACCACCAGAGTGGTTACCGCCTTTGTCCGTATTCTTCTTTCTCCACTGGTTATCATTATTCTGATGACTGCTATCTTCGGTATAATCTTGGTTATGGACCCTCGGTTGAACGTACTCGTTATCTCGCACTAACAACTGAGCCCTGTTGACAACATCTGAATAGAGAGAAAATTTATGAGAAATGAGATACTGACGTATGCCGGGTTTCAAACCTCTCAGAAACATTCACGTCATACGTTCCTCATTCTCCACCAAATGAGGTGCAAACCTGGATAACTCCGCGAACTTCGTCTCATACTAGGACACCGTCATGTTATTCTGCTCCAGTCTAATAAACTCCACTTCCTTCATATGATGAATACTTTCAGGAAAGTACTTGTCATTGAACTGTTTCTGAAACGTCTCCCATAACATGCTGAGTGCAGCTAGATGGGTACGCTTCACAGATTCCAACCAGTAATCTGCCTCGCCACGGAACATAAAGGTGGCGAATGGAACCTTCTGTTCCTCCGTGCATCCCAAGACATCGAATATCTTGATAATTTGTTTGACCCACGTCTCGCCTTTAATCGGATCAGCTTTTTCCTGCACTACGGTGGTCCCAACTCTTTGAACTGCGCTGGTTTGTGACCACCCGTGAATTGCTATCATTTCCTCCTATATTTTGAACACGAGTCTCCCTGAATTTGGTAAGTACATGCATCTCCACGGCCTCATTTACTCCTTTGTTAATATTCTCGGTCGACATTCTCAAATCCGCCATAAAACAAGGTTTAATTAAGGAAATTAATATATCACATAGTATCCCTATATACTAACCAACTAACAAATAAGCTTAGGTAGGACATACTAGCGAAGGATTTACTCGTCTCTCCCCTCCTAGTTCTATTCCCCGATCTCCGCCAGAGATCATATCCCTAAGCTCTGATACCAACTGTGACGCCCACAAAATAGGTCCATTCCATCCAACCCATTCTGAGTCGCCAAATACATGGTACAGAAATAACTACAACTTTATTATTACAACATATAAACTTTGAGTTTAAATACATATATTGCCATCTAGACAATATCCACACGCAAATAAATCCCCATCATAATTATTGATACATTATTTTACAAAAATGGTGAGGACTACTAAACAACTCTCTCAGAACCTTCATTCCATATTCCCGACTAGTACTCGCTACATTCTCGCCTTTACGAGAAGAAAAATGGAACAACAAGGAAAAGGGTGAGCTCAACTAGCCCAAAGTAAAGAATATTATGACTAAGATAATATACAACAAATTATCGTTAGTCTTCAACAGGAAAAATCTAATAGAATACAATAGACAACCAGGTTTTAAATCAATAATCTGCAGTTGAAACAACAATTCATTAGAAGAGTTAAGTAGAGAATGCAAACTACTATCTTCTATATATGAATTTAAAAGTTCATCGTCGATATTTTATCCCTATAACATCAATCAATATATATCTGGAATCAAATATTCATCTTTGCACTACAGGCCAAAAATATTCATCAGTCGGTCATGTTCATCTCAACACCTGTTCATTTTTGCACTATGGGCCAAAGATATTCATCAAGAAATCATTCATCTTTGCACTACAGGCCAAAGATATTCAGTAATATCATCATTTAGGACTGAGGATGATAAAAATATTTCAAAGAAAAGCGAATCCGGTGAAACAAAAGAACAAGTATTATGGATTCGTACTTTAAACAATCCGAGTTCAAAAATACTTCATAAATAATCATATCAAGTAAAATTCAAGAATGATCAAAACATGGATACAATCAAAGCTAGTATCCATAATAGATATTTTAGATTTAAAAGAAGAAATTTTATTTTTAAATTGAATAGTGCCAGATTCGTGAATAGTCTTGATATCGTGAATAGTAACTCCAACACCAAAAGATAGAAATTTCACAAAAAAACATCTTCACGCTTCATAATAGTACTCGTGAATAAGTAACTTCGTGAATAGTAACTCATGAATAGTAACTTCGTGAATAGTAACTCATGAATAGTAACCCCGACATGAAAAAGTTCCAATTTTGATAAAAATTCCAACCAATATTTTCGGCATAATGATATTGAAGAAATAATATCATTTTCGAATAAAATAACATCCCTTACCTCGAAAGACAAGACTTCTAGTTAAAAACACCAGGATATAGGCTATGACTTGAACTTGCACCAGTATAGCAACACTCAAAGTATACTCAAAATACTTACAAGAATATTTCGATAATATAGAGAGAGAAAACTTCAGTTTCTGGTGTGATTTTCAATTCTAACCTAAGCACCCTATTTATAGGAAAATGCTTAGAACACCAAAGCAGAAAATTGAATATAATAATAATATAATTATACAAATTTTCCTTAGCCCACCTTTTGGTCAAAAACACCAGCCACACATGTTAAATGAGGTTCACAAACTCACCAAAAACGTTTTTCTCAAAATAATTAATTAAAACTCCCAAAAATCAATTATTTCGGATCTCCGGAACTTCAATAATTCATAATAAATAGCCCTTTTATCAGAAAATTCGAATCTCGTGAATTTATATAGGAAATTCAATTCTCTACAACTTTGCAGAAGAAAGTTTTTCCAAATTCCAAATGAAATTGACCAAATCCACAAACGGGAGATTTTTTAAAGTTATAATCAAATTTCTATCAATAATTGTGTCCACCACACACAAAAATATGTGTTAAACATTTAATGCCACAAAAATATTCTTCCTCCTCATATACTCATATATCCCACATTCATTATAAAATATCACCATTAATATATTATTAAAATAATATATTTAAATGAATTATTTTATCAGAAAAAGATAAAATATTAATTTTCAACAATTGTCACATTAAAAATTTTCTCCATCTATATCCACATAAAATCAATATTTTCCTCATCATATAAATCAATAATTAATTATTCACAAATAATATTACAGAATCACAAAGACTGCAAATGACAGTAGTTCGAAAAGAGGGGGCTTTCAATAAGAATTTCTCTTCATCGGTGCGCAATTAGGTGACCAAACCTCTCCTTAGAGCGTAACTTTCTAGACATTGCCAATAATGTTATCTAATAATATTATTAGGATAATATGAATTATTGCTTTGATAATGAAAAATACCGTGTGTAATGACAATTATTGAAACAACAAAGAATATAAAATATCAATGCAAAGAATTATTGAATCAATAAAATATCGAACAAAGAATTATCGTAACCATTATTAAGTAGTGCCTTCTCACGTAAGAATCAATAATTGGTGCAATACCGTGTGCTACTGTTCAACAACGCGTATTAGTGTGTTTTAACCACCGGGTATTCCAACAGTATTAACGGTAACAACTACGTCGTAATTTAAACAACTTATACTTGTCGTTTTCTTCATCCAATCGCTTTCCGTTATGGGGCCCACAAAAGATCGCTGCGTCGTTGCATTTAATATTACCCGACAAAGCATTTAATATTCCACGACCAAACGAATATTCCCCGACAATAATGAATATTTTATAACCACTTGCTTATTCGAAATATTTGCGTATTTTACCCATAACTATCCACATTAATCAAATCAACCCTTACTATTTCAAAATAATAAATAGAGGAAATTCCTTTTTATTTAAAAAAATTTCGGGGTCTTACATCAGCACTTGCAAAAAAATGAAATGCAACACTTGGTTTATACCATATATACACATAATATATACTTTGGTTATTTCATATAACATAGGTTATAATGATTTAAAGGACATACAATGAATTTCTAATTACAAGGTATCAAGTAGTGTACATACATATAACTCATGTACATTTTCTATTACCACCAAATACAATTGTTCATTGCTCATTATTTATTACCATAATTGTTATCATTATAATCATAATATCTTAACGAAATCTTTATTAATTAACAATTAATCTTATTATATGTCAAAAGGGTATCTGGGAATGTTTACCCATACATTTCATGTAACATAAACAATATTATTATGCAACTCACATAAATGCAAAGAACTCTTACTATATAGTCAATATATATAATATATAGGCATATTAATGTGTCATCTTGTACTATATAAAATATATACTTAACTACCATATAGTAAAGGTTTACTATCTTGCATGCTTGCACAAATTAATCAAGTAAATATAATCATATTATATTTGTGAGATCCCGAATTTTAGTAAATGGTTAAATTGGTAAAATGTTAAATTTAAGGGTGATATTTGAATTTTTTTCAAAGTAAGCAAGTTGTCTTAAAATAATCGGTGATAAAAGTACAGTAATACGTGTGGTTGCATAGTAGCACACAGTATTGTACAATATTTTTGATTATTGATGCTTACGTAAGAAGTCACTCAGTTTTATTAAATTATTGTCATAATATTTTATATTATTAAATCAATAATTGAGAAGAAAAAGTTATTCATATTATTATTTGCATTATTGACAATGTCTACAAAGTTCTGCGGAGGAAAGGGGTTTGTTCATCTAATTGCACGCTAATAGGGAAAAATTCTTGTCGGAAAGCCCCCTCTTTCCTATGAATGATCTGGTTGTTAAATATTGTGAGTTATAATATTAATGATGAATAAGTTCGTGTTGATGAAATTGATATTTCCATTGTGTTGGGATTATTAGTGTTAATGGAAATCGACATTTATTGTGATAACAATTAATTTCTAGAGGTTGTATTGATCAATCGGGTAATTAATAGAATAAATGAGCAATTAATTGCTATTAATTCACATGTACGTACTATTGATTCACATGCATGTACTATTAGGGGAGGTGGTGCAAGATTGACAATACTTGCATGACTAAATTATAAATAGAGGTATCGATGAAAATATTATACAGTAACTATTTTTTTTGCATGTATAGAACTATTGATTCACATGAATGTATTGTTGATTCACATGATGTACTATTAGGGGAGGTGGTGCAAGTTTGATAATACTTGTAGGACTAAATTAAAAATGAAGAAAAAGATTAAGGTATTATACTGTAATAATTTGAGCCCCTAATCGTGAAATTATCGAAACTATGTTTTCCTATAAATAGAAGCTCATTCTTCTTTCATTCTCACCAATTCCCTAAGACTCACAAGAGAAATTATAGAGAGAGAAGCTATAGAGAGAAAGAAGAAGAGTATTCTGCTACTTCACTATTGCAGTATCCAGTTTTCTACTAAGGTAAGGGGTGTTATTTCTTTCGTATTCAAAAGGGATATTATTTTTGTTCAATATCCATATGAAATAATATTTTCTTCCATACTCTATAGCATGTAAGTAATATTATTTCAATTCAGATTCTGAATTCTACACTCATTTTGTTAAAGTATTACTTCTATACTCCGTGAAATTAGTAGAATATCCTTGAAATTTACGCTTCATCTAGTATCATTTCACAAGGATATTTTTCTGAACATTCTTGTTAAATTTTAAGCTTTTCATGGCGGAGTACTATTTTTGGGTACTATTCATTTATACGGCACTATTCATACGTACAGTACTATTCATAGAATACTATTCATAAATACAGTACTATTTATAAATACTATACTATTCACAAAGTACTATTCACGAAGTACTATTCACGAGGTACTATTTGAAAAGTACTATTCCCAAAGTAATATTCACGGGGGTACTATTTACTTGGGTACTGTTCACCTGGTGTACTATTCATGACAAAAATTGATTTTTTTCGGTCTAAATCATTTTTGATACAATATTATTCTTGAATTTTACTCCACAAAGCAGTATCATGTTGACAATTTGGATATTATTGAAATCTGAATAAATTAAATTATAAATCTTTAAAATTTATCCTTTCTTTTATTTAATTAAATTATTATACCATTGTCATCATCCTCGTGCTTATATTGTCATGAAAGTCATTTGTGGTTTACGTGCATAGATGGACTGTTGATTGGTATGATTACGACCAGAGATTATTGAGTATAATCATGATTGTAATGTTACAAATGATGTTATAAAAGTCCTCATTGGCCCATAGTGCATTGATGGACAGATATTGGTATGATCATAACCATGCGTTCTCTTCGGCCAAGGGTGCAAAGATGAATTGTTGTTTGGCATGATCATGACCATTGGTGAAAACACAAATATCCTTGGCCCGTAGTGCATGGATAATTCGTGGTCGTGATACTAATGAATATCTTTGGCCCGTAGTGCATGGATAATTCAGTGACATGGATTATTTATTAAGCTGAGTCTCAGCAATAAAATTGATGATGAACTTTTTAAATTATAGAAGATAATAGATATCATGCTCTACTTGACTCTTCTAATGGATTGTTTATTCCTCTGCAGTTGTTGATCTAAAACTTATTGTCTATTGTATTCTATCAGTTGTTATATTGTTGAAGGCTAATTATAATTTATTATGTATTATCTTAGTCATAATATTTCTTACTGGGCTAGTTGAGCTCACCCTTTTCTTTCATTTACCTTAAGGAAATGAGAATATAGCTGGGATGAGTCGGGGAATGGAGTGATGGTTCAGGATAAGTGGCTATAGTAGTTATCACTATTCTATGAAATAGTGTGATAATAATTGTAATGAGGACTTCATTGAGTGTGGATATTGTCTAGAAGATAATATTCGTGTTAAAACTCTCAGCTTATGTTTTGTTGTATTGTACACGACAGTTGTATAATTAAGTTGTATTTGTATTCTGTACCATGTATCTGGCGACCCAAGGGCGTCACAATATTTATTAATCTCTTACTCATTAATTATTATTTAATCAACAGATTATCAATTTAATTACCATACTTGCAATTAATCAATATGTTCAAATCCTGCCACTATATTCAAATAAATTAAATATTTAATTATTAATAATCCTATCAATTCTTTGATATTAAAAATCTTAGGGTTAGTCCACTAATTTACATAAACTATTAGTGACTCCCTTTAATCATTTCATAAATTCACATAACCACATAAGGTTTAAAGAGACTCACAAAACTAACTCATAAAAATTAAATCACATATTTAATTAATAAGGAGTTTAAAATTCACAGTTATTACATCCCTCCCCCTTATAAAAATTTCGTCCTCGGAATTGTATAAATAAGGTTACTCAAATAAAAATGGATAATTCACTCTCATTTTCTCTTCTAGTTCTCATGTAGCTTCTTCGACTGCATGATTCCTCCGGACAATCTTAACGGAATGGATGATTTTATTCCTCAGCTTCTGTTCCTTCCTATCTAGTATCTGGACAGGAACTTCCTCGTACGATAAGTCTTTCTTGACTTGGATTGGTTCATAGTAGATAACGTGATTGTAGTCCAGTTTATACGACCGTAATACTGACACGTGAAACACGTTTTGAATGTGCTCAAGTTCAGGAGGTAACGCTACCACGTACGCCACTTCACCGACTGGCCTCGAAATCTCGAACAGTCCTATAAACCTAGGGCTCAACTTGCCCTTCTTCCCAAAATGAATCTTCCCTTTCCAGGGAGATACTTTCAGAAATGCATAACTTCCTAATTTAAAATCTTTCTTCTTACGATGTAAGTCTGCATACTTCTTCTGGCGATCTTGAGTTGCTACTAGTCGGGCTCTTATCACCTTGATGATTTCTACCGTCTGTTGTACCAACTCTGGTCCCAACAGTCAACGTTCTCCAACTTCATCCCAGCATAAGGGTGTTCTACATTTCCTCCCATACAGTGCTTCGTACGGTGGCATTCCAATATTGGAGTGATAACTATTATTATACGCAAACTCTACTAATGGAAGGTGATCCTCCCAACTACCCTTGAAGTCCATCACACAAGCTCGGAGTATGTCTTCAAGTGTTTGAATCGTTCTCTCGCTTTGTCCATCGGTCTGCGAATGATACATGGTACTCATTCGTAGTTGTGTACCCATTCATTCTTGAATACTCTTCCAGAAGTTTGACGTGAATTGCTGATCTCTATCTGATACAATAGATACTGGTACCCCATGCCTCTATACAATTTTCTTGACATACAATTTGGCTAACTGGTCCAAACTATACTTAATCTTAAATGGCAGAAAGTGAGCTGACTTAGTAAGATGATCTACTATCACCCATATGGCGTCATGCCCTTTCTGCGTCTATTGTGATGTGCTCCTATTTCTATTCTAGAATTTCTAATGGTTTTAATAACCCACTTGGTCGTTGGTGCTTTGCCTTAACTCTCTGACAAGTTAAACATCTTCTTACGCATTCTGCAACCTCTCTCTTTTCATGTTTGGCCACCAGAAGTGGTGACGCAAATCTTGGTACATCATCATGCTTCCTGGGTGTATCGAGTATCTCGTACTATGCGCCTCTTGCAAAATCTCTTCCCATAATTTTGGTACTAATGGTACCCAAATTCGTCATTCAAATCTTAGCAGTCCAGTCCTATCAATCTAAAATTTCAATTCATCATCTTCAGTCAATCGCTTCTTTATGTTATTGCAATCTTCATCCTTTTCTTGTGCCTCTTTAACTTTATCTAATAAAGTTGGGCTCGCTGTCACTGTAAATAATAGTTCATCGGTCTCCATTAGATACCTAATTTCCAAGTCTAGTCATTCGAAATCTTTCACTAATTCTTCTTGAATGGTCAACTTCAATAACTTTTCTCTGCTTTTTCTGCTCAAGGCATCTGCCACTACGTTTACTTTGCCTAGATGGTACGGAATCTCACAATCATAATCTTTGATAAAGTCTAGCCATCGGCGCGGCCTCATGTTTAACTATTTCTGTGTGAAGATATATTTCAAACTCTTATAATCCATATATATCTCACACTTTTTGCCATACAAATAATGCCTCCAAATCTTCAAGACAAAAACTACCGCTACTAACTCCAGGTCATGATTCGGATATCCCTTCTCATAATCTTTTAGCTGACGTAAAGCATACACAATGACCCTACCGTGTTGCATTAGTAAACAGCCAAGACCCTGGTGTGACACAATACTATACACTATAAACCCTCCCGTGTTGTCCGGTACGGTCAACACATGTGCTTGACTAAGCCTCTTATTCAATTCTAGGAAACTTTCTTCACACTTCTCCCTCCAAACGAACTTAGTTGTTTTTCTGGTAAGTTTGGTCAACGTCGATGCTAATTTTGAAAAATCCTGAATAAATCTTTGATAGTATCCCGCCAATCCTAAGAAACTCCTAATTTCTATCGCCGTCTTCGGTTGCTCTCAATTGATAATCGCTTCTACCTTCGTTGGATCCACCGAAACACCATTCTTGTCGATAATGTGCCCTTAAAACTACATTCTTTGTAACCAAAACTCACACTTGGAGAATTTTGCATACAACTTTTCCCTCCTTAATGTCCCCGACACTATACGAAGATGATTGGCGTGTTCTTCCTCCGTCTCTGAATACACTAGAATGTCATCGATGAATACGACAACAAACTTATCCAAATACTATTTGAACACTTTGTTCATCAAATCAATAAATGTTGTTGGCGCATTCATCAATCTAAACGACATTACCTGAAACTCAAAGTGTCCATACCGAGTTCTTAATGCCGTCTTTGGAATTTCCTCCGGCCTCACTTTCAGTTGGTGATAACCGGTCCTCAAGTTAATCTTTGAAAAGTACTTCTCCCCCTTCAACTGATCAGACAAATCGTCTATCATGGGCAACGGGTATTTGTTCTTAATGGTGACCTTGTTCAACTCTCGGTAGTGGATACAAAGTCTTAGCGACCCATCTTTCTTCTTTACGAATAAGTCTGGTGCTCCCCTTGGTGATACGCTCGGTCGAATGTATCCCTTATCTAATAACTTTTGTAATTGAGCCATCAGTTCTTTTATCTCTACCGGTGCCATATGATACGGCGCTTTATATACCAGTGTTGTCCCTGGTGCAAAATCAATAACAAACTTAATCTCTCTATCCGGTGGAAATCCCAGAATCTCTTTTGGGAAGACATCAATGAAATCCCTTACAATAGGTATCTGACTCAGTTCACCCTCGACTCGTCGAGTATCAACCACGTGAGCCAAATAACCTATACAACCCTTCCTAAGTAATCTCTACACTTGCACCATCGTCAAACAATGAGATTGTCTCGGCGATTTACTACCATAAAATACCACCTTTGACTTATTCGGAGTCTTAAGGTGTACACACTTCTTCTTACAGTCTATAACTACTCTTTGAACTGATAACCAATCCATCCCAAGGATTACATCGAACTCCCCTAAATGAATCGGTATCAAATCCACTTTGAGCTTAAATCCTCGCAATTCGATATAACAATTCTTATGAATGTATTCTACAGGGATAATTTCTTTGTTCGCTACTTCTACGTTCATAGGGTGTTCTAATATTATTTTTATACTATTTAGGGGGAACCTCAACAGCTATAGACCACCATTTTATTCCCTTGTTATCCCCACTCGACCCGGCTACACTCTTATTACCTAAAAGGAATTGTGAAGCAAAAGGGTGAGCTTAACTAGCTCAGTAAGAATATCATGACTAAAGATAATTAAATTATCAATAGCCTTCATCAGTAATAAATCAGAGATTTAGAATATATGGTAGATGATAAAACTTTTCAACCATAGTTGCAGCGGAACGAGCAATCCATTAGAAGAGTCAAATAGACCATAATGTCTATTATCTTCTCTATGTTAAAAGTCCACCAACAATATTTTATCCCTATAACATCAATCAACAGTTCCTGTCCACCATCATATGAATAACTCATAATCATATTTGTGGTTCCAAATTCCTTTTCTCATCCGGATTTAAGATAATTTTCATCATTGTCTTTACCTCGAAACATCAAAGATCATGGTTATACCAAATCATAGTTCTAGTTCATAATCATACTAATAAATTCATCTTTGCACTACAGGCCAAAAATATTCATTTAACAGTTCATCTTTGCACTACATGCCAAAGATATTCAGCAACAGGTCATCTTTGCACTACGGGCCAAAGATATTCATCAATAATTCATCTTTGCACTACAGGCCAAAGATATTAATATCTCAAAGAAATACATAATCATTTTAGAATTTCTATAAACAATAATTATAACCATGTTGATCAATTCACCTTTGCACTTAAGCTAAAAATATTAAATTATAAATTCAATGGTCATGATTATACCAGTCAACAATTCATCTTTGCACTACTGACCAAAGAGAACCCATAGTCACGATCACACCAATAATTTACTCATTTTTACACTTAAGTCAAAGAGAAATTTCATCACCAGAATTATAAAAATGTTATATATGATAATAAAAATAATATGATCAACAACTGCATTTAATTTCAAGAGTAAGATTCAGAAATCAATGATTTCATAACACCTTAATCCAAATGTTATAAATCACTTAATAATCTCATAATCTAATATTATTAATATTACCACAATATTTTAATCATTTCTTAAACTTATAAATAATTTATTTTATTTTAATTGTTTACACTTTACTAATTAATGCATTTAATCATCCTAAAATGCCAAACTCATAAAATTTCATCACCAATAACCAAAACTCTCATAAAAAATCTGCATATACCTTATATAGGATTTCCAAGCTATAAAATTCTATTTTCCAATTTTGTTACTTCACATAACATATTTAATTCATTTACTCGTAACTAGTTTATTTTCATGAAAAATACCAAATCAGTCCCAAAAATATTTCTTTTTTGGGATTTAGCAGAATATAGTCTCATATTAAACATATATTTTTCTCGGAATTTTAAAAATTCATTTTCTATTTTTTATATGGCCAAAACTGTCGAATATTTAGACATTTTTTATAAACTATACTTTTGTCCAAAAATTCCGAAATTTACACGGTATACTTCTGTTATATACATGTACTCCCAATAAAAATTTCACCAATTTTGGAGTTAACCACAAGGAATTATAAGAGTTTACTTTTAAAATAGTTTTTTCCCATAAAATTCATAACTCTTAATCTATACCTCCAAAAATCGCCATTTTTGGACACAATATAGAAAACTCATCAAATTATCATTTCAAATTTTTCCAGAATTTTTGAGGGTCAGAAAAATTACGAAACTATAAATGGATTTTCGTCCGCCATGCGGTAATCCACGTAGACAGGTCATTTCAACACAATAATAAAGAATGGAATAACAGAAGAATTCACCATGCATGCGATAGACCGCATGCATGTGTTATTCCCAATGTAATAATAAAAAAAATGAAACCGGTCATGCATAATCCGCATGCATACCACGATATTCCAATAGAATAATAAAGAATGGAATAACAACAGAATTCACCAGGCATGTAATACCGCCGCATGCATGTGTTATTCCAACAGAATAATAAAGAATGGAATAACAGAAGAATTTCACCATGTATGCGGTAATTCACATAGACAGGTTATTCCAACATAATAATAAAGAATGGAATAACAGCTCTTACGAGTATTGAAAGAAAATAATTCTCTTCATGAATACGAAAGAATAATACCACTTACTCTAATAATAATATCCCTTACCTTAGAAAGAAGAGTATTCTGACGGGTAGGGCGAGGATATACTTGAAGAAAACTTGCACTATTTTCTACGCTCAAAGCTTTCTTAAACTCTAAAGAAATACGCTCAAGATTATAGAAGAAGAATTCTCTGAACTTCTGGTGTGATTTTCAATTCTAACTAAGCATCCTATTTATAGGAAAATGGAAAGGATACTATGCAATAAAATATAATATATTCTATTTATAATTATATAATAAAAAAATTTATAATATATAATATTTAAAATATTTAAATATATTATTTAAAATCTAATAAAACAAATAACTTTATAAAAAATATTTTGTTTTATATAAAAAGATTTTACTATGCAAACACTATGCATAATAAAATATATTATATTCTATTTATAATCTAATAAAACCAATAACTTTATAAAAGTATTACATTTTTATATAAAAGGATTTTACTATCGCAGCACTATGCAAAACACTATGCATAATAAAATATATTATATTCTATTTATAATCAAATAAAATAAAACTTTATAAAAAGTATTCTCTTTTATATAAAAAGTTTTCTGTTTTATTACATTTATAATAATAATAAAACAAAATTTATCATCATTATTATAATTCACAATATTAATTGACCAGATCGTTCCCAGGAAAGATGGGGCTTTCCAATAAGGATTTCTCCCTATTGGCGCGCAATTAGGTGACCAAACCTCTCCTTGACAGAACTTCTAGACATCGTTAATATTGCAATTAATAATATTAATAACTTCGTTGTCTCAGTTATTGATTTAATAATATATAAAATATTGACAATAATTAAATCAAATAACGTGAGATACTATGCAACAATTACTGTAGCAATAATTGAACAAAACTGAGTGACTTCTCACGTAAGCATCAATAATCAATACTATGTGCTACTATGTAATCACGCGTATTACTGTACTTTTACTACCGAGTAGTTCAACAGTTTTAACAATAAACTTCTGCCGTTATTTTCATAAAAATATTTTTGTCGTTTTCTCAATTCAACAATAATTCTGTCGTGGGGTCCACCAATGATTGTGTCGTTGTACGAATATTCCCTGTTAAAACGAATATTCCCCGACCAATCGAATATTTTATAACAACTTGCGTACTTTGCAAAATTTATAAATATTACCCACAACTATAACATTATATCAAATCCACACCATAATATTAAAAAAAATATTTTGAGAAATTTAAATCTTTATTCATAAAATTTGGGGTCTCGCATGTAATCATTAAGAAGTTTAAGACGTTTATCAATCATTTTTTATTTAAATAAACAACTTCAGTATCATAATAAAACTCGATGGATTTCCTCAACCCATCACTTAAATACTCTACTTGAGTTTTCTACTAAGGTTATAACCTAGGTTTTGCATTCCTAACGTTTATAACCTACAGCTTTGATACCAACCTGTGATACCCCCGAATTCGGGTCCTCTGACCTCAGTCTGGTCATCACGATAAAATACAAATATCCACCTCTAAATAACATACTATAACAAAAATACGGAATATAATAAACGTACGTCGTTCATTCAAAAGGTGTTACTAGTCCCAAGATTCGATAACCTTAATACAATCTTACAAACATACCCTAAAATAGTCATTAAGGTTCATATTACATATCAGTAATTTAAACTAGGCATAAAGTAAAGTCTGCTCCTCGCAACTATTCTACATCTTTCCTTTACCCTTGTCCTTTCCCGAGGTCTCGGGCTTAGCTGCAATATAATTCATGATATAGCAAGGATGAGCAACAAGTTTGCTCAGAAAGTTTAAATACAACAATAAGGATATATCATGATGAATGGAAAATATTTGAAAAAAAGAATTCAACAATATGAATATCTGAAGGATTCAACAATATGAATATTAGAAGCAAATATAATGATTGCTTTTAGAATAACTGATAGTCAAGTAGACTTTGAACTATAAAACTCCAATGGAATCAATATTTGATTGACCCTTTGGTTACTAGCTACAGAATAAGTACTTGAGGGGATCAACCTTGCGTACACCATGAATATGCATAACATTTAAATATGCTATTTGTATCTTATATTAGATACATGGGGTACTTCCCTATCATAAAAGGGGTGTTCTTTTAGTCTAAGAATCCTTACCATCAATTGGTTTGGATAGCTTTTATAATAATTCATACATTTGTCTGACCAAACAAAGGTTCAGACTCTATCTGACACAGTTCAAGAATTATAGAATTTTAAATGATGTACAAGTCCAAAACTGTACGAACTCGAATGCACTAAGTGCGAATATTAATAATATCGATGTGAAATAATCGTAAAGTAATTAAAACCACTTAACAACATGCTTGGAAATAAAGTTCATGCTTAAATTAATAACTTTGAATTCAATAATAACCTGCTCAATACAATATGAGAAGGATATGAAACTTTCACAAAATTTAAAGTTGTGTAAGTTAGGAAACTTGCAAAATAATAAAAATAGTATTCGGATACTTGCTCAAGTAAAAGAGTAAGAATTAAAGAACTTGCACAACCAAAATGTGAAGTTCGGAGACTTGCTCAATATAAATTTGAGTAAGGTTAGGGAACTTGCCTGCTTGCTCAGCTACAATTTAATTCTAGCTTTAATTAACTTGCATTGAAACGACTTAACATTAACTTGTCGGTTTTTTCAATTAGTATGTGTAAACTATTTATGAGTCTACACTTACAAGAGTAAAGTCATCACATAGCATGCTTCTTAACACATTACATGGCATATTGGTCATATATTAAAAGGTAAAGAAATCATATAAGCATGCCTTAAACTTCAGATCAAGAACAGAATTTTGACAAGACTGCAGGATGTCGCAGCTGCGCCTGGTCTATACTTAGGGACGGCTGTAACGACCCCAAAATTCATACAATTTAATTCCCGATTTCGGTCATTAATAATACATTCAACCTCTAATTTTACATCATTAAATGATAATACAACCATTAAAATTTGTGGAATAATTAAAATTTTCTATTATAAACTATCCTCGTTTCCAAAACCTTCAACCTTTACATCTAAATATCTCAGAATCATTTTAATACTACAATAGTTTACATCGCAAAACGTTATTACGATTCAACATTTATACATTATTCGGAACCTTAGAAATGGTTCAAATAATAATAACTCAGCTAAAGTATATAATTCTTCAAGTATCACAACTCACTCATGTCTTTCAAGTAAGACATAACTTTATCTTGAATCTTGAACATACAAAAGTGGTTATTTGCAAGGTTGAGCTCGACAGCCCAGCTAAATCTAATAGTTTTAATGCATCACGTAGCACATAATAACATGCTCAACATATATCTCATAAACATCAGACTAACATAACATACATGGTACAATTCATATAACAATTATAAAGACTGAGTTCATCACTTAATCAACATGTTTTAGTCAAACAACGTAGTCATAAATTGACTTTAACATTTCATACATTCAACATATATATAACACATCATGCTCTTTGCAATAAAGATTTAAAACAATAAATTCACATAGCAAATAAGAACTAAAAGACATGCCTTGATCGTTGTTTACCAATAACAGTTTAACAGCTTATAGTTATCTGTACTTCACATGCCCTATACACTTATATAATCATTCACATCAACTATTAGTCACATAGCAACACATAGTAGTTGTAATGCAAACTTTAATCTACATCTTATAACTCTTCCTATTAATCAATACACAATGTTCAATTTGATTGTGTTAACTTTAGACTTATAACTCACTTTATTTCTTCTTAGTCAAACTCGAAGTTCATTCAAGTGCTTAAGTCTTGCTAGGACTACTTATTGGTTTTATATTAAATCCATTCCATATCTTATAATATTCATTTCAATTGAATTAAAACACTTTTTAAGTTCACTAACACTTGGCACGACGTTTCGACTTTCATTCGTCACAAGCCTGATTCGTCTCTCATGTGTGTGCTTAGTATGCTTATACAACTTATCTAATACATCATTTATTAATGTTAAGCATTATTATATTTACTAATATTCATGTTTTATAACTTAGGACAACATCTTTTGTCATCAGGAGCACTACATTTGCACATGTGCATTCCCGACGCCCTCCGATTGCGTCCTAATACATATATGTCCCACAAATGACAATTTTGACCCCTGTTCCCAATCTCAAATGAAAAAACTTAAAGAATGAAAGTTGTAGGTCTATTCGTCCTCGTTCCGGATCATCTTTAATAACCTCAATCGGAGTTCGTATGAAAATGTTATGGCTATTTTACTACAAGAGGACAAAACTGTCCGACCCACACCACTTTTCCAGTGCTGGGGCGCGAGACAGTGGAGCTGGGGCGCAAATTAGAGTGTCAGATCGCGAATTCCAGTGCTGGGGCGCGAACTTCAGGCCTATTTTTTGCGCCGAGGCAAAAAATTTGGCGCTGGGGCGCGAAATTTGGCACTGGGGCTCAATTACAAGACACCCAAAACCAGAAACCAAACCAAGCTACTGTGTTTTAATTTCTAACACCTATTAACATCTGTGATCCATGTAAAGCATACATAAATATTACCAAGCATATATGTACCAATTTAAACAACTAAACAATAATTTTAGAAAACTTAAATTTTGAAAACACGGTTTAAAAACCAAAACTCCATAGTTGATATATTTTAACACAAGAACACTCTGTAAATTCTAATAACAACCAATTTGTTTACTTTAACTACAATTCTCCGAAATTAAGTAATAAAGCGAAATAACATAATCGAGTTTAATTTCTCAATTAGTATAATCTAATTTTGTTATCATACAAAATTTAACAATCACTATTCATATCTTTCTTTGTAAAACTATTTCCTTCTTCAGAATGTAGTAAATTAGCATACAATCTTATCTATACATTAAGCATACAATCATATATATACATATTTACAGGCTAGTTATTACCAAAACACATGATTTAATAAAGAATAGTTTACAGAAAATTTTTGTAAAGAACCTTATATTACAGTCAAATTCACATATACATAGAGACTTTAGGCATAATTACGTAAAACATATATACGTATAAAGGTTATGCCACATACCTTCTAATTGCTCAGTAATCCTTGCTAACACCACTGGAATTGTTTGAAAACCTCACGTGTACACTCTCAGTTTCTCTGATAATTATCTCTCAAAACTTTCTATACTTTTCTTCTTTAAAAACCTTTTCCTTTCTTTTTCTCTGTAGCTTTTCTTAGGCTTAGGTTTAGACAATATAGATTATATGTAATACTAAACTAATAACAAAGCATACATAAAAGAAACACATATAGTCATAATAACCTAATAAATAGTATCGATTAACAATATAATGTATAACTTATAAATATATTTTATTTATTTAGTTTATTTTATAAATAATTTAAAATTAAAATCCAAAAGCCATAAGGCTTTGTTTGGCAAAACCCTTTAAATTTTAAAGACTTAATATATTTAAGCCTTGTTTGGCAAATCTAAATTAAACTACTTTAATTTATTTTAATAACTCCTTTATCATATAGTTATTTATCACCCTTTATTTAATAAAGTTTTCATATTTAATTTAATTAATTCTAATAACAATTTATTGAATAAATCATTAATCATTATAAACTCTCTAACTTAATTATTAAATTAAATTAGAATATTATCTCAAAACAATTAATTTCCTTAACCCATTAATTATTTATTAAATAAATAATTAACCAAATCAAATCAAATCAAATTAAACAAATATTTATTCAATAATAAATAAATATTTATTCAACAATAAACACATCCACTAACTATTTACATAATTCAATAAATATTTATAATTACAATTAAAATTCTGGATTGTTACATTAATCATATCGTAATAAGAATTTTAATTATTAAATTCTTATTTTAATAACTAATGAAAATTCGAATTGTCACATCCTTCCCTCCTTATAAGGATCCCGTCCTCGAAATCAACGAAACCTCCCTTACTCGATTTTCACCAAATCTCTTTTAAAAAAATTTATCCGTTGAATATCTTCAACACATTACCTTAATATAGATTTTATATTTCCTACTACATTCATTACTTCAACAAATTCTAGGTTTTATTTCATAACTTTCATTTGAACTCAATTATATTTTGAGTATTATATACTCTTAAACCCATTCATTTCCTTTGCTAAAGATCATTATCATAAACACTCGGGTATTACATTCACCCATTCTTCTAAGAATTTAGTCCTCGAAATTTTATCTATTAATCTTTATTCATTCAATCTATCAAAATAGATTTTACTTTAATACTTTATTCATTCATTGGGTTCTACAACCAAATTCTTTCTCTAATGATCTTTCTAAGATCATCATATTCCTCACCTCTTCCTCTTCTAAGAGTTTCACATTTCTCTTCTTTCTGGAGTTTCAATTATTTCTTGAAATTTTTATGTTTTGCTTAATTTTCTCATCCTTTCCACTTTCACCTTTCAGAATAATAAGAATCTTTCACAATTGGTCAATAATTGGGAAGCGATATGAATAATAGGAATTTCAAAGATTCTAAATCATGCTGAGGGGTCACAAGACTGTGAACTCTATTCTCGGATTACTAGTGCTTCAACTCAATCCTTCACACTGCAAACCAGAGTGTTTATCAATCATAAAGACTAAAAACACCCTCCACATGTACACTAGATGGCCAGCCTATTGTACCACTACGTTGAGCCGTAACGTAGTGTTTTGTAATGACTATATGCGTTACGCTCAGAACCATTGTCCCCGAAAACATGTCCCCTTATAGGGTTGTTCACCTCAGCTTTTCAACATCTGAATCCGCACCAAAACAATTTGGTTTGGCATAACTTTTCAATAAACACTTGAATTTCATGAACATCATTTAATAATCGTATAGCTAAATCAAATAACATAGACTTCTACAACAATTCGAACATCAATTGAAATATACATACATATATATATATATATATATATATTCTCATATCTTAAAGAAATCTCAAAAAAAAAATTATGACGTCATGATACCACACTGCATTTACAGTCCGTTTGAGGATTCCGTCATTTGGTGATTTTATCATACTACATCATACCATAGTGGGCTGACGATCCTTAGATCACATCCAACACTAAGTAATACTGCATTGATGACTCCATTATTTTTATCATCTCTGCACCAGGTTCAATGATACGTTGATGATATATAAATAATATATATTTTGATTTATTTCAAATCATTTTTGTCTAGCCAAAGCAATTAGCATAAACATACGAATAATAGCACTGTTTTTAAAAATTCTTTGGTTCACTAGTGTGACCCAACACATTTTTTTTTTCCAAAAATAAAAAGTATAACCATTGGCACGAAGTCAATAAATTTTGAAAATCTAGCAAAGCTAGAATATTTGGAATACCTAATTTTCTCTATCAACTCCACTTTCTATAATGATCTATTGCTTAATAGGTCTATCTATTCCTATCATCCTAAATACTCCATTCACACTTAATTATACCCCAGTTCATCAAATTTAATGCACATTGGAAGTTCAGGAACTTGCCACAATAATATGAGTTTAAGAACTTATCCTAGTCAGACCATAGGCGTCCATTCATTGAGGGGTTCAAAACATACCATATTATTATGAGTCACGAACTTACCATATGCATTAGTTTTAAGAACCGCACCTAATCCTAATAATATCTGACTAATCTTAATAGTTTCTAACTATCAAATATACACATAAGAAAAGAATCACCTTTTCGCCACATATACATTGATAGCGCAACACCAACATTCCAATGATTATCAATGTAATAAACTGAGTGTAAGCACAAACCCTCACCCATACAAAGGTTTGTACAATTCAGCCATCACATTAGTCCTCAATTGAAATCCCACCTAACTTTATCTTACTCTTAACTTGCTCTTTCCTAGATACGAATTTTTCGTACCACATCATCTATAACTCCTCGTGAGTTATCTTGTACTATATCATAGTACATTACCTTCATAGCATCAAGCTATAATTATTCAAATATTACAGAGCATATTTCTTTTATAACTTAAACAGATCACGTCGTGATCCTATTCTATAATCATCTCCCTTAAAATTCTTTTCTTAACTCATGATCGTTTTGTTTTACGATCATCTTTATTTCCTTTTTCATCATTTACGATTTTGTTTATACTTTTAATCTTATAAGCTATGTCTATTCATCATTATTCGTTATCTTGGCTATTGGAGTTCGGCAACCCCCATATCTTATCTTTATATTTCTTCAAGATTCTTCTTTGAATTCTATTGTTTATAAAACAATTCTTCCTTTAAGAATTTCTAACTTCATTTACATTGCTCAACATTTCAGTTAAGTTCCACATTTTCATCATACGTATCCATTTCTATACTTGGTACACATCGAGTCTCTAATAGTTTCAATATGGTACACTGAGTTGTTTCCCACAAACAACCAACAAACTAGGTTTCGAGTTGCTAGTTCGTATATACCTCCGCTCTATGAAGGAATCGTTTAGCCCAGATACCATACATCAACCATTAAAGAGTACAATTGTACCATACTTAAATACAACTTTTATTCTTAACTTCTTTATCATTCTCCTCTTATAGACATTTCCTATTTATTATCACCTTACATCTTTATTATTGGAGTTGGGTAACCCTACCTTCATATTCCTTATAACTCTACGAGATTCTACTTTGAATCCTTTCACGCATGTATTAATCCGTTCTCTATAAATTTCTTAAATTACTTCTTATTGTTCAAACTCTATTTGAGTGTATTCTTTCATTATCTTCATCTTCCTTCTCTAAGGTTATAGCCTACGGTACTCCTACCTAAGGTTTGTAACCTATAGCTTTGATACCAACTGTAACGACCCCAAAATTCATACAATTTAAATCTCGATTTCGATCGTTAATAATACATTCAACCTCTAATTTTACATCATTAAATGATAATACAACCATTGAAATTTGCGGAATAATTAAAATTTTCTATTACAAACTATCCTCATTCCCAAAACCTTCAACCTTTACATTTAAATATCTCATAATCATTTTAATACTACAATAGTTTACATCACAAAACGTTATTATAATTCAACATTTATACATTATTCGGAATCTTAGAAACTGTTCAAATAATAATAACTCACCTAAAGTATATAATTCTTCAAGTATCACAACTGACTCATGTCTTTCAAGTAAGACATAAGTTTACCTTGAATCTTGAACCGACAAAAGTGGTTATTTGCAAGGTTGAGCTCGACAGCCTAGCAAAATCTAACTGTTTTCAAGCATCACGTAGCATATAATAACATGCTCAACATATATCTCTTAAACATCGGACTAACATAACATACATTCTACAATTCATATAACAATTATAAAGATTGAGTTCCTTACTCAATCAGCATGCTTTAGTCAAACAACGTAGTCATAAATTGACTTTAACATTTCATACACTTAACATATATATAACACATCATGCTCTTTGCAATAAAGATTTAAAACAATCAAATTCACATAGCAAATAGGAGCTGAAAGACTTGCCTTGATCATTGTTTATCAGTAACAGTTTAACAGCTTACAGTTATCTGCACTTCACATGCCTTACACAGTTATATAATCATTCACATCAACTATTAGTCACATAGAAACGCATAGTAGTTGTAATTTAAACTTTAATCTACATCCTATAACTCTTCCTATTAATCAATACACAATGTTCAATTTGATTGTGTTAACTTTAGACTTATAACTCACTGTATTTCCTCTTAGTCAAACTTGAAGTTCATTCAAGTGCTTAAGTCTTGCTAGGAATACTTATTGGTTTTATATTAAATCCATTCCATATCTTATAATATTCATTTCAGTTGAATTAAAACACTTTTTAAGTTCACTAACACTTGGCACGGCGTTTCAACGTTCATTCGTCACACGCTCGATTCGTCTCTCATGTGCGTGCTTAGTATGCTTATACAACTTATCTAATACATCGTTTATTAATGTTAAGCATTGCTATATTTACTAATATTCATGTTTTATAACTTAGGACAACATCTTTTATCGTCAGGAGCACTCCATTTGTATATGTGCATTCGCGACGCCCTCCGATTGCCTCCTAATACAAATGACCATTTTGACCTCTTTTCCCGACCACAAATTAAAAAACTTAAAGAATGAAATTTGTAGGCCTAATCCTCCTTGTTCCGGATCATCTTGAATCACCTCAATCGGAGTTCATATGAAAACGTTATGGCTATTTTACTATAGGAGGTCAAAAGCTGTCTCACCAGACCACTTTTCAATCTTTGGGGCTCGAGGCAGCCAAGTGGCTGGTATTTGGGCGTGAACTTACAGCCCTTTTTTGTCGGCCGAGGCGTTTAAAATTTGCCTTGGGGCTCGAATTACTGAAGAACAGAAAACCAAAGAATAAAACCAAGCTACTGTGTTTTAATTTCTAACACCAATTAACATGTGTAATCCATGTAAAGCACACATAAATATTACCAAGCATATATGTACCAATTTAAACAACTAAACAAAAATTTTAGAAAACATAAATTTTGAAAACCCGATTTAAAAACAAAAACTCCATAGTTGATATATTTTAACACGATAAACATTGTAAATTCTAATAACAACCAATTTATTTACTTTAACTACAATTCTTTGAAATTAAGTATAAAACGAATTAACATAATCACTGATTTAATTTCTCAATTAGTATAATCTAATTTTGTTATCATCAAAATTTAACAATCATTATTCATATCTTTCTTTGTAAAACTATTTCCTTCTTGTAACCGTAAATTAGCATACAATCTTATCTATACATTAAGCATACAATCATATATATACATATTTACATGCTAGTTATTACCAAAACACATGATTTAGTAAAGCATAGTTTACAGAATTTTTTTTTAAAGAACCTTATATTACAGTCAAAATCACATATACATAGAGACTTTAGGCATAATTACGTAAAACATATATACGTATAAAGGTTATGTCACATACCTTCTAATTGCTCAGTAATCCTTGCTAACACCACTGGAATTTTTTAAAAACCTCACGTGTACACTCTCAGTTTCTCTGATAATTCTCTCTCAAAACTTTCTGTACTTTTCTTCTTTAAAAACCTTTTCCTTTCTTTTTCTCTATAGCTTTTCTTAGGCTTAGGTTTATACAATATAAATTATACATAATACTAAACTGATAACAAAGCATACATAAAAGAAACACATATAGTCATAATAACCTAATAAATAGTATCAGTTATCAATATAACGTATAGCTTATAAATATATTTTATTTATTTAGTTTATTTTATAAATAATTTAAAATTAGAAATCCAAAAGCCATAAGGCTTTGTTTGGCAAAACCCTTTAAATTTTAAAGAATTAATATATTTAAGCCTTGTTTGGCAAAACTAAATTAAACTACTTTAATTTATTTTAATAACTCCTTTATCATATAGTTATTTATCACACTTTATTTAATTAAATTTTCATACTTAATTTAATTAATTCTAATAACAATTTATTGAATAAATCATTTAATCATTATAAACTCTCTAACTTAATTATTAAATTAAATTAGAATATTATCTCAAAATAATTAATTTCATTAACCCATTAATTATTTATTAAATAAATAATTAACCAAATCAAATCAAATCAAATTAAACAAATATTTATTCAACAATAAACACATCCACTAAATATTTACATAATTCAATAAATATTTATAATTACAATTAAAATTCTGGATTGTTATATTAATCATATCGTAATAAGAATTTCAATTATTAAATTCTTATTTTAATAACTTATGAAAATTCAGATTGTCACATCCTTCCCTCCATATAAGGATCCCGTCCTCGGAATCAACGAAACCTCCCTTACTCGGTTTTCACCAAATCTCTTTTAAAAAAATTTATCCATTGAATATCTTCAACACATTACCTTAATATAGATTTTATATTTCCTACTACATTCATTACTTCAACAAATTCTAGGTTTTATTTCATAACTTTCATTTGAACTAAATTATATTTTGAGTATTATATACTCTTTAACCAATTCATTTCCTTTGCTAAGGATCATTATCATAAACACTCGGGATATTACATTCACCCATTCTTCTAAGAATTTAGTCCTCGAAATTTTATCTATTAATCGTTATTCATTTAATCTATCAAAATAAATTTTACTTTAATACTTTATTCATTCATTGGGTTCTACAACCAAATTCTTTCTCTAATGATCTTTCTAAGATCATTAAATTCCCCACCTCTTCCTCTTCTAAGAGTTTCACATTTCTCTTCTTTCTGGAGTTTCAATTATTTTTTGAAATTATTATGTTTTGCTTAATTTTCTCATCCTTTCCACTTTTACCTTTCAGAATAATAAGAATCTTCCACAATTGCTCAATAATTGGGAAGCGATATGAAAAACAGGAATTTCAAAGATTCTATATCATGTTGAGGGTCACAAGACCGTGAACTCTATTCTCGGATTACTAGTGCTTCAACTCAATCCTTTACACTGCAAACCAGAGTGTTTATCAATCACAAAGACTGAAAACACCCTCCACATGTACACTAGGTGGCTACCTATTGTTGTACCACTACGTTGGTAAAAGTAACGTAGTGTTTTGTAACGACTATATGCGTTACGCTCAGAACCATTGTCCCCGAAAACATGTCCCCTTATAGGGTTGTTCACCTCAGCTTTTTAACATCTGAATCTGCACCAAAACAATTTGGTTTAGCATAACTTTTCAATAAACACTTGAATTTCATGAACATCATTTAATAATTGTCTAGCTGAATCAAATAGCTTAGACTTCTACAACAATTTGAACATCAATTGAAATATATATATATATATATATATATATATATTCTCATATCTTAAAGAAATCTCAAAAATCTTTTTATGGCGTCGATATCCGCTTACTTTGCATTTTAAGTCGTTTGTGGATTTTGTCATTTGGTGATTTTATCATACTACATCATACCATAGTGGGCTGACGATCCTTAGATCACATCCAACACTAAGTAATACTGCATTGATGACTCCATCATTTTTATCATCTCTGCACCAGGTTCCATGATACATTGATGATATATAAATAAAACATATATTTTGATATATTTCAAATCATTTTTGTTTAGCCAAAGCAATTAGCATAGACATACAAATAATAGCACTATTTTTAAAAATTCTTTGGTTCACTAGTGTGACCCAACACTTTTTTTTCCAAAAATCAAAAGTATAACCATTGGCACGAAGTCAATAAATTTCAAAAATCTAGCGAAGCTAGAAGATTTGGAATACCTAATTTTCTCCATCAACTCTACTTTTTATAATGATCCATTGCTTAATAGGTCTATCTATTCCTATCATCCTAAATACTCCATTCACACTTAATTATACCCCAGTTCATCAAACTTACTGCACATTGGAAGTTTAGGAACTTGCAACAATAATATGAGTTTAAGAACTTAACCTAGTCAGACCATAGGCGTCCATTCACTGAGGGGTTCAAAACATACCATATTATTATGAGTCACGAACTTACCTTGTGCATTATTTTTAAGAACTGCACCTAATCCTAATAATATCTGACTAATCTTAATAGTTTCTAACTATCAAATATACACATGAGAAAAGAATCATCTTTTCACCACATATACATTGATAGCGCAACACCAACATTCCAATGATTATCAATGTAATAAATTGAGTGTAAGCACAAAACCCTCGCCCATACAAAGGTTTGTACAACTCAGCCATCACATGAGTCCTCAATTGAAATCCCACCTAACTCTATCTTACTCTTAACTTTCTCTTACCACGATACGGATTTTTCGTACCACATCATCTATAACTCCTCATGAGTTATCTTGTACTATATCATAGTACATTACCTTCATAGCATCAAGCTATAATTATTCAAACATTACAGACCATATTTCTTTTATAACTTAAACAGATCACGTCGTGATCCTATTCTATATTCATCTCCCTTAAAATTCTTTTCTTAACTCATGATCGTTTTGTTTTACGATCATCTTTATTTCCTTTTTCATCATTTATGATTTCGTTTATACTTTTAATCTTACAGGCTATGTCTATTCATCATTATTCGTTATCTTGACTATTGGAGTTAGGCAACCCCCATATCTTATCTTTATATTTCTTCAAGATTCTTCTTTGAATTCTATTATTTATAAAACAATTCTTCCTTTAAGAATTTCTAACTTCATTTACATTGCCCAACATTTCAGTTAAGTTCCACATTTTCATCATACGTATCCATTTCTATACTTGGTACACATCGAGTCTCTAATAGTTTCAATATGGTACACTGAGTGGTTTCCCACAAACAACCAACAAACTAGGTTCCGAGTTGCTAGTTCGTATATACCTCCACTCTATGAAGGAATCGTTTAGCCCAGATACCATACATCAACCATTAAAGAGTACAATTATACCATACTTAAATATAACTTTCATTCTTAACTTCTTTATCATTCTATTCTCATAGACATTGCCTATTTATTATCACCTTACATCTTTATTATTGGAGTTGGGTAACCCCACCTTCATATTCCTTATAACTCTACAAGATTCTTCTTTAAATCCTTTCACGCATGTTTTAATCCCTTCTCTATAAACTTCTTAAATTACTTCTTATTGTTCAAACTCTATTTGAGCGTATTCTTTCATTATCTTCATCTTCCTTCTCTAAGGTTATAGCCTACGGTATTCCTACCTAAGGTTTATAACCTACAGCTTTGATACCAACTGTAACGACCCCAAAATTCATACAATTTAATTCTCGGTTTCGGTCGTTAATAATACATTCAACCTCTAATTTTACATCATTAAATGATAATACAACCATTGAAATTTGCGAAATAATTAAAATTTTCTATTACAAACTATCCTCATTCCCAAAACCTTCAACCTTTACATCTAAATATCTCAGAATCATTTTAATACTACAATAGTTTACATCACAAAACGTTATTATAATTCAACATTTATACATTATTCGGAACCTTAGAAATGGTTCGAATAATAATAACTCAGCTAAAGTATATAATTCTTCAAGTATCACAACTGACTCATGTCTTTCAAGTAAGACATAACTTTACCTTGAATCTTGAACCTGCAAAAGTGGTTATTTGCAAGGTTGAGCTCGGTAGCCCAACAAAATCTAACAGTTTTCATGCATCACGTAGCACATAATAACATGCTCAACATATATCTCATAAACATCGGACTAACATAACATACATGCTACAATTCATATAACAATTATAAAGATTGAGTTCCTTACTCAATCAGTATGCTTTAGTCAAACAACGTAGTCATAAATTGACTTTAACATTTCATACACTTAACATATATATAACACATCATGCTCTTTGCAATAAAGATTTAAAACAATCAAATTCAAATAGCAAATAGGAGCCGAAAGACTTGCCTTGATAATTGTTTATCAGTAACAGTTTAACAACTTACAGTTATCTGCACTTCACTTGCCCTACACAGTTATATAATCATTCATATCAACTATTAGTCACATAGAAATGTATTGTAGTTGTAATGTAAACTTTAATCTACATCCTATAACTCTTCCTATTAATCAATACACAATGTTCAATTTGATTGTGTTAACTTTAGACTTATAACTCACTGTATTTCTTTTTAGTCAAACTTAAAGTTCATTCAAGTGCTTAAGTCTTGCTAGGACTACTTATTGATTTTATATTAAATCCATTCCATATCTTATAATATTCATTTCAATTGAATTAAAACACTTTTTAAGTTCACTAACACTTGGCACGGCATTTCGACGTTCATTCGTCACACGCTCGATTCGTCTCTCGTGTGTTTGCTTAGTATGCTTATACAACTTATCTAATACATCATTTATTAATGTTAAGCATCGCTATATTTACTAATATTCATGTTTTATAACTTAGGACGGCATCTTTTATCGTCAGGAGCACTACATTTGCATATGTTCATTCCCGCCGCCCACCGATTGCCTCCTAATACATATCAGTCCCACAAATGACCATTTTGACCCTTGTTCCTTATCTCAAATTAAAAAACTTTAATAATGAAAGTCGTAGGTCTATTCTTCCTTGTTCCGGATCATCTTGAATCACCTCAATCGGAGTTCGTATGAAAATGTTATGGCTACTTTACTATAGGAGGTCAAAATTGTCCGACCCAGACCACTTTTCAAATATTTTGGGCGAGACGATGGCGCTTAGGCGCGAATTGAACTTTTTGCCTTTTTTGCCGTCATGCTAAAATTTGCCGTTAGAGTAGCGTAATTTGGCGCTAGGGCTTCGAATTACAGAACACCCAAAATCAGAAACAAAACCAAGCTACTGTGTTTTAATTTCTAACACCAATTAACATGTGTAATCCATGTAAAGCACACATAAAAATTACCAAGCATATATGTACCAATTTAAACAACTAAACAAAAATTTTAGAAAACTTAAATTTTGAAAACACGGTTTAAAAACCAAAACTCCATAGTTGAAATATTTTAACACAGTAAACACTGTAAATTCTAATAACAACCAATTTGTTTACTTTAACTACAATTCTCTGAAATTCGTAACAAATGAATTAACATAATCACAGTTTAATTTCTGAATTAGTATAATCTAATTTTGTTATCATACAAAATTTAACAATCACTGTTCATATCTTTACGGTAAAACTATTTCCTTCTTGTAACCTTAAATTAGCATACAATCTTATCTATACATTAAGCATACAATCATATATATACATATATATATGCTAGTTATTACCAAAACACATGATTTAGTAAAGCATAGTTTACAGATAATTTTTTTAAAGAACCTTATATTACAGTCAAATTCAAATATACATTGAGACTTTAGGCATAATTACGTAAAATATATATACGTATAAAGGTTATGCCACATACCTTCTAATTTCTTAGTAATCCTTGCTAACACCACTGGAATTGTTTGAAAACCTCACGTGTACACTCTCAGTTTCTCTGATAATTCTCTCTCAAAACTTTCTGTACTTTTCTTCTTTAAAAACCATTTCCTTTCTTTTTCTCTGTAGCTTTTCTTAGGCTTAGGTTTAGACAATATAGATTTTACGTAATACTAAACTGATAACAAAGCATACATAAAAAAACGCATATAGTCATAATAACCTAATAAATAGTATCAGTTACCAATATAACGTATAGCTTATAAATATATTTTATTTATTTAGTTTATTTTATAAATAATTTAAAATTAGAAATCCAAAAGCCATAAGGCTTTGTTTGGCAATACCCTTTAAATTTTAAAGACTTAATATATTTAAGCCTTGTTTGGCAAAACTAAATTAAACTACTTTAATTTATTTTAATAACTCCTTTATCATATAGTTATTTATCACACTTTATTTAATAAAGTTTTCATACTTAATTAAATTAATTCTAATAACAATTTATTGCATAAATAATTTAATCATTATAAACTCTCTAACTTAATTATTAAATTAAATTAGAATATTATCTCAAAATAATTAATTTCTTAACCAATTAATTATTTATTAAATAAATAATTAACCAAATCAAATTAAACAAATATTTATTCAACAATAAACACATCCACTAAATATTTACATAATTCAATAAATATTTATAATTACAATTAAAATTCTGGATTGTTACATTAATCATATCGTAATAAGAATTTCAATTATTAAATTCTTATTTTAATAACTTATGAAAATTCGGATTGTCACATCCTTCCCTCCTTATAAGGATCCCGTCCTCGGAAATCAACGAAAACTCCCTTACTCAGTTTTCACCAAATCTCTTTTAAAAAAATTTATCCGTTGAATATCTTCAACACATTACCTTAATATAGATTTTATATTTCCTACTACATTCATTACTTCAACAAATTTTAGGTTTTATTTCATAACTTTCGTTTGAACTCAATTATATTTTGAGTATTATATACTCTTTAACCCGTTTATT
Source organism: Panax quinquefolius (assembly GCA_020205615.1). Lineage (NCBI taxonomy): Eukaryota > Viridiplantae > Streptophyta > Magnoliopsida > Apiales > Araliaceae > Panax > Panax quinquefolius. The sequence goes on from CM035163.1 coordinate 59,794,329, forward strand.
TCCTTCGCTAAGGATCATTATCATAAACACTCGGGATATGACATTCACCCATTCTTCTAAGAATTTAGTCCTCGAAATTTTATCTATTAATCTTTATTCATTCAATCTATCAAAATAGATTTTACTTTAATATTTTATTCATTAATTGGGTTCTACAACCAAATTCTTTCTCTAATGATCTTTCTAAGATCATCAAATTCCTCACATCTTCCTCTTCTAAGAGTTTCACATTTCTCTTCTTTCTGGAGTTTCAATTATTTCTTAAAATTATTATGTTTTGCTTAATTTTCTCATCCTTTCAACTTTCACCTTTCAGAATAATAAGAATCTTCCACAATTGCTCAATAATTGGGAAGCGATATGAATAACAGGAATTTCAAAGATTCTAAATCATGCTGAGGGGTCACAAGACCGTGAACTCTATTCTCGGATTACTAGTACTTCAACTCAATCCTTCACACTGCAAACTAGAGTGTTTATCAATCACAAAGACTGAAAACACCCTCCACATGTACACTAGGTGGCCAGCCTATTGTACCACTACTTTGGGCCGTAACGTAATGTTTTGTAACGACTATATGCGTTACGCTCAGAACCATTGTCCCCGAAAACATGTCCCCTTATAGGGTTGTTCACCTCAGCTTTTCAACATCTGAATCCGCACCAAAACAATTTGGATTGGCATAACTTTTCAATAAACACTTGAATTTCATGAACATCATTTAATAATCGTCTAGCTGAATCAAATAACATAGACTTCTACAACAATTCGAACATCAATCGAAATATACATATACATATATATATATATATATATATATATATATTCTCATATCTTAAAGAAATCTCAAAAATCTTTTTATGACGTCATGATACCGCACTGCATTTACAGTCCGTTTGAGGATTCCGTCATTTGGTGATTTTATCATACTACATCATACCATAGTGGGCTGACGATCCTTAGATCACATCCAACACTAAGTAATACTGCATTGATAACTCCATTGTTTTTATCATTTCTGCATCAGGTTCCATGATACATTGATGATATATAAATAAAATATATATTTTGATATATTTCAAAACATTTTTGTCTAGCCAAAGCAATTAGCATAGACATACGAATAATAGCACTATTTTTAAAAATTCTTTGGTTCACTAGTGTGACCCGACACATTTTTTTTTTTCAAAAATCAAAAGTATAACCATTGGCACGAAGTCAATAAATTTCAAAAATCTAGCAAAGCTAGAAGATTTGGAATACCTAATTTTCTCCATCAACTCCACTTTCTATAATGATCTATTGCTTAATAGGTCTATCTATTCCTATCATCCTAAATACTCCATTCACACTTAATTATACCCCAGTTCATCAAACTTACTGCACAATGGAAGTTCAGGAACTTGCCACAATAATATGAGTTTAAGAACCTATCCTTGTCAGACCATAGGCGTGCATTCGCTGAGGGGTTCAAAACATACCATATTATTATGAGTAACGAACTTACCATATGCATTATTTTTAAGAACTGCACCTAATTCTAATAATATCTGACTAATCTTAATAGTTTCTAACTATCAAATATACACATGAGAAAAGAATCACCTTTCAGCATACATATACATTGATAGCATGACACCAACATTCCAATGATTATCAATGTAATAAACTGAGTGTAAGCACAAAACCCTCGCCCATACAAAGGTTTGTACAACTCAGCCATCACATGAGTCCTCAATTGAAATCCCACCTAACTCTATCATACTCTTAACTTGCTCTTTCCTCGATACGAATTTTTCGTACCACATCATCTATAACTCCTCGTGAGTTATCTTGTACTATATCATAGTACATTACCTTCATAGCATCAAGCTATAATATTCAAACATTATAGACCATATTTCTTTTATAACTTAAACTGATCACGTCGTGATCTTATTCTATAATCATCTCCCTTAAAATTCTTTTCTTAACTCATGATCGTTTTGTTTTATGATCATCTTTATTTCCTTTTTCATCATTTACGATTTCGTTTATACTTTTAATCTTACAGGCTATGTCTATTCATCATTATTCGTTATCTTGGCTATTGGAGTTAGGCAACCCCCATATCTTATCTTTATATTTCTTTAAGATTCTTCTTTGAATTCTATTGTTTATAAAACAATTCTTCCTTTAAGACTTTCTAACTTCATTTACATTGCTCAGCATTTCAGTTAAGTTCCATATTTTTATCATACGTATCCATTTCTATACTTGGTACACATCGAATCTCTAATAGTTTCAATATGGTATACTGAGTGGTTTCCCACAAACAACCAACAAACTAGGTTCTGAGTTGCTAGTTCATATATACCTCCGCTCTATGAAGGAATCGTTTAGCCCAGATACCATACATCAACCATTAAAGAGTACAATTGTAACATACTTAAATATAACTTTCATTCTTAACTTCTTTATCATTCTCTTCTTATAGACATTTCCTATTTATTATCACCTTACATCTTTATTATTGGAGTTGGGTAACCCCACCTTCATATTCCTTATAACTCTACGAGATTCTTCTTTGAATTCTTTCACGCATGTTTTAATCCCTTCTCTATAAATTTCTTAAATTACTTTTTATTGTTCATCTTCCTTCTCTAAGGTTATAGCCTATGGTACTCCTACCTAAGGTTTATAACCTATAACTTTGATACCAACTGTAACGACCCCAAAATTCATATAATTTAATTCTCAATTTCGGTCATTAATAATACATTCAATTTCTAATTTTACATCATTAAATGATAATACAACCATTGAAATTTGCGGAATAATTCAAATTTTCTATTACAAACTATCCTCATTCCCAAAACATTCAACCTTTACATCTAAATATCTCAGAATCATTTTAATACTACAAGTGTTTACATCACAAAACGTTATTATAATTCAACATTTATACATTATTCGGAACCTTAGAAATGGTTCAAATTATAATAACTCAACTAAAGTATATAATTCTTCAAGTATCACAACTGACTCATGCCTTTCAAGTAAGACATAACTTTACCTTGAATCTTGAACCTGCAAAAGTGGTTATTTGCAAGGTTGAGCTCGACAGCCCAGCAAAATCTAACAGTTTTCATGCATCACGTAGCACATAATAACATGCTCAACATATATCTCATAAACATCAGACTAACATAACATACATGCTACAATTCATATAACAATTATAAAGATTAAGTTCCTTACTCAATCAACATGATTTAGTCAAACAACGTAGTCATAAATTGACTTAAACATTTCATACACTTAACATATATATAACACATCATGCTCTTTGCAATAAAGATTTAAAACAATCAAATTCACATAGCAAATAGGAGCTGAAAGACTTGCCTTGATCATTGTTTATCAGTAACAGTTTAACAACTTAAAGTTATCTGCACTTCACATGCCCTACACAGTTATACAATCATTCACATCAACTATTAGTCACATAGAAATGCATAGTAGTTGTAATGTAAACTTTAATCCACATCCTATAACTCTTCCTATTAATCAATACACAATGTTCAATTTGATTGTGTTAACTTTAGACTTATAACTCACTGTATTTCTTCTTAGTCAAACTTGAAGTTCATTCAAGTGCTTAAGTCTTGCTAGGACTACTTATTGATTTTATATTAAATCCATTCCATATCTTATAATATTAATTTCAATTGAATTAAAACACTTTTTAAGTTCACTAACACTTAGCACGACGTTTCGACGTTCATTCGTCACACGCTCGATTCGTCTCTCATGTGTGTGCTTAGTATGCTTATACAACTTATCTAATACCTCATTTATTAATGTTTAGCATCGCTATATTTACTAATATTCATGTTTTATAACTTAGGACAACATCTTTTATCGTCAGGAGCACTACATTTGCATATGTGCATTCCCGACGCCCTCTGATTGCCTCCTAAAACATATCAGTCCCACAAATGACCATTTTGACCCCTGTTCCGGACCTCAAATTAAAAAACTTTAATAATGAAAGTTGTAGGTCTATTCGTCCTTATTACGGATCATCTTGAATCACCTTAATCGGAGTTCGTATAAAAATGTTATGGCTATTTTACTATATGAGGTCAAAACTGTCCTACCCAGACTACTTTTCCAGTGCTGGGGCGCGGGACAGTGGCGCTGGGGAGCGAACTTCTGTCCTATTTTTGGCGTCGAGGCACAAAATTTGCCGCTGGGGAGCGAAATTTGGCGTTGGGGCTCCGAATTACAGAACACCTAAAACCAGAAACAAAACCAAGCTACTGTGTTTTAATTTTTAACACCAATTAACATGTGTAATCCATGTAAAGCACACATAAATATTACCAAGAATATATGTACCTATTTAAACAACTAAACAAAAATTTTAGAAAACTTGAATTTTGAAAACACGGTTTAAAAACTAAAACTCCATAGTTGATATATTTTAACACAGTAAACACTGTAAATTCTAATAACAACCAATTTGTTTACTTTAACTACAATTCTATGAAATTCATAAAAAACGAATTAACATAATCAAAGTTTAATTTCTCAATTAGTATAATCTAATTTTGTTATCATACAAAATTTAACAATCATTGTTCATACCTTTCTTTGTAAAACTATTTCTTCCTTTAATAGTAAATTAGCATACAATCTTACCTATATATTAAGCATACAATCATATATATACATATATACATGCTAGTTATTACCAAAACACATGATTTAGTAAAGCATAGTTTACAGATAATTTTTTTAAAGAACCTTATATTACAGTCAAATTCACATATACATAGAGATTTTAGGCATAATTACGTAAAACATATATACGTATAAAGGTTATGCCACATACCTTCTAATTTCTTAGTAATCCTTGCTAACACCACTGGAATTGTTTGAAAACCTCACGTGTACACTCTCAGTTTCTCTGATAATTCTCTCTCAAAACTTTCGTACTTTTCTTCTTTAAAACCATTTCTTTTTTTTCTCTCGTAGCTTTTCTTAAGCTTAGGTTTAAACAATATAGATTATACGTAATACTAAACCGATAACAAAGCATACATAAAAGAAACACATATAGTCATAATAACCTAATAAATAGTATCAGTTACCAATATAACGTATAGCTTATAAATATATTTTATTTATTTAGTTTATTTTATAAATAATTTAAAATTAGAAATCCAAAAGCCATAAGGCTTTGTTTGGCAAAAACCCTTTAAATTTTAAAGACTTAATATATTTAAGTCTTGTTTGGCAAAACTAAATTAAACTCCTTTAATTTATTTTAATAACTCCTTTATCATATAGTTATTTATCACACTTTATTTAATTAAGTTTTCATACTTAATTTAATTAATTCTAATAACAATTTATTGAATAAATCATTTAATCATTATAAACTCTCTAACTTAATTATTAAATTAAATTAGAATATTATCTCAAAACAATTAATTTCCTTAACCCATTAATTATTTATTAAACAAATAATTAACCAAATCAAATCAAATTAAAACAAACAAATATTTATTCAATAATAAACAAATATTTATTCAATAATAAACACATCCACTAAATATTTACATAATTCAATAAATATTTATAATTACAATTAAAATTCTGGATTGTTATATTAATCATATAGTAATAAGAATTTCAATTATTAAATTCTTATTTTAATAACTTATGAAAATTCGGGTTGTCACAACGGCGCAGTTGCGTTGTCCCCTGGCCAGACCAGGGTTGATCTTTGCACTTCATATTTTCAATCCAACTCTAACATACTCCTACACTTATACATTAACATACATATCTACTAGAGCTTCTCACATAGCACATGACCATACTTGAGTTTAACTTTGTAAGTTTTAGCTTATAATTTACATAGTGTTCTGGAATAGAAAAGTCATGTGGTAACCATGCTTCATAACTTGGTTATACGATATTCAGTAGTCTTGCTTGTGTATAAACAACACATATATACTTTACTCACATAGTTTATATTTTAGAAATTTCCTTTTTATGACTATGTGTGCATAAGTGAAAACCATACATTAACCAAACGATGCTCATGTCAATATATCTACAGGCATAATGAGTCCTAATATACATGCTTGCATGGTTATAACATAATTTACTCATTACTTGATGACATAAGCTTTCTCATTCTAACTTTCTTTGAATATTACACTAAGTCAACTTTGTATATACAAGGCATCTTGACATATAACTCTTATGCATTTACAACATATACTAAAGCCATATATACATGCTCAAATGGTCAGAACTTACTAGATAAAAGTCTTGGTCAAATTCATTATGAAAAGTCTTAAGTTTCTTATCTTTGAAATAGTCTTAACTTTCAATCATGTATGCTAGTGTGTTTAATCACTTTAGTCTTACATAAATATAAACCATATTATCATGTTCATAAAGTCAGAATGCTCACATGATGTTTTCGTGATAAAGTTCACTTTTGAAACTATAATTTTCATTTCAAAACCATAAGTGTTGTGTCAATCATATGTACTAATATTGTTATACTTGTTCATACTACATGCATAGGATTATGTGTGTGTGCTAAACAGTTTTCATGCTTGCTCTAACCAGGTGCCAACAAGTTAGCACAAATAGAAACATAATGAACACATGGGATCTCAGTGCGTGTGTGCATGCACAATTACAGTCGTCGGCCGAGAGATATAACAACTCGCTGGCTAGATTCAAAGAACCCATCATAAAAATTCCTTATGAAAATTGTTTATAACATAACCCATTGCAATTATAACACATTTAGAAGTTTGTATAACACTAAGCAACATATCCCAAATGAAATATCAACTAATACATGCTTAATTCAAAGAATCAATTCACTAAGCAATTTATTAAAAATGAAGAATAGGGATGGAAAGTTATACCTCTGTGAATCAATTTAGCTGCAATATAACAACCTACTCACTCTTTATAAGTTTCGTAGCAAATAATTTTTAGCAATTGCAATGGGGAAGGTGATGGTCTCATTTATAGGAGAATGGTTACACAGACAATGTAATTACCTCCCAAATAAAACCAAAGGAATTCAAGGATGTATAATGGATAAGAGGAAGTTGGTGAGAGTTGGTGATTTCACTCATGAATCCCACTCCCCATCCACTTATTAGTTCTATGTTTGTTGATTTTGAGATGAATATATAGTAGGCTAGCTAGTGTTTCACGTGGGAAGAATGAAGTGGGCTCTTATTATGGGACAAGAGCAAATCCCAGCACTTGCAAAAAAATGAAATGCAACACTTGGTTTATACCATATATACACATAATATATACTTTTGTTATATAATATGTATACACAATTTATTTCATATTACATAGGTTATAATGATTTAAAGGACATACAATGAATTTCTAATTACAAGGTATCAAGTAGTGTACATACATATAACTCATGTACATTTTCTATTACCACCAAATACAATTGTTCATTGCTCATTATTTATTACCATAATTGTTATCATTATAATCATAATATCTTAACGAAATCTTTATTAATTATCAATTAATCTTATTATATGTCAAAAGGGTATACAGGGAATGTTTACCCATACATTTCATGTAATATAAACAATATTATTATGCAACTCACATAAATGCAGTAACTCTTACTATATAGTCAATATATATAATATATAGGCATATTAATGTGTCATCTTGTACTATATAAAATATATACTTAACTACCATATAGTAAAGATTTACTATCTTGCATGCTTGCACAAATTAATCAAGTAAATATAATCGTATTATATTTATTAATCTCTTACTCATTAACTATTATTTAATCAACACACTATCAATTTAATTACCCATACTTGCAATTAATCAAGTATGTTCAAATCCTGTCAATATATTCAAATAAATTGAATATTTAATTATTAATAATCCTATCAATTCTTTGACATTAAAAATCTTAGGGTTAGTCCACTAATTTAAATAAATTATTAGTGACTCCCTTTAATCATTTCATAAATTCACATAACCACATAAGGTTTAAAGAGACTCACAAAACTAACTCATAAAAATTAAATCATATATTTAATTAATAAGGAGTTTAAAATTCACGGTCATTACAACCCCCAGCTAAGCTTTTATCAGATTCATCTGCCTCCTCGCGCGGCCGCGTAGCATCATCTTCATTATTGGTCGCGGGCACGCCAGCCTGTAATTCTGCAGTTTGCTTTCCTGATCTCAGTGTGATGGCTTGACGTTGGGCTTTTCCTTCCCTTCTTGGATTGGCTTCAGTGTTACTTGGCAGAGCTCCTTGTGGTCTATTGTTTAATATGTTGGCCATTTAACCCATTTGAGTCTTCAAGTTCTTAATAGCCACAGCTTGGCTCTTTATCATTACTTCAGTGTTTGCCATGTATTTCAACATCAAATCTTCCATCTTTGACTTCTTTTCTGGTTGAGGTGTAGGAGGTGGATGTTGTTATTGTTGTTGTTAAAATCCATGAAGGTAAAGAGGTTTAGGTGCATACTGCTGGTGAGATTGTTATGGTTGATATTGTTGTTGAGATTGGTATTATTGTTGTGGTTGGTGTTGATGAAATTTTGGTTATTGCTCCAACTGAAATTAGGATGGTTTCAGTTGTTAGGATGGAAGGAGTTTAGAAACTGATTCTGTGGCTTTTGGTAGTTTCTAACGAACTGTACTACCTCGACAGTGATAGCACATTATTTTGTTTGGTGTGACCCCGCACAAATCTCACAGACATAAGCAACTTTCTTAACCTTGTTCTCGGCCAATGAATCAATCTTCTTTGCCATAGCTTCTATTTAGGTTGATAACGCTGTGATGGCATCCACCTCTAACAACCCCATACCTTTTGGTTGAGGCATCCTGGTCGTTGGATTCTCGAAATTATTCGCTTCCATGGTCTTAATAAGCTGATATATAAGCTTCTTCATAGCTTATGGACCACAAGGGTCCTCCTGCAGCAGAATCAACTATTGTCCTAGACAGCCAACCCAACCGATTGTAGAAAGTATTAATGACCATCCAGTTAGGCATCCCATGGTGAGGGCATTAACTTAGCATTTCTTTGTAGCGTTCCCAAGCCTCATACAGAGACTCTCCCTGTTGTTGCTCAAATTAAGATATAACAGTCCTCATTTTCACTATTTTAGCCATAAGGAAGAATTTGGCTAAAAATTTATACTAAGTCCTCCCATGTGGTGATTGACCTTGATGGCAATGAATGGAGCCAAATTCTTTCCTTATCCCTCAAAGAAAACATTAACAGTCTGAGTCGCACTGCATCTTCTGACACACCATTGTACTTAAATATGTAACATATCTCAATGAAACTCAGTAAATGCTCGTTAGGGTCATCAGTAGTAGCACCCCCAAATTTAACCATATTCTTGACCATTTGTATTGTCCCCAACTTAATTTCGAAGGTGTTTGCTGTTATTACTAGCCTTATAATGCTCGACTATAACTCATTAATTTTTGGCATTGAATAGTCCCTTAAAGCTCTATGTTCTTCTTTATGCTCTTCTGCCATATTGGTTGATGTTTAAGTATTCACTTGTGTATAAGAATGTCGTACACTCGCTCTCCAAGCTTTACAATTGATATTTTCCTGTTTAGGTATGAACTAAAAATTTGACGATCGAGTGTGCATATACTATCCACAAGTACTTGAAATGCAAAACAATTGTAAAATAGAAATGAGACATGATAAGAATTATTCAAGTTAAACAATTTTAAATTAAGTTGATGACGACAATAATAAAAATAAAAACCTATTCCCCGGCAACAATGCCAAAAACTTGTTGGGCCCATTTCGGGTTAACAAAATAGACACTAAACGTGCAAGTATACACGGTCAACAAGTAGTATAAAGTAGAAACAAACTGAACAAAGAGATTAAAGAGAAATGAGAAAGAAAATCTGATTAAACCCAGCTCCATAATGTGCTTTCCACTTACTTCAGATCCATAATCAAAACCAAAATGATACCCAATATTCACAAGCTATTAGATTTAGAGAGAGAAGCTAAAATGTATAGTAATGCTATGGAATCTCTCTAGCACTATTAAACCCTAAATTAGAAAAAGGTAACTGATATATTCTGTCTTTTGCAACAAGAAATTACACCCTTATATGGAAATCTCACTACAACAATATAAAATGAAAAGTCAGTAATTTAATGGTCCTTGACTGGCACGGTCGCGCGGGCGTGTAGTAGAAAGTGGGCGCGGGTGCGCCATATATCTCTGCGTTGAGCTTTGCACGCAGGCCAAGAAAGTTCGCTTACTTGGCGTCTGTGCACGCGTGTCTTCGCTTTCGCTTACTTCTTGCATTGCTTCTGGTGCCTTGATGCTACATGGTGTTGCTACTCCTTTTTCCTTCTTCTTTCTTCACTTCACTTCATTATCTTCATTTAACCACTTCAAATGCCCTCTTCACATTCTTTAGTCCAGCAACAATCTTCATTTTATCAACTGCTCACCATACCAAGCTATGTTATGCCATTACCGTGCCTTTGGAGTTTCCTTGATGCAACCTACAAAACAAACATAAAAAATAATCAAATAATACTAAAAATACTTAAGTTGAGCAAAATTCTAGTAAATTGGTAATCAATAAGTAGGTCTAAATCCTACTTATCAAATAACGCAGCTGTACCGCGACCTAGTTCATTCTGTGCGCCTGCGCCATTACCTAGAAATCAATTTTTGGCTTTGAAGCGCAGCTGTGCCGTGACCCATGTCATTCTGAGCGCAGCTGCGCCCTTGGGTAGAATTTGAAAAACTTTTGTTTTTCTTTAATTAAATAAATGATTTATTTAATTGATAAAAGTTTAAAATAAATGTGTTTATTTTATCTGAAATATGATTTCAGATTGCTAAAATTAAAGAGTTTAATTTGGATTTTATTTTTGATTAAAATAAAAAAGTTTATTTTGTTTAAAACTAAAGTTTAGCAAACTTTTGCCCATTAATTGATATTAATGCATATATTGAATAGATTTATTATTTATGATATAAATGTTATTTATTGATGAATATGATGATATGTATGATAATAAATGTGATTGATTATGGATTATGACCAATGTGATTGGATTCTATTTTAGATGGATACTTGAATGTATGAGTTATATTAAATGGGGTTTGCGTACCTCATCTTTTCGGGTTTTCTTCTTGATGTAAATTATATCTCTCTCCTATGTACTTCCCTTTAACTGTTGATCAAGGTTTATTTTTAAATTAAATAGTTTATGTAATAGGATTAGTTAGAATATCTTGAAGAACCGGAGATCAAGGAGAAAGGAGTGTTTGAAGACCCGTTTGTAATGGAGCTCGGGTTTAAATACAATAGTTATATTTAAATATTAATTCTTGCACCCTAGGGTTTTACCTTTTGATTCACTTGGTGGCTCTACTGAACCAAACTAGAATAAAAGTCCATAATCAATCCGGGTAGAATATAGTATTTTATATGTAAATGCTAGTAATATATATATATATATATATATATATATATATATATATCTGTGTGTGTGTGTGTGTGTGCATGCACTCTAAACAAGACGAGACAAATAATAGCAACCCCTTAAAGAAATTATATTAAGTTGTAACGTTCAAAGATATTTGGAATATCGAACGTCGCCTTTTAGCATTATAAAAACAATAGAACATTGAATATTTAATATGAGTTTTTTGTGCACACAGAAGGCAGGTATTAAATATTTGAGATGTTATTTTTATAAGGAATTGAATATTACCACTTTGTTGTGCACACACAAGGGATGTAGTTTTATCTTCACTGATATGGAAATGATGTGTATGACTTAACTTAAATCATTTTAGTTCGGATGTGCACACACTTAACCATTATGATTTAAGAGGTAAAATATAAGGAGTTACACTATGATGTAATTTACAAGAGTTGTCTACATATTTATTTATATATAATTTGTTGTGCACACACGAGGCTATATACATTTCAAATGAGATCCTTATTCTCACTAGCAAATCTTCAATTAGATATTGCCAAACTATATAATGAGGATAATATAGTTTGAAGAAAATAGTGGGAATACCGATTTAAAATAAGACCTAATTTATTTTGGTAATTAATTAAATGAATGTTTGCTAAAATATTGTCTTTTACATGCAGAATTTTGAAAATATCACACTCACTAATTTCACTACATAGCATATTAGATGCTAACAAACTGACCGAACCGAATTTAACGGACTAGTTAAGGAATCTGAGAATTGTTCTCTGTAACGCCCCCATATCTATACTCCCATGATTTCCGATATAGTGCTTATTACAAGTCAATATATAACGCATTCAAATCTATACACTCGTGGTATCTGATTATATGCTTATATCTAATTGAGTGACTACGCAATTATAACCAGATGCAATTCCCATAGATCTAAGATTCACAGTATCCCATAACAGATAACAATTCCCAGGAGAACTATTGCTGTGTTTGGATACCCTCACTCAGAAGTATGAACTGTATCTGTGAATATTATGTATCTATCAAAAATTCAGAGTATCAGTAAAAACATGAACAGTCTATATTACCAATACCCTCACTCAGATGTATAGCCTATATCATGCTAATTGCACTATCGTATCGATAGTAACTATCTGTCCGAAATCCAGAGTATCAAAAATAACATGAACAATTCATGTTGTTAATACCCTCACTCAGATAAATAGTTCCCAAGGATCTCAAACTAAATTGAAAATTCTAATTTACATCTATATATGTAAGAAAACATGTTTGTAGAAATAAAAGATGTTATATATCATATAATAAAGTTTGATTACATGAATCTTCATAATAATTTCTTATTACAAAGTATTACATTCAACTAAACAGCAATATAAACTAATCTAAGCAAAGACACTTCCCTTTATTAATTTGCAAAGGGAATAATTTGCAAGTGTGAGCTATGACATGCTTAGCAGGTTTTATATTTATAACAATATATGATTTGAAGAAATATAACAATTCAAAGTTCAACTGATAGTTGCTACCATTTCTGAAATTTCTTTTTCAACCATTTTTGGACTTTTTATTTCTGTCAGTCACACAGACTTAGAAACTTTGTTTAGATATGAGATAGGGGATCAGCCTACTCAATATCCTAGGAGTATTCATCTCATCTTAATAGTGCTCACATTCACCCAACGTTAATATATTATTAAACAAACATCGATCCTTTTTAAGTATACACAACTTCAGTATAGGATGTCTTAACAAAGTAATTTGGTTTGACACAACAGTTTATGCTCAATAAATAATATTATATGAATAAACAATTCATTTCTGAGTTACGCTGAAATAATAGCAATAACTTTTCAACAATTGGCAATTTAAGTTTAGGTTTGGTATAACATATCAATAACAATTCAAGATAGAATCTTGTTCAACGAATAAATATGGTTTGAGAAATTTGCGTAAGTAATTAATAATTTGGGTTTAGTAACTTGGCCGATAAGAGATTTAAGGATAGAGAACTTGCGTAAGTAATTTAGGGTAGGGAACTTGCCTAAGCGAAGATCGGTCAAGTAATGCTACTCGATTCATTAATAAAAACCTAAAATGCTCATTCATATAAATATAGCACATTAATATTGATAACAATAGTCAAATACATAAACTACATACGTTCGAGTTAAGTTTGATATGGTTTCGGTGTCCAAAGACTTTACCGAGTATTTAATAAGTTGATAAATCGAATAAATTTTATTTATAAGCTTTATTATATATTTAGATAATTTAAATATCCTTTACAATAATTTCTAGAAGCTTATAATAATTTTTAAATATTTATTTATCCCTTAATGATTTTTAAATCATTTATTTCTCTTTCTAAATAATTTAATATTTACTTAGAATATCATAAAAATTTTGTTTACTATTTTAAATAATTTATAATAATTTATTATGATTTTTATATCATTAATATTATTTTTCAATAATTATTTATTATATATAAGTAAGTATTCTAATTACTTTATTATTAATAATATCCAAATAATTTAAAATATTTATTGAATTTATGTAAAAATATTAAAAGTTAAATATTATAACTTAAAATAATTTTTAAAACTATTTTTATTAATTAATTTATTAGAAAACATTCTCTGTCTGTCACTAAAGCCTTATAGTGACAGGAAGTGTCGCTATAGGTGTTCTTGAGTTTCTAGGAATCAATTGGTCATGGTCTAGGGACCACTTTGACCTTGATCCATTTTGTTACTGTTGATGATTCTGGGTTTGGTCAAGTATGGATGTTATAGTACTCATACAATAGTACAACATCAGACCAATTTCATGCTTTAACCTACATATAACAAGAAGTTATAGAGGCTTAAAGTCACTGTCAGAGTTGTTCTTGAGTTTCGGGGTAACTTAGAACAATGGTCATGGTCGGTCAACGGTTTTGTAGCTTCTATATCTTTCAATCTATGTGATAGATTTGTGTTTTGTTTGTTGTAATATGTAGTCTATATGTCAAAGCTCATATTTATAAAATTGATGTGGACAAAGTATGATTCTAAGGTATCAATCTATGTTGGTCAAAGTACAACCAAAGGTTGTTCTTCATGTTCATCAGTTTTTTGGGTAACCTAGAAAACATAGTCATGCTTGGTTAACGACTTTTGACCATTAATTCCATTAATCCTATGAATTGTTTAAGTAATTGAGTTTCATAGATATGTAGTATGTATGTCAAGGTATTAATTCATTACAAAAAATCATTATAACAACAAATAAAAAAGCGATTAAAAGGTTGGTTAAAGTAGTCTGTTCAACCTGTTTTTGAGTTTTCTGGGAAACCCAAAAAATAGAACTTCGTGATCGGTCAATCAATTTTGACCACCTATATCTTGCAATATATAGTTCTAATAAACCTGATTCTTTTTCCAGATTAAAGACCTCATGTCATAATTGTGACACCCCCAAATCCAGGAACTTCATTCCCACAGGATCTGGTGTTCACTTAATCAAACATTCATATCTAACTACCCAATCACAATAAAACTGGATAAATAAAACCTTTCCCATTAAAGGGTTACATAATAAAATCTCTCAGGTTATCTAACCTTTAATTACAATCATTTAAATGCGGAAATTAAATAAACTTCATTAAAACCAAGTCTAAGATCATCATAATAAAAATCTAACATCTCAATCAAAGTAAAATTACAAGTCTTCATCACTTGCACATTTTTCCATTTCCTTTGTTAGACGAAGGTTCATCTACCTTCTCTTCTTTAGCTGCAATGAGTTTTAAAATATGCAAGAGTGAGCAAAACAATTGCTCACTGGATACAATATGAAATCAACAGGAGTATAGTAATAATAACTGCCAATAATAGGCTCATCAACAATGAATAGTACTCTATCATCTATAATCAGAAACTAAAATCCAAAATGTGGAATAAATATAAGCGAGGGTCATAAGACCATGAACTATGCCCACGATTATGAGCAATCTTTCAACTCCAACTTTAACAAATATAAGACTATAAGGACTCCTCGTACTTAGGGGATCGACCCTTCGTACCATGTATTGTTCACAAACATTTAACGCTACTACAGCGTAAGTTAGTTACCCCTAATCATAACATTAGGGTTGTTCATCTCAAGATTTAGAGTACAAGTCCGCACCAAAGGAAGTTTTGGTTTGATAAGCTTTCGAGGGTAATTTGGAATTCAACGAACATCAACTAAGGATTAGTTGAATGAAACCAAGAACATTTCACTATAGAATAATCGTGATTGAATCAATCATAGTAAACTAAAGTCATGCTTTAGGAATAATCTAAGAGCATACAATTTGAATAACTATAACACCTTGCTTGAACAATACTAAGCCAAGGTTAATTAATTGAATACTAAGCATGCATAACAATTTGATCGATAAAATGTTCAACATTAGAATATATAAATTTACATGCTAAACAACAAGTTAAATACAAGAATAACTTGCTCAAGAATAACTTACATCATTATATCATAATCGAATTGAAAATCATAATTAGTTCAACAAGATAAAGGATTAGAAAAACTTGCTCTAAGAAAATTTAAGCAATTGCACAATTCTAAAAGTAGAGTTAAAGAACTTGCTCAATGTAAAAAGAAAGTTTAGAAAACTTGCCTTGCTCGTAGGCTAAACCAAATCAATACGAATCATAATATTATATAAACATATGTCATCGTGACATAATTAGTCATTACCATCTTACAAACATAACTAAGTACGTTCATCATTTAAAATTGGATTTTTAATCACATAATCGAGTTATAACACAAGTTAATTGTTAATAACATACTTATTCATAGTATAGAAATACTAAAATCAACATTTAGCAGTCCTACTATCATCACATAACTTTTCTTAAAATTTCGTGTACAAAAATGTACATTGTCAGACCATTCGCTAACTTTCATGGCAGTACGATTTACTTCGTGGGTGGGTCGCTATTGTATGCGGCATGGGCATGAAGCATTTACATGAGAATCAAGGCTACAAGGTCGTCTTGGCGTAAAGCGTGGCATGGCTGGGCACAGCAAAGTAAGGCTCCAAGTCATGGTGGCCATGATCTTGTGTTGATGCAGACCTCGTGACGACCTCGGCAACAACACAGGAAAAGCCAAATTTGGCCTACAAGCTCGATTCTAACAGACTGATACACATGGAATTCATATAAAAACTTCATGTAAACATAATTCAAGAATTTCTAACATGTTTTCACCCATACAACAACATAAACAACAAAATTAACACACCCAAATTCACTAATTTTGGCTAAAACTCACTTTTTGATATTTTTGATGAAAATAAACACTGTGATTTTGTTTCTCAACCAAAACCACTAATTCAAAGCATTTATCAAAGTTTATATATACTCTAACAAATTGAATAGCCAATTTATCAATAAAATAACTAAACAACTCATAATTTCTATTTTAATTAAACAATATATATATATATAAACTCCCTGTAAAATACTTTTCTCCACAATTACATACATATCATTAATTCATTGATTATAATCATATATAACCTATGAAAATAACTTTACAACAATGGTTTATCATATGAACACACATAAAATCAACAATTATCCTATCACAAGAATTTCACAGAGAAAAATAGGAGAAGAGAAAGCTAAAGGAAATAGGAGAATACCTTAATTGTAGAAGATGATGGCTATCCCAAACTTCTTTTTCCCAATTCTTTTCTCAATTCTCTAGCCTTCCTTCTTCCCTTCTTTTTTTCTTCTCTTTTTTTTCGTCCTCTATGTTTTTGTTTTTCTTCCTAACTCTAGATTGTACTAACAAACTAACGTATATAGCATATAATATATATATATTAATTATATAACATAACTCTAATTTCTTCGACATCGATTAAAATTTTTGAAATCAAAAGCCATAAGGCTTGTTTGGCTAAACACTAAAATATAATCAATTAATCCTTATGCCTTATTTGGTAAAACACAATTAGAATAAAGACTTAATAAGAAATAGGCCTTGTTTGGCAAAACTGAATTAAAACTCCTTTAATTTATTTTAGTAACTCCTTTATAACAAGGTTATTTGTCACACATTAACTTGATTAAATTAATTCTAAAAATAATTTATCAAATCACTTTAACACATAAATCAATACCACCAAAATTATAATTTTTATATAATTATAACTTTATTTAATCAACCAACACATCCTTTTAAATTTACAAATTCCAATAAAAGAATAGTAATTCAATTAATCAAAATTCTCTAACTTAATAATTAAATTAAATTAGCAAAATAATTAATTTCCTTAATTATTTATTTAACAAATAATTAACCACATCAAATCAAATTTGAACAATTATTTATTCAACAACAAACACATCCATTAAATACATAAATAATTCAATAAATTATTTATTATAATAATAAAAATTCTGGAATGTCACATCATTCCCTCCTTACAAGGATTCTGTCCTCAGAATCACAATTCAAACAATTCATTCGTCACATTCTCCCCTACTTACAAAGATTCTGTCCCCAGAATCGATGACACAGATTAAACAAATAACTCAGGGTAATTTTTCATCATTTTAGCTTCGAGTTCCCACGTGGCCTCTTCGACATTGTGGTTCCTCCATACTACCATTACAGAAGGTATCGCCTTATTCCTGAGCACTTGTTCTTTCCTGTCGACTATCTGGATAGGAACTTCTTTATAGGACAAATTTTTGTCAAACTGCAATGGTTCGTACTTAATCACGTGCTTGTAATCAGGTTTGTATGGTCGTAACACCGACACGTGAAAAACATTATGAATGTTTTACAATTACGGAGGTAGAGCTACCTCGTAAGCCACCTCTCCAACCTTTTGCAGCACTTCGAAGGGTCCAATAAATCTCAGATTTAGTTTCCCCTTCTTACCAAATCGAATTTTTCCATTCCAAGGAGAAACCTTTAGGAATACGAAATCTCCTATGTCGAATACACGATCTTGTCTGTGTTGATCATCATATTTCTTTTGTCTGTCTTGAGCAGCTATCAATCTTGTTCTGATGAGTTGGACAACCTCAGCAGTTTGTTGTACCAGTTCTGGTCCTAATAGTTGACGTTCTCCGACTTCATCCCAGCACAGTGGAGTTCTGCACTTCCTGCCGTATAATGCTTCGTAGGGCGGCATGCCGATGCTAGCGTGGTAACTGTTATTTTAGGCAAATTCCACCAACGACAATTGTTCATCCCAGCTTCCTTTGAAATCCATGACGCATGCTCTGAACATATCTTCTAATGTCTGAATCGTTCGTTCGCTTTGGCCATCTGTTTGCGGATGATATGCAATACTCATTCGCAACTGGGTTCCCATACATTCTTGTAGTCTCTTCTAGAAGTTTGATGTGAACCTCAAATCTCTATCTAACATAATCGACACTGGAACTCCATGTCTCGACACGATCTCTTTAACATATAACTTTGCCAGCTGATCAAGATTGAATCTAATCTTTATTGGCAAAAAGTGTGCAGATTTTGTCAATCTGTCCACTATCACCCAAATCGCATCGTATCCTTTCTGAGTTGTTGGAAGACCTACCACAAAATCCATTATGATATGTTCCCATTTCCATTCCGGTATCTCCAACGGTTGAAGTAACCCGCTTGGTCTTTGATGCTCGGCCTTGACTCTCTAACATGTCAAGCACTTTGCAACACATTCTGCAACGTCTCTTTTCATATTTGTCCACCAAAAATGTCACCGCAAATCTTGATATATTTTCGTACTTCCTGGATGAATCGAATATCTCGAGTTATGAGCTTCGGTCAAAATTTCTTCTTTAATCTCTGGTACTGCTGGAACCCATATTCGTCCTTCAAATCTCAGCATTCCATCGGTATCAATCTTGTATTTCACCTCTTTTCCCTCAACCACACTTTCTCTGATTTTTCTGCATTCCTCATCCTGCAGTTGAGCGTTCTTCACTTTGTCCACCAAAGTTGGACTGGCTTCCATTTGGTAACATCTTTCATTGGACTCTCTTGGAAATTTGATTTCCAACTCTAACCTTGACATTGCTGTAATAAGTTCTTCCTTATCAGTTAACAACATCAACTTTTCCCAGCCTTTCCTACTCAAGGCATCTGCAACCATGTTTGCTTTGCCTGGATGATAAAAGATCTCACAATCATAATCTTTTATCAGTTCCATCCATCTTCTCTAACGCATGTTCAGGTCTTTCTGTGTGAAAATATACTTCAGACTTTTATGGTCTGTGTCTCACATTTCTCTCCGTAGAGATAATGTCTCCATATCTTCAGGGCAAACACAACCGCCGCCAACTCTAAATCATGAGTCGGATACCCTTTTTCGTAATCTTTCAATTGTCTTGATGCATACGCAATGACTTTGTTGTTCTGCATAAGGACACAACCCAACCCTTTATGTGAAGCATCACTATATACCACAAAATTTCCTGTATTATCTGGTAATGACAACACAGGTGCCATACCTAGCTTCTTTTTCAATTCCTGGAAACTTTCTTCACACTTCTCCATCCAAACAAATTTTACAGATTTCCTCGTTAAATTTGTCAACGGAGTAGCAATCTTGGAAAAATCTTGAATAAACCGTCTGTAATACCCTGCTAATCCCAAGAAACTTCTCACTTCTGATGGAGTTCTTGGTTGTTCCCAATTTATCACAGCTTCAACCTTTGATGGATCCACTGAAATTCCATCCTTGTCAATTACGTGCCCAATAAATTGTACACGTTCCAGCCAAAATTCATATTTAGAGAATTTCGCATACAACTTTTCTTTTCTTAGCGTCTCCAGCGTTAGACGTAAATGTTCCACATGTTCCTCATAAATTTTAGAGTACACAAGAATATCGTCGATAAACACCACCACAAACTTGTCCAAAGATGGTTTAAACACCTTGTTCATCAAATCCATGAACGCTGCAGGGGCGTTTGTCAAACCAAAAGACATCACCAAAAATTCGTAATGTCCATACCGAGTTCGGAATGCCGTCTTCGGTACATCCTCCTTTCATACCTTCAGTTGACGGTACCCACTTCCCAAATCTATTTTCGAGAAATATCTAGCACCCTCAATTGATCAAACAAGTCATCTATTCTCGACAATGGATATTTATTCTTAATAGTGACTTTGTTTAACTCCGTATAATCAATGCAAAGACGCATTGACCCATCCTTCTTCTTTATGAGTAACACCGGTGCTCCCCACGGTGACACACTCGGCTGAATGTATTTCTTGTCCAACAGCTCCTGTAGTTGTACCATCAGTTCTTTCATCTCCTGGCGCTAAGTCGATCACGAACTCGATTTCTCTGTCAGGCGGAAGTCCTGGAAAATCCTCTGGAAACACGTCCACAAATTCCCTAACCACTGGTATTTCTTCCAGTTTCGCACCCTTCTTCTGAGTATCAACTATGTAAGCTAAATAACCCACACAGCCCTGACTCAACAACTTTTTGGCCTGCATAATCGTCAGACATCTCATTTGTCTAGGCGATTTACTACCATTAAATACTACCTTTGACGGAGTCATAAGGTTTACACATTTCTTTTGGCAGTCAATTATCGCTCCATAATTGAACAACCAATCCATTCCCAAAATAACGTCAAACTCTCCTAGCCTGATCGAAATCAAATCTACCATAAAAATATTTCCCTTAATATTCACCCTACAGTTCTTGTATACGAACCTAACAGGAACTACTTCCTTATTCACAAATTCTATATTTAAGGGGAAATTCAATTCTTCACTAGGCAATCATAATCTCATAGCAAATTCATCAGATATAAATGAGCAAGTAGCACCCGAATCAAATAATACATAAGCGTCAATGTCATTGATCAGGATAATACCTGACACCACATCCTTTGATTGCACAGCATCTTGCACAGTCATGTTGAAGGTTCTGGCTGTGGGCTTATTTGTTGTTGTTGGTCCCGCAATAGCCAACGCACCTCCACTAGCATTTCCCTTGCTCTCATTTGTCTCACCAGATCTCTTCTTAGGGCATTCACGAGCAAAGTGATCCTTAGATCCGCATGTGAAGCACACATTCTTCTTAGCTTGAGTGCAATTTGGGGCGATGTGACCCTCTTGGCCACAATTGAAGCATACTCGTTTCCCCAGCAGACACACTCCCTTATGAAACTTTCCACACGTAGCACATGGTTCGAACTTATTATTTTGCTGGTTTCTTTGCTGATTTCCAGCTCCTCCATTCCCATTCCACTTCCTCTTCAGGTTGTTGCCATTACTACCGTTACCACTACTCTTAGCTTCACCTTCACTTTTCTTCTTTCTCTGCTCTTGATTATGCTTTATTACCGCCTCGCCTCCACTTTCAGTGAGAATCTCCTTCTCCATCACTGCTGCAAATGTCTTCAATTGGAACAGGGAAACCCTACTGTACAACCAGGGTTTCAGTCCCTACTCAAACCTCTTCGCCTTGCGCTAATCTGTGCTGACCTGATATGGCGCAAACCTCGCCAACTCGTTGAACTTCGCGGCATACTCCGACATCGACATTGTTCCTTGCTTCAACTCCAAAAATTGGACCTCTAGCTGACTCTTCGAACTCTCAGGGAAATAAGTCTCAAAGAACAGCTCCTTAAACGTATCCCAGATCATTACTCCTGGTCCTTCCCGAGTCTTGTTGGCCTGCCACCAATAGCTAGCCTCCTCCTTCAACATAAACGTTGCAAAAGCAGTCTTCTGATTCTCCTCTACCCTAGCAACATCAAAAACCTTCTCAATTTCCATAATCCAAGTCTGTGCTTCAACTGGGTTCATGGATCCACAAAATTCTGGTGGTCCAACCGCCTTGAAGTCCTTAAACGTAGCACCTTGGTTCTGAGGTTGATTCTGCGGTTGATTTTTGCAGTGCACCTGTTAATAACGTCACCAACTGCTGAATGGAGTTAGTTTCAGCATTATCGTTGTTGGTTCCCTCGGTGGTTCTCTGACGAGGTGGTTGACGTCTTGGAGGCATTTTTTGTTAAAAAAAATACACTCATTAGATTATTACTCAACTCTTTTCAAGTAATTTCTACTTAGCTTGCCCCCATGAAAGTAATCATTCCATAACACATAACACTTTGGATAAAGAAAATAATATCTTTTATTCCAAATTTCTTTGAAAACATCATATCAATAGCATCACTGCTATTTACATTATTTTCCTGAACTACTAAAGTTTCAGGACATCATCATCATATCCCATAGGTTGCATAACACTTGGGATTAACAAATTATTTATCATAACATAACTCAAGTACACTCCCTACGAAGTCCTATTAAGATATTGCAAGGCCTTACGACGCTCTTCTTCCAAAACTCAGAACATGGTCCGACGGTTCAGTATGAACGAAGGTAGCATCTCGAACTGAATTGGATAACCCATGACCCGATCTTGAGCTCGATTGATCGCAGTGTTGAACACATTATCCATTTCTTCCATCTCCCTTCTCTTTGCTTGTGCGTCTCCCTTTACTATTTCGGCTTGTTGATAAGCTTCACTGTACGCGTCTTCGGCTTTTGCCCTTTTTGCAGATTCTTCTCTCAACTTGCTCTTCAACTCTGCAACCTCTGCTCTCATTTGATCGTTCTCTTCTTCAGTGTGAACCAACTTCTCTTCAACATTGTTCAGTCATTCTTCTCGATCCTGAATCTCGTCATCTTTCTGTGCTAACGAAGTCTGTTGTTCAGTTACTATCTCTTGCAATTCCTCAATATTATCTTGAAGTTCCACGTTGCGGTCTAGTACCTCATCGTATATACGGCCAGCTATCGAGTTAAGTTGAATCCATTCCTCCTCGTCCTCTTCATCCGTCTGCGGCAGCTCCACGGGTTCTTCCTCATCTGTTTCTACATCATCGTCATCATCTTCGACCACTATGAGCAATGGAGCTGACTCTCGTGGAAGCAGTTGTTCCCAAACCACTTGAATATCACAAGATTCCTCCTCTCTAGGCATCTGAGGTCCTTCTTCCCTAGCCTGACTGGATTCTCTAACATTAGTCATCCTGACAACAAGATTTTTAAGTTTTAGTTATTAATCATTACTACTCGACTCTCACGAGCACATAAGTTGTAAACATATAAGCACATAAGTGTTTTATTACTTTCTCCTTGAAACTCGATAAGAGTTCATTACTATCTTCCTAAGGCTTTTCCCCCTCCTAAGGTTCATAACCTAAGGCTTTGATACCAACCTGTAACACCCCCAAATCAAGGTACTTCATTCCCATAGGATCTGGTGTTCACTTAATCAAACATTCATATCTAACTACCCAATCACAATAAAATTGGATAAATAAAACCTTTTCCATTAAAGGGTTACATAATAAAATCTCCCAGGTTATCTAACCTTTAATTACAATCATTCAAATGCGAAAATTAAATAAACTTCATTAAAACCAAGTCTAAGATCATCATAATAAAAATCTAACATCTCAATCAAAGTAAAATTACAAGTCTTCATCACTTGCACATTTTTCCCTTTCCTTTGCTAGACGAAGGTTCATCTACCTTCTCTTCTTTAGTTGTAATGAGTTTTAAAATATGCAAGAGTGAGCAAAACAATTGCTCACTGGATACAATATGAAATCAACAGGAGTATAATAATAATAACTGCCAATAATAGGCTCATCAACAATGAATAGTACTCTATCATCTATAATCATAAACTGAAATTCAAAATGTGGAATAAATATAACTGAGGGTCATAAGACCATGAACTATGTCCACAGTTGCGAGCAATCTTTCAACTCCAACTTTAACACTCATAAGACTATAAGGACTCCTCTCTTAGGGGATCACCCTTCGTACCATGTATTGTGCACAAACATTTAACGCTACGCGTAAGTTAACCCCTAATCATAACATTAGGGTTGTTCATCTCAGTATTTAGAGTACAAGTCCACACCAAAGGAAGTTTGGTTTGGATAAGCTTTCAGGGTAATTTGGAATTCAACGAACATCAACTAAGGATTAGTTGAATGAAACCAAGAACATTTCACTATAGAATAATCGTGATTGAAACAATCATAGTAAACTAAAGTCATGCTTTAGGAATAATCTAAGAGCATACAATTTGAATAACTATAACACCTTACTTGAACAATACTAAGCCAAGGTTAATTAGAATATAATTGAATACTAAGCATGCATAACAATTTGATCGATAAAAATGTTCAACATTAGAATATATAAATTTACATGCTAAACAACAAGTTAAATACAAGAATAACTTGCTCAAGAATAACTTACATCATTATATCATAATCGAATTGAAAACCATAATTAGTTCAACAAGATAAAGTATTAGAAAAACTTGCTCTAAGAAAATTTAAGCAATTGCACAATTCTAAAAGTAAAGTTAAAGAACTTGCTCAATGTAAAAAGAAAGTTTAGAAAACTTGCCTTGCTCGTAGGCTAAACCAAATCAATACGAATCACAATATCCTATAAACATATGTTATCATGACATAATTAGTCATTACCATCTTACAAACATAACTAAGTACGTTCATCATTTAAAATTGGATTATTAATCACATAATTGAGTTATAACACAAGTTAATTGTTAATAACATACTTATTCATAGTATAGAAATACTAAAATCAACATTTAGCAGTCCTACTATCATCGGATAACTTTTCTTAAAATTTTGTGTACAAAAAAGTACCTTTGTTAGACCATTACGCTAACTTTCACGCATGGCCGCGCCACAGTTACTTCTGGTGGTGCGTCTGACGTATGGCGTGGGCATGGCGTTGTTATTGTTGAGATCGAGAGATCAAAGCTAGGTTGCACACTGCGGCACAGAACATGGCGTTGCGATTGCAAAGGTATGTAAAATCTCTGCCAAGTCCGGCCATTGCCAGACGTAGAATTGTGAACCTCGGTGAACGACCAAAGACAACAAAAAGAAAAAGCATTTGGCCTACAAGCTCAATTCTAAACATCGATACACATGCAATTCATATAAAAACTTCATGTTAACATAATTCAAGAATTCCTAACATGTTTCTACCTATACAACAACATAAACAACAAAATTAACACACTCAAATTCACTAATTTTGGCTAAAACTCACTTTTTGATATTTTTGATGAAAATAAACACTGTGATTTTGTTTCTCAACCAAAACCACTAATTCAAAGCATTTTATCAAAGTTTATATATACTCTAACAAATTGAATAACGAATTTATCAATAAAACAACTAAACAACTCATAATTTCTATTTTAATTAAACAATATATATATATATATAAACTCTCTGTAAAATACTTTTCTCCACAATTACATACATATCATCAATTCATTGATTATAATCATATATAACCTATGAAAATAACTTTACAACAATGGTTTATCATACGAACACACATAAAATCAACAATTATCCTATCACAAGAATTTCACAGAGAAAAATAGGAGAAGAGAAAGCTAAAGGAAATAGGAGAATACCTTGATTGTAGAAGATGATGGCTATCCCAAACTTCTTTTCCCCAATCCTTTTCTCAATTCTCTAGCCTTCCTTCATCCCTTCTTTTCTTCTTATCTTCTTCTTCTTCCTCTGTTTTTGTTTTTCTTCCTAACTCTACAGCGTACTAACAAACTAACATATATAGCATATAATATATATATATATATATATACATATATTAATTATATAACATAACTCTAATTTACTGACATCAGTTAAAATTTTTGAAATCAAAAGCCATAAGGCTTGTTTGGCTAAACACTAAAATATAATCAATTAATCCTTATGCCTTATTTGGTAAAACACAATTAGAATAAAGACTTAATAAGCAATTGGCCTTGTTTGGTAAAACTGAATTAAAACTCCTTTAATTTATTTTAGTAACTCCTTTATAACAAGGTTATTTGTCACACATTAACTTGATTAAATTAATTCTAAAATAATTTATCAAATCACTTTAACACATAAATCAATACCACCAAAATTATAATTTCTATATAATTATAACTTTATTTAATCAACCAACACATCCTTTTAAATTTACAAATTCCAATAAAAGAATAGTAATTCAATTAATCAAAATTCTCTAACTTAATAATTAAATTAAATTAGCAAAATAATTAATTTCCTTAATTATTTATTTAACAAATAATTAACCACATCAAATCAAATTTGAACAATTATTTATTCAACAACAAACACATCCATTAAATACATAAATAATTCAATAAATTATTTATTATAACAATAAAAATTCTGGAATGTTACATCATTCCCTCCTTACAAGGATTCTGTCCTCAGAATCATAATTCAAACAATTCATTCGTCACAATACTACAAATAACATACAATTAACAGACCTAAGTATTAACATGCATAGATCTACAGGCTCTAACATTCGACTGTCAGATTTGTTTTTTTCAAAATTTCCAGATTGCTTAAAAAACTAATTTGATGCGTCTAGACGTTATGAAATCATGTTCTATCAACTTCACATACTTTCTAACATGTTATTACATATATCTAAACATCTAAACAACAAATTGAAAATAACATCAAATATCTAGCTATAAATTAGGGTTTGTACCTTTCTTACTTTATTTTTTATTTCTAGCTATTGAATATGTTATTGCTATCACCAGGGTTTGTATTGGCAGGTTATATGAGTGTATAGGCTTATAATTTTCGTGTGTTTGTACTGAGCTAAGGTTTCCTTTTATAGAATTTTCTAACTTGGCTTTTTGGTCATTTTTCCACTTACTTGCCTCCTAAAAGATCTGATCTGTGACTATGGTGGTGCTTGGGAGTTTGGAAGCATGTCATGTGATGTCTTGAAACTTGTGTGGATGACTCCTAACCTACTTGTGAGCTAGTTGACCAAATTAGTAGCTTAATGTTGCCCTAATCCTCAAGATTATTTTGTTTTTTATGATTAAGGTTACTTAATGATGTTTATTAGTACCTAATTGAAGTTTAGCCATCATGATTAGGTGTAATGATAACCTAATTAGGGTTTAGTCTAGCTAATTAAGGTTAAGGTTTACAAATTAGGGTTAGGGTTTGCTAATTAGGGTTAGGGTTTATAATCTAGGGTTTCTAACTTAGGTTTTCCATAAATCCTAAAAAGCACGACAAAGCTTTTTGTCAGTGTAAGCACGACAAAGCAACTTATAAAAACAAATATACCGAAAAGCCCATTTTCGGAAGAAATTTTTTAAGCATGATGTATCAAGCACGTCATTTTTTGGACGAAAATTTATTTGACCTAATTTGTTAAATAGAGTATAAATTAACACATAACACTTTTAGAACGAAATGATTTTATTAATATAACTGAATTTACGTATCCTGGTCTTATTAGGGTTTTGGGGTTTTACATTCTCAATGTTGAAAAGATTTCTTGTGTCTTAAATTCACCCATCCCTCAAAAACTTTCTGAAACAACCTTTAAGGAAGAGATTACTACTTTTAGAAAGTTGCAAGATGAAGCATCTTTGCCTCAATGCATCATGCTCGCATCCATGAGTAACAAGCTTCAGCATTAGCATGAAACCATGGATTCTTTAGCTATATTGTTTCACCTCCAATAGTTGTTAGGTTTGTAACATTCATGAACGCAATCAAATTGTACAAAATAAGCAGAAACGTGTAAAATCAAAGTTTTAAAATTTTACAAACCATATACCCGGATCACCCTTTTATGCACAATTATTAATTAAATGAAAAAGAAAGAACAAGAATCATACCCTTGAAGATTTGAGCTTCCTCAAGTACAAGTTCACCTCCAATCCTTTTCGCGTTCAACTTGAATCCACCGGGTTTGGTTCCTTCCTTTGATCAACATTAGCCACCCAAGTGTTTGGCCTCTAGAGGTGATCCACCAAGGAAGAAGAGGAATTCAAGAAGATGGGTATTTGGCAAAACCCTAGTTTTTCTATCTCTCATAGAAAAGGGTGTACTCTCCCAGCAATTGGAATTACGTCTTCACGTGTGTTGTGAAAGTGTCAACCACCTCACCCATAATAAGACTCCTCTTATTTATAGATGTAGGCAACCCTCTTAACAATTAAGGAATTGGGTTTTATTTAATTAATTAAGCTCCCTAATCTTATTAGGGATAATTAATTAAACTCTTTTAATTAATTTAACCTCCTAATCTTATTAGGAATATATGAGAGTACTTTTATTAATTAATTTCCAAACTCCTTTAGGAATTAAATAATAATAATAGTAATAATAATAATAAGACTCCTCTTATTAATTTATGTTTAATATTTTCAAAATATTAAATAATAAATATTAAGCTATTTAATTTATTCTATCACCATAGATTAAATTAAATATACTTAACTTATTATTACGATTATGCCATTTACTTCTTAAATAATTATTCTTCCTTTTATGGTGTGACCCTTTAGGTTCTCCATATTAAATCGGTTGCAAATAAATAAATTAGAACAATTCTAATCTTATTTAAATAAATTAATTATTGATACCATTTGGGGGCGAAAGCAAGAATAATTGAAAAGAACAGAGTGGTGCATATAAATAACACAATTTATTACTAAATAGAAATAATTTTTATTGATAACTGAAACTATTTACAAACAAAATAAAAATTAAAGTGACTTACAATTTAACTCAGAACATTTAAGAAAAAAGAGAAGGAGGGGTTAAGATGGGCTAAACAGCGGTAGAAACCAAAGATTCATCTGAGAAGGAACTCAGAGTCTTTCTAAGTTTCGAAGTCTATTGTTCTAACTGAGTTCATTTTCCTTTTATAGAATAAGGAAATGAACTATTATAAAGTAACTATTACAAAAATGAATCATTACAGACAAGCAACTGTAGATGAATAGTGCTAACTTTTGACTAAATACATATGCTTTCGGCTACTTTAGACAAAGAGGCCGACAACATTTGATTCAGCAGATGCTTTCGATGGAAAAGAGAGAGCATCTTTTGACTTTGAAGGCTGTTGGGGCAGGTGTGCGTGACTGGAGCTGCTTTCGGTGGAAAAGTAGATTCTTTTGACTGATTGGCTGCAAGGGCAGGTGCATGTGACTGGGAAGTCAGGAAAATGGGTCCTGGGCATCCTGTAGATCGATGGTGCCATATGGATCATATTGACCATCATCATCTGCAAAATGGCTGACTGAAGCATTCTGAAAAGAGGAAGAAGAATGAACAGAAGCTTCTTCGTGTAACTCATCGATTCCTTTGTTAAGTGCTTGGGCTATTAATTTTAATTCTTTACTGGAACAATTCTTGAATTCAGAAATGTCACGAGAACAAGACGAACCAGTAGGACTGATTTTTGACTCTTTGGGTTTTGACTCTTTTAATTGACTGGATGGTTCTTTGGATGAAACTGCAAGAACCATGAGAGGAACGGTGGGAAATTCTAACTGAACTTGACTAACAATCCTATTAACATCAAACTTATCCCACCATTTGATAAAAAATTGTCGAGAGAGAAGAGGGAATGGTTCACAAAGGGTACAGGCTTCTGCCAAATTGAAAGCTCGACCAAACGGATCGGTTACTTTGGTTGGGGTTTTAATGTCATACTTCCATTTAAGAATCCAGGGAATCTTATATTTACTAACAAATTGAAGAATGACAGGGACTCCATCATACTTTGGATTGTGTTTACTGTGGTTACAAAAGTGACTAAGTTGAACTTTCAATGGTTCAGGAAGGAGATCATAAGTGGAGCCAAACCTCATCCACCAATGAGAGAACGAATGAGGGAACTGGCTTTTGAACTTGTGAACGAACTGGAAAAACCAAGAACGACTATTTGACTCATTTTGAAAAAGGATGACTCTATACCAAGCTTCCATATAATCATAATAACAATAAGAGTTATCTTGATTAGAAAGCTGCATGAGGTCAGAAGGATGTTTTCCCCAATCTGACATTTAAATGAATTGCTTAATATACAATGAATGATAAAGTACTTTAGATTTATCATTATTAGTATAAATGGGTTTAACAAAGATTGACTCGGTTTCAATAAGGATGTCCATATAATACACAAGGGATTTATAAGGAGTCATGAAAAGTGGAAATGCCGACCGGAAGGAAAGAATCTGGCGACCAATTTGGTAGGTCATCTTTAGGTTTCATATGGGGTTCAATATGAAACAGGTGAGTGGTCCATTTGAGCATATACTCAGAAGGAGGATGACTGGGGTTTGAACTGGAAGCTTTTGATTGGTTGGAAAAAGGGTCAACTGGGGTTGGGTTACTAGCTAAGGCTGAACCGTATGGCTTGGTTATTGTACCAAGACTGGTGAATTTTCCGGTGGTTTGATAAATTGGGTTAATTGGATGAGGAACCAAGGTTCCTTTTGGTTGATTACTTGGGCCAGTAGGGCGACCCGGACCACGAGAGGATGATGCTCCTCGAGTACTCATGATGAACGGACAGTACCTGTATTAATAAATTCCCAAGTGAGAAAATCAGGAATTGAATTATTACTACCTTTAATGTATTCAATTTCAAAATCAAAGATACTCAATAAGGCTTGCCATCTAGCAAAGGAATGTTTAGAGGCTATGTTTTCAACCTCTTTTTCTAAAATATATTTTGCGGATTTGCAATCAATACGAACTAAAAACTTTTGATTCAATAAGTCACTTTGAAATTTGTTAATATATAATACTAAAGAAAGTATTTCCTTTTTAATAGTATTGTAATTTAACTGTGTAGTATTCCATGCACCGGAATGGAAACGGATAATTTGTTTTGGAGAACCGAGAGTAAGTTTTTGCTTGAGAATTCCTCCAAATCCAATATCAGAGGCATCCTTTTCAACAATTTTAAATGCAGAATCATTGGAAATACCAAGGTAGGGCAATGCCTTGACATATTTTTTAACTTGTTGGACGACAGAAGTGTGAGTGTCAGTCCATGGAGGAGGATTATCCTGCAAACACTGAAAAAGAGGTTTGCAAATCTTTTTGAGGTTTTTGTAGAACTTGCCAATATAATTAAGCGAGCCCAGAAACCTCTGTAGTTGGGTTTTAATGGTAATTTTATCTCGGGAATCATCAACCAAATTGAATAGCTCTGTCGATAAATTTGTATGAGTCCGCGATAAATATTTAAACTAAGAAACCGAACTTTAGCTTGAAACAAGCTGCATTTGGAAGGTGAAAGGACAAGTCCATTATCTTTAACTGTTTTGAAGAACGATTTCAAACGTTTAATGTGTTCTTCAATAGAATTAGAAAAAATGAGAATATCATCAATGTAGACGACAATAAAGTGACTGAAAGGGTTCAAAATATCATTGAAAATATTCTGAAATTCACTAGGAGCATTTTTTTAGGCCAAATGCCTGGACATTCCATTCGTAATGACCAAATGGGGTAGTGAATGTTGTTTTGTACCTATCATCTGGGTGGATTACAACTTGCCAAAAACCAGATTTAAGGTCAAATTTACTGAAGATAGTGGCATTACTCAATCGGTTAATAAGGTCGTCTTTGTTAGGTAAAGGGTACCTAATACACTCTAAGACTTTGTTCAATGGCTTGTAATTGATTACTAGACGGGGAACGCCTCTCTCCTTCTCTGCCTCATTATTGACATAAAAGGTAGGACATGACCATGGGGATTTACTAGGCTTAATTAAACCTTTACTAAGAAGATCATTAATCTCTTTTTTACATAACTCCATTTGTTTGTGATTCATTTGTATAGGCCTGGCCTTAGTAGGAATCAGGTGCTCTTTGAATTCATTAGCATAAGGAAGCCTTACTACATGCTTTTTCCGATGCCAAAAGGCATTAGGAGAATCAGAACAAAGGTTTTCTTTTAAATATATTTTTAACTCTTCAATTTTTTCTTGAACTTCTTTATTCTGAAGTTGTTCTTCAACACGTTTGTACTTAACTTCTTCTTTTAAAAAATTTAAATGGGTAGATTTACAATTCAATAAATTTAATGATTTGGAAATAGATTCTTCTTGAATGAAATTTAAATCTCTTTCTTTAGTTTTAATAAGGAATTTAAATGTTATTCTTTTTCCTAAATGTTTACAGCTTAATCCTTCATTATTGGTAGTAAAAGGGTATAATAAATATATAAATGGTAACCCTAAGATGATCTTATCAATAAGATTGCGGATTAAAACAAATGATGTTTTAAAGCACATATTATCTTGACAGATATGAACTTTAGGCAGTTTATATTTTATCTCCATTTGACTACCATTGGCTGAATTTAACTTTTCATTAGTTTTCTTATAATACTTAGTTGGGATTAGACCTTCCTGAATACAATTAAGATCTGTGCCAGTATCAACTAGAGTAGGAAGTTGTATAGAAAAGGTTTTATCAATAACTAAGTTAATGGAGATATACCATTTTTGAATGGTGATATCTTTAATACATTTAAGAGAAAGACCTTGAACAAAAAGATCCGGTTCTTCTTTTGTTCCCGATGATTCAGGCTCATCGTGATCTTCATCACTAGAGGAGGAATCATGAACTTGAAGATCGGATTTTTTGTCTTCAAACTCTTTTCTTAAATTAGAGACTTCTAATTTTAAGTTAGAAATTTCCTTTTTCAATTTATTGACTTCTTGATTCAACTCTGGAAGGGTAACTTCCTTAACTGGGGTTTTAAATCTCTCAAGAGTTTTATTAAGACTAAATACTGTTTTTTCTTTAGCTTTAATAATTTTATCCTTAACTCTATTGTCTTTAGTTAATAAATCTTGTAACTGTTTAGTGTATTGAGATTTTAAATCATGATCAGATATTTTACTAATTAGATCAATTAGCAAAGAACTTTCTTCATCTTCTTTACTGATTACATTAATTTGTTTATTGCAACACTTCTCATTGCAATTGTTAGCGCAAATAGTGACTTCGTCATTATCACTATCTATTTCGTGGTTACTAGTACTGCTATTAGATGAATGAGGGATATCAGAACCTTCATCATTACTTATATTGTTCTCTATTCTCATTAATTCTAGTAGTTGTTCAGTATCTTCACTTGAGATGTTTAATTGAGATAATTTATTCTTAATTTTGCACTCATTTTTATAGTGCCCTTTTCGCTTACAATTGTGGCAAACAATTTTACTTTTATCAAATTTTTAGATGATTTTTATTATAAATTTTTCTTGTGGGTTTGGGTTTAGTGTAATATTCATCTTGATTTTATCTTTTTTATTACTTTGTTTATATTTTTATAGCGTCGGTGACTCTTATGATGATCAATATGTTTACGCAAGTGCTTTCTTCTAGAGGGAGCAACAGCAGAGGTAAACCATATTGTTGTTCATGAATATTCCTAACTCATACTTGGCTTTTTTCTTATCTTTACTAGCTTGTTTGGCTAATTTAAAATCAATACACATTTTTAATCCAATTTTTTGAATATAACTGATTATGTCACCATAAGTCATGATATCATAATCAATATACCCTAAATTTTTACTTAGCTCTTCTCTGACCTTATGAGCGAATAATGAAGGTAAACCATTGACGAATTTCTCTTTCCAGAATGGTTTATTGCTATCATTTCGCATCATAACTTGAGAGCTAAATACATCCTTGTACCATCTAAAATCACTTAGAGTGGGACAAGTGAGATTACTAAGTTGATCGTGGATTCTCTTAGTTATATTACTGGGAGTACCAACAAAATGTTTTATTATGTTAAATATTAGAGTGTTAACTCCATCAGGCGGACCAATACCGACATCTTCATCAAAGATGGGGTTGCCGTCATCATCTAACTGGACAGCATGAATTATTGATAGTCTAGTATCTTCTGTGAGATATTTTTCCCACCAAGATCTAAGAATACCAGTGAATCCACTAGCTAATAACTCAACAATATCTGGCTGAGTCAGATTGTTGAATTTTGTTATATAGTTATTTGCTACCATAGACATGTGATTTAACTTGTTTAAAATCTCTTGTTCACTGAAACCATCAATGTTCCATTCATAAATTTTATTGGATGAAACAGAGAATTGCTTATCTAGATTTCTCTCTTCGAACTGTAGATCCGGAGGAGTAGGTCTAGAGTACCAATTTTTGGTTATACTAGTGTTTTTAACTGTTAATTTATTTAACTGATCATTAAAATCTGGGATTGAAGAAGTATCAGAATGATCTGACTTGCTATTGCTTTCATTGTCTGTTTCAATTTGATCAATGATTGCAATGGTGCCCACTGATTCGAGCTCGCTTTTTAATTTTTAAATAACTTATCAATAGCTCTAGTGAGTTCACATAGTCTTTGTTGGGTAAACCTAGTTTACTTCGCATTTTCAGTAATTTTAATAGAGGTTGTGTAATTTTTGAATCGGGTCTTTTAATAGTATTTTCCTAAATTTTCTTCAATCCTATCTATTTGTCTTCCTACCGTTGCTAGATATTGATTACTAAAATTTAATTGTTCAATTATTTTTTATCATCTTTAGTGCCATATCCGAGATCTTAAAAGGATTTGGTAGCAATGAGATGTATTTTTTTCTTTGGAAGCAAAGCAGGTTTAGCGGGGATGACTAGAAGAGACTTTTGACTTATCTTCTTTAATCCATTGGGTTTTAGTTATAACATTATATTTACCTTGATATTGATCATACCAATCGTAAAAAGTAATGTTTATCTTTTCACTGTTAATAAATAGTTTCCATCTATTAACAATTTTATCACGTTCTTTTTACATTGAATGATTAGACCTAAATAAATGTCTTTTTTTTATTATTAGATTTGGAATTAAAATCTTTTACAAGATTGTCCAAATCTAATATGAAATCTTTTTTAAGAACTCTTAATTGATTATTAATCGGAATCTCAAAATCTGATTGACTGAGTAGGCAACTCAGAAGGGGTAGGTGAAGAAGAACCTTCTTCTTTAACAAAATCCTTTTGAATATAACAAGGATGACTAGTTTGGGTAGTGATTAAGGATACCCTTTAATTTAATATCCCTAACTGAAGGGTTACTAAGTACTTCAGTGTCTCTTCGAGTGTGAACTTAAGGTGCTGAAGAACTAGTAAAATCTTCTATAATAACTGGTCTTCTAGTGCGCTCAAAACTTTTTGACTAGTTCCATCGAAAAATTGTTTAACATTCTCAACATTTAATAAATTATTAACTACAGGTTGTTGAGGAATTTCACTGGGTAAAGTCCATTGACTAGGTAACGTAAAATCCTTCCAGAGGATGGTTCTCGGGATCTGAACATTAGCATCACTAGTTGAACTTTGAATTAATACCGTTTGATATTTAGGACTTTTATTAAGAGCATGAACGTTCAAATTCATTTTCATGTTCTTATAATAAATTCTATAGATCAAAGCTATGGGCTGAGAACCCTCAATCATATGAGTAATTTCTCCAGCTGTTTTAATGTTTAATGTCAAAGCTTTTAATAAGTGTTGATCACTCAGGCTTAATGTGAAATCAAGAAAGCAATTAAAATGGATAGGTCCATTGTGCAAACTTGATTCCATAGCACCAATCATACTTGGATAATAATTCAGGAACCTAGCATCTCTGAGACAGAGGTAGATACTTGAATTAATTCCTTTAATATTCAACGGTTTAACTGCAACTTGAACTAGACCGATGTGAATAAAATTGTAATCTTTCTTCCTATGTTTTTTGATAACATCAGGAGATAAAAGACTACAATTTTCATATTCTTTATTAATTGCATATACCTTTTCAACAGTTTTTACATTATAATATGTCTTAAAATTATCTAAAAATATTGACTGGTATATTTCTTTAGGGGAAACTCTAGGTATGTTCCAATTGTGTAAAGCTTGACTGATATTTTCAAAACTGTGCGTTTCTTGGTTAACTATGTCTGGGACGGGAGGCAAAGTTGACCGGTTACTAGCTGAAGAGTTAGACCTAAATAATCTACTCATCTTTTACAGTTTTCAAAATAAATTTTTATTCAATGTTCATCCATACATACCCTCTTACCTTAAGTAGACTCATACCTATGTTCTATAACCCGACACTGCTCACTCAAGAGACTTACAAAGGTTAAACACGAACTAGGTGGACTACAACAAGTTAGGTGACTTTGGAACAAGAAAAAAAGAAATTTTGAAAATAGTAAGGAGATAAACAGATTACGGAGATCTTACTGGCAACTAGAACAAAAGCAACTTGGCTCTGATACCATTTGGGGGCGGAAGTTCCTTCTCAGACGAATCTTTGGTTTCTACCGCTGTTTAGCCCATCTTAACCCCTCATTCTCTTTCTTCTTAAATGTTCCGAGTTAAATTGTAAGTCACTTTAATTTTTATTTTGTTTGTAAATAGTTACCGTACAATTCAATCCTTCCACCATACAATGTCCCAATTAAATATAAGACATAGAATTACTGTCAAGTCTTATTTTATTTAATTATATGTATTTTGACTCTTAAATGCACAACTCCAAATAATGCAAATTAGAAACTCCTTTCTAATTTCATTCTGCCTTGGCCAAGAACTACTAGGTTATCATTTATCGAATCACATAGGACACTTCTCTTCTTTTACTAGAAGTGGTAGATTCTTTATTGATCATACATTATCTCCATGTATAACTTATTATACCCAAGCATACCCTTTGATATACCCTAAGGGTCTTAAGGAATAAGTCAAAGTATAACTCATCATACACAAGATATAATGATGATCTCAAGTCCAAGGATCACTTGTATTACTATCACTACAGGAATTCTTATTGACAGGCAAGTAAAACTCCATTAGGTATTCCTTAGCAAGCCATGTTCAATCATCCTCATCCAATGAGCAAGCAACGTATGTACCAATCTATCCGGATTCACTAATCCCCAATTTAGTAATCCAACGATTGGGAACTATTTTAGTTTTAAGCTTTCTAAGAATTTAGATCTCATTAGAATGATCATCATCATTATTCTAAAAGCATTGCTTAAAACTATGGGTTGATCACATATTATAAAACAACATCATGTAGATAATTAAAAGCCTTTAATAAATTAATACTTTTTATTAATAAATGAATAAGATTGTTACAAAGTATATGCTTTATCATCAAACATGATTGGCTTGTGTGCATACTACTTTCAATAGTTGTATGGTGAGCAAAGTAGGACTGCTAGATATGAGATATCTAAGGAGCTCTTCCGATCTCTGGTGACCAAGGGCACTACTATTGAGATTCATGTCCTAAAGATGATCAATTTGATTGTACATCTTGGATGGGTTGGATTTGTCATAGATGGGGAGTTGAGCCAAGATTTGATCTTGCAGTCACTCCCTGACACCTGCTCACAATTTGTTATGAATTTTCACATGAATAAGTTGGACGTCAGCTTACCTGAGTTACTTAACATGCTGAAAAATGTTGAAGGTCACTTCCCATCCAAGAAGAATCAAGTCTTACTGGTGGATAATTCTTCCAAGAAAAGGAAGAGGCCCAAGGTATCTTCTGAAAAGAAGAAATCCAAGAAGGCTAAGGGAAAGGCGAAAGAAAAGGACAATAAGAAACCCGATCCAGATAGCAAAGGAATCCACTTCCATTGCAACAAGTCGGGTCACTGGAAGAGTAACTGCAAGGAGTTCCTTGCAGAACAAAAGCAGAAGAAGCTTTGAATCCTAATCAAGGTTTGTTCATGATTGAAATTATTTTTTCTGAAAGACATTCTTCTACTCGGGTATTGGATACCGGTTGTGGTTCTCACAGATGTAATAATATACAAGGACTAATCAAAAGTAGAAAGTTGAGCAAGGATGAGGTCGTCCTACGAATGGAAAATGGAGCAAAGGTTGCTGCATTAGCTGTAGGGACTTATTGTTTAGTACTGCCTACGGGCAAGTCCATTAGATTAAATATTTGTTATTTTGTGCTGTCACTTATTAAAAATATTAATTTATTTTCTGTATTGGATATGGATGGTTTTAACATTATAATAAAGTACAATAGTTGTTCTATTTATAATAATAATAATAATAATGTTTTATATGGTGTTGGTAATTTGCGAAATGGACTTTACATACTTGACTTGCATGAAACTATACTACAAATTGAACAAACTAAGAAAATGAAAAGAGATGATGTAAATTATACCTTTATGTGGCACTGTAGACTTGGTCATATTAATGAAACAAGATTATCCAAGTTGCATAAAGACGGGCTCTTAGAGCTATCTGATTATGAATCATATCCAACTTGTGCATCTTGTCTCATGGGCAATATGACTAAATCTCCTTTTAGTGGAAAAGGAGAAAGAGTTACAGAGTTATTAGCATTGGTTCACACATATGTATGTGGACCTTTTGACAACGAATACAAGAGGAGGGTATTCTTATTTTATTACATTTACTTATGATCAGTCAATGTTTTAATATGTGTATTTAATGAAATACAAATCCGAATCATTTGAAAAGTTCAAAGAGTTTAGAGGTGAAGTAGAGAAGCAAACTGGCAAGAGTATTAAGATTCTTCAATCTGATCGAGGAGGTGAATACTTAAGGAGTGAGTTTCTCAATTGTCTCAAAGAAAATGGTATAATCTCACAATGGACTCCACCAGGAACACCACAGTTGAATGGTGTATCTGAAAGGAGAAATCGAACACTATTGGACATGGTTCGTTCTATGATGATTTTTACCGATCTTCTAGTGTCATTCTGGGGATATGCCTTAGGAGTGACTACATATCTACTAAATAAGGTTCCCTCAAAATCCGTCCCTAAGACTCCATATGAGATGTGAACAGGGATGAAGCCTAGTCTTAAGCATGTTAAGATTTGGGGATGTTCAGCTTATATGAAAATGTTTTAGAATGTTAAGCTTGGGACAAGATATGATAAGTGTACGTTTATGGGATATCCTAAAGAAAGTATAGGATATTATTTCTATAATCCTACTGAACAAAAGGTGTTTGTTGCCAAACATGCTGCCTTCTTAGAAAAGGATTTTATCCTTGAAGGGGCCAGTGACGGCAAAATAGATATTAAAGAAATTCAAGAACAACAAACCACTACAGATCAAATGAATGAACCTGTCCAAGTAGAGATACCTTCTATACCACACCTTATTCTTAAATCTGGAAGAGTACCAAAGATACCTAATAGGTATAGATTTGTCATAGAATATAAAGGTGAGGTACGCATCATAGATGATGATTATCCATTGAATTACGAACATGCTATGAGTAATAAAGACTCAGAGAAGTGGCAAGAAGCCATGAAATCCGAGATGGACTCCATGTATGAAAACTAAGTATGGACTTTTTTTTCACCACCTGAAGACATTAAGCGTATTGGGTGTAAATGGGTCTTTAAAAGAATGAATGGAGCAGACGACAAGGTAGAGACCTATAAAGCCCGACTGGTCGCAAAAGGTTTCAAACAAAGACAAGGAGTTTTTTAGATTTTTCTTGCGATTGCAACTTACGACGACTATGAAATCTGGCAAATAAATGTGAAAATGGCCTTCCTCAATGAGAAACTTGAGGAGGATGTGTATATGACACAACCAAAGGGATTTGTTTCAACGGTTGGAACAAATCAAGTCTGTAAGCTACAATGATCCATTTATGGATTGAAGCAAGCTTCTCGTATGTGGAACATCCGTTTTGATGAGACAATCAAAGAGTTTGATTTTATCAAAAATAAGGATAAACCATGTGTGTACAAAAAGGTTAGTGGGAGCGATATTTCATTCCTTGTATTATATGTTGATGATATACTACTAATAGGGAATGATATTCATATTCTACAATCAATTAAAATCTAGTTATATAAACACTTCTCCATGAAGGAATTGGGAGAATCATCCTATATTTTTGGGATAAAGATCTATAGAGATAGATCTAAAAGGATGTTTGGCTTGTCCCAAGGATCGCACATTGACTAGATGCTAAAGAGGTTTAGCATGGAAGATTCCAAAAGAGGTCTCATGTGACGCCCCCAAAATAGGTCAAATCCACCCAACACATTTTGAGTCGCCAAATACATGGTACAGAAAACAACTACAACTTCATTATTATAATTTTCTTGCAAAATATGACAAAATATATACTGTGAGTTTAACTATAAATATTGTCTTCTAGACAATATACAAACTCAAATAAGTCCTCATTACAATTATTGATACACTATTTTATAAAATAGTGAGGACTGCTAAATAACTTTCTAGAACCATCATTCCATACCCCGACTAGTTCCCGCTATGTTCTCGCCTTCTGAGAAGAAAAATGGAATAAAAAGGAAAAGGGTGAGCTCAACTAGCCCAGTAAAGAATATTATGACTAAGATAATGAAAAACAAACTATCGTTAGCCTTCAATACATCAGATAAAATATAACGGACAACAAGTTTTAGATCAATATTCGCAGCGGAAATAACAATTCATTAGAAGAGTTAAGTAGAGAATGAAGTCTACTATCTTCTATGATTTAAAAGTCCATCATCGATATGTTGTCCATATAACATCTATCA
Organism: Panax quinquefolius; assembly: GCA_020205615.1. Lineage (NCBI taxonomy): Eukaryota > Viridiplantae > Streptophyta > Magnoliopsida > Apiales > Araliaceae > Panax > Panax quinquefolius. The sequence continues at coordinate 59,835,418 of CM035163.1, forward strand.
ATATACATCATGAATCAAATATTTATCTTTGTAATACGGGCCACAGATATTCATTCGTATCCCCAGTTGGTCATGTTCATCTCAACACCTGTTCATCTTTGCACTATGCGCCAAAGATATTCATCTGATAATCATTCATCTTTGCACAACAGGCCAAAGATATTTAATTATATCACTATTTAGGACTGAGGATGATAAAAATAGAGAAAACGAATTCAGTGATATAAAAGGACAAAAATTAGAGATTCGCACTTTAGTTTATCCAAGTTCAAAAAAACTCCATAATAATCAATTGTGGAGCAAAATTTAAGAATGAAGATCAAAACATGAATACAATCAAAGATAGTAACCATAATAGACAACTTAGACAAAGAGAAGAAAATTTATTTTTTCTGTGAATAGTGTCGTATACATAAATAGTGTCATATACATGGATAATAACTTCGACACGAAAAGGCAAAAATTCCACATGAAAAATCATACTTCGTGAATAGTACTCATGAATAGTACCGTATTCGTGAATAGTATCGTATACGTGAATAGTGTCGTATACATGAATATTAACCTCGACATGAAAAGGTAAAAATTTTATAATAAAATTCATACCAATATTCCAGTATAATGATAATGAATGAAATAATATCATTTAAGAAAAAAAACTAACATCCGTTACCTCAAAAAAATAGTACTTCTGACTGGAATATCGAATATAATGCTGAAGGAAACTTCCACCGTATAGCAACACTCAAAGAATCTACATACTCACAAAAATACGCTCGATATTATAGAGAGAGAAAACTTCAAATTTTGGTGTAATTTTAAATTCTAACCTAAGCACCCTATTTATAGAAAAATGCTTAGAACGCCAAAGCATAAAATTTAATAACATAATAATATTTTTTTTTAAAATCACGTTCACTTTGAAATCTAATTGCAACACATTTATAACACAAGTGGGGCCCACCAACTCACAAAAAACATTTTTTTAAAAAAAAATATTTAAATTCAATAAATCAATTATTTCTGAAATTCAATAATTCATAATAAATAACCCTTTTATCAAAAAAATTTGAATCTTATGTCCATACCATAGGAAATTTAATTCTCTACAACTTTTCAGAAGAAATTTTTTTCATATTCCAAACAGAAAATGACTGAAATCTACATACGGATGATTTTGCAAGCTATAATCAAAATTCAGTCAAAACTGGGGCCCACCAACATCTTTAACAAGTTTTTAGCATTTATTATAATAAAAATACTCTTCCTCCTCATTTATTCATACATCGCACATTCATTGTAAAAATATCACCGATATTATATTATTATATTATCACATTATACATTTGTAATGTAATATAATAATATAGATAAAATATCAATTTTCAATAATTTTCACTTTTCTAAAAATTTCTCTATTCCGACAAAATACTGATAAAATACCTCAGCATTAATTTCGTCATTTATATCCACATAAAATAAATATTTCAATATCATTTTTATCAATAATTAATTATTAACAAATAATATTACAGAATCACAATAATGACAACCAGGTCGTTCCCAGGAAAGAGGGGACTTTCAAATAAGGATTTATCCTTACTGGCGCGCAATTAGGTGACCAAACCTCTTTCCTAGACAGAACTTCCTTAGACTTTGCCAATAATGCTATCTAATTATATTATTCAAATAATATGAATTATTGATCTGATAATGGGAAATAATGAATCAATTATATAAAATATCAACATAGCAATTATTGAATCAATAAAATAAAATATTAAACAGTAATTACTGTAACAATTATTAAGTAGTGACTTCTTACGTAAGAACCAATAATTGGTGCAATACCGTGTGCTATTGTGTAACACCGCACACAGTATTGCAATAGTATTAACCATCGGGTATTACAATAGTGTTAACGGTAACAACTACGCCGTTATTTATAAAAACTCATAATTTTCGTTTTCTACATTTGACAATTTTTCGTTACAGGGCCCATAAATACTTGTGCCGTTGTACGAATATTCCCCAACAAAAAGAATATTCCACGAACAAAAGAATATTTCCCGACAATAATGAATATTTTATAACCACTTGCTTATTTTGAAAAATTTACATATATCACCCTTAACTTTAAACTTTTATGAATTTAACTATTTACTAAATAGAAAAATTGAACACTTTTATTTCAAAAAAATTGGGGTCTTACAATCTCCCCTCCTTATGAAATTTCATCCACGAAATTGACGTGCGTAGGACATGCTTCTTCCTATCCAAGATCTTGACTGGTACCTCCTCGTACATTAAATCTTCGGCTATTTCATCGGGTTTTAATTCAATAATGTGATTCGGGTCTTTCACATATTTACGTAGCATGGATATATGGAAAACATTATGAACACGAGACATACATGGCGGTAAAGCGAGTCTATATGCCATAATTCCTACTCGGTCAAGGATTTCAAATGGACCAATAAATTGAGGGTTGAGATTTCCTCTCTTCATCGATTCTAGAATAACACCTTCTTGCACCTTCTTCTTCATATTTATCAGCTCTAAGTCTTTAGCTTGAGCAGCCTTAACTTTATCGATTAAATTCAGTTCTACGCATATATTTGAAATTATCACGTGGGTTCCTAGAGTCTTTAACTCTATCTTCATCATTTGTAAGTTATAAGAAATGGGTCTTTGTGTTAAAAATATCACACTCGTAACCGCATACGATCTTCTACTCAATGCGTCAGCTACCACGTTCGTTTTTCCATGATGGTATTGTAAGAACAGGTGCCGAAATGAGTCTCCTCTTGAGTTCTTAGAAGCTCTTCTCACATTCCTCGCTCCATTCGAATTTTGTATCTTTTTGAGTCAGCTAAGTTAATGGAGTAGCTATTCGAGAAAATCCTTCAACGAATCTTTGATAATAATCAACTAAGCCTAGAAAGCTACGTATTTCGATTATTGACTTTGGTTGCTCTCAACTGTGACTCTTATCCCAATCTTGGATAGCACATCAAAATGGCACCTATCAGTTTACCACCGCACGATTTATGGCGTCCCCTATGGAGAGTTTAGTTTCATTGCATTCCACAAAGGAAGTCACCAGATAGAGGCTTGGGTACCAACTCTTATAGTTGGGTTTTTAACTCCTGAAGTTCAATAGGAGCCATTCAATATGAGATTTTAGATATGGGTTTTGTATTGGGTTCAAGGTTAATACAAAATTTTATTTCACGCTCTGGGGGTAGGCCAGGAATTTCTTCTGGAAATATGTCAGGAAATTAATTAACAAAAGAAATATCATTCAAATCTGACGTATTTTTGTTTAAATCCATGACATGAGCTAAGAAAGCTTGACATCCATTTTTTAATAAATGAATGACTTTATGGCTTGATATGAAAGTGTTTGACTTTAGTGGTTTGGTTGCTTGAATTCGCATAACAGGTTGGTTAGGAATATGAAAATTAACAACCTTACGAAAATAATCAATTTTAGCATGATGAGTGGTTAACCAATCAATCCCTAAAATCACATCAAAGGCAAGTATCTTTAAAGAGATGAGATCAACAGGTACTGTGATGGTGCCTACTTGAATCAAGCAAGATTTATAAATTGTAGATGTAATGAAGATTTCACCCAACGGAGTTTCAATAGATAAGTCAAAGTCTAATTTCTAAGGGGTCAAGTTCAAACGTTGAGCACAAGCAGTAGAAATAAAAGAATAGGTAGAACCGGTATATAATAAGGTATAGACTTCGCAAGAATTTATGATTAACTAACCCGTGATAACTTCGTTCGGTTCCTCGTCACGAAAAATGCTCTCCCTTAAACCACCGAATTTGTTTTGTCCGTAGTAGCCTTCGGTGCTATCGTCCCAGCTAGACTTGATTTCGCTACAGGACAAAATCAAGCTATGTGACCGTCTTTTCCATAACTAAAACATACCTTGGAAGGTTATGAACAGTTTTGACTTATGTGTCCCTCCTCTCCGCATTTGTAGCATCTAACTGATGGTCTTTCTCCTTCCCTTGAATTTGTTGTTGGTGCTGGTACTGCTATCGATGTCTTCCCATCATCGTTAAATCATCTCTTCTTAAAATTTCTACTTGAATCATTTCTTATATTATCTTGGCCATGATTACCACCAAAGTGGTTACCATTTCTGGAATTATAATTTCCTCCACGATAGTTATCATTTTTTCGATAACCGTTGCCACCGGTATGATTATTATCGTGTTGTTAGTCGTTATTTTTCGGTTGAGCTGACTCATTATCGCGCTCCAATAACTGAGCCCTATCCACAACATCTGAATATAAACAAAAGTTTGTGAGAAATAAGGTATTGACATATTTCGGGTTTCAAACCTCGCAGAAACATTCGCATCATTCTCTCCTCATTATCAGCCAAATGAGATGCAAATCGGGACAACTCGGCAAACTTAGCTTCATACTGCAACACTGTCACATTGTTTTGCTACAACTTGATGAACTCTACCTCCTTCACGTGATGAACAATTTCGGGAAAGTACTTGTCGTTGAACAATTTTTGGAACTTCTCCCAAGACATCTTGAGTGCGGCAAGCTGAGTATGCTTTACGGATTCCCACCAGTAATCTGCCTCTGCTCGCAGCATGAAAGTGGCAGAAAGAACCTTTTTCTCCTTGGAGCATCCCAAGATATCAAATATCTTGGTGATCTGCTTTATCCACTTCTTCGTCGTAAGTGGTTCTGGCTTTTCCAAAAACTCTGGTGGTCCCAGCTCCTTGAACTGCTTAGCGGTGACCATCCGTGATTTGCCAATGTTTCCACCTACATTATGAACCAGAGTCTCTCTCGTTTGGTGTTGCATGAATTCTAAAAAATTCCTAAATGTACCATCGTTCATCATTTGGTCGGTGTTGTTGTTTACACAAGGATTATTGCCTTTCTAATGCACATTATCCTGGTTATTGATCAGTGGTGACTCAACGGTCTCATGTCCTCCATTGCTTATCTCAACATTTTCAAATGCCATTTTACTATCACAAAACAAGGGTTGATTAAACAAATTAACATATCACATTATTAACCATATACTCTGACTGACCCATTAAATACCAAATAAGCTTAGGTAGGACATACTAGCAAAGGATTTACTCATCTCTTCCCTCCTAGTTCTATCCCCTGATTGCCACCAGAGACCATATCCCTAAGCTCTGATACCAACTGTAACGCCCCCAAAATAGGTCCAATCCACCCAACCCATTCTGAATCACCAAATACATGGTACAGAAAACAACTACAACTTCATTATTATAATTGTCGTGCAAAATACAACAACACATATACTGTGAGTTTAAATATAAATATTATCTTCTAGACAATATCCAAACTCAAATAAGTCCTCATTACAATTATTGATACACTATTTTACAAAATAATGAGGACTGCTAAATAACTTTCTAGAACCATCATTCCATACCCCGACTAGTTCCTGCTATATTCTCCCCTTCTTAGAAGAAAAATGGAACAAAAAGGAAAAGGGGGAGCTCAACTAGCCCAGTAAAGAATATTATGACTAAGATAATGAAAAACAAATTATCGTTAGCCTTCAATACATTAGATAAAATATAATGGACAACAAGTTTTAGATCAATATTCGAAGCGGAAATAACAATTTATTGGAAGAGTTAAGTAAAGAATGAAGTCTACTATCTTCTATGATTTAAAAGTCCATCATCGATATTTTGTCCCTGTAACATCAATCAATATACATTATGAATCAAATATTCATCTTTGCACTACGGGCCAAAGATATTCATTCGTATCCCCAGTTGGTCATGTTCATCTCAACACCTGTTCATCTTTGCACTACGGGCCAAGGATATTCATCAGATAATCATTCATCTTTGCACAATAGGCCAAAGATATTCAGTTATATCACCTTTTAGGACTGAGGATGATAAAAATAAAGAAAACGAATCTAGTGATATATAAGGACAAAAATTAGATATTCGTACTTTAATTTATCCAAGTTCAAAAATATTCCATAATAATCAATTGTGGAGCAAAATTTAAGAGTGAAGATCAAAACATGGATACAATCAAAGATAGTAACCATAATAGACAACCTGGACAAAGAGAAGAAAATTTAATTTTTCTTTGAATAGTGACGTATACATAAATAGTGCCATATACGTGAATCGTGTCGTATACATGAATAGTAACTTCGACACGAAAAGACAAAAATTCCACCGGAAAAATAATACTTCGTGAATAATACTCGTGAATAGTACAATATTCATGAATAGTGTCGTATACGTGAATAGTGCCGTATACATGATAAGGTAAAAATTTTATAATAAATGTCATACCAATATTCCAGTATAATGATATTGAATGAAATAATATCATTTACGAAAAAAATAACATCCCTTACCTCATAAAAATAATACTTTTGACTGGAATATCAGATATAATGCTGAAGGAAAGTTCCACCGTATAGCAACACTCAAAGTATCTAAATACTCACAAAAATATGCTCAATATTATAGAGAGAGAAAACTTCAGATTTTGGTGTGATTTTAAATTCTAACCTAAGCACCCTATTTATAGGAAAATGCATAGAACGCCAAAGCAGAAAATTTAATAAAATAATAATATTTTAAAAAAATTCACGCCCACTTTAAAATCTGATTTCAGCATATTTATAACAAAAGTGGGGCCCACCAACTAACAAAAAACGTTTTTCATAAAACAAATATTTAAAATTTCAAAAATCAATTATTCCAGAACTTTAATAATTCATAATAAATAGCTCTTTTATCAGAAAATTTTGAATCTTATATCTATTCCATAGAAAATTTAATTCTCTACAACTTTATAGAAGAAAGTTTTTCCAAATTCGAAACAGAAAATGACCGAAATCCACATACGGATTATTTTACAGGCTATGATCAAATTTCAGTCAAAAATGGGGCCCACCAACATGTTTAACATGTTTTTAGCATTTATTGTAACAAAATACTCTTCCTCCTCATTTATTCATATATCAAACATTCATTGTAAAAATATCACTGTTATTATATTATTATATTATCACATTATACATTTATAATGTAATATAATTATATAGATAAAATATCAATTTTCAACAATTGTCACTTTTCTAAAAATTCCTCCATTATGACAAAATACTGATAAAACACCTCAGCATTAATTCAGTCATTTATATCCACATAAAATAAATATTTTCTTATCATTTTTATCAATAATTAATTATTCATAAATAATATTACAGAATCACAATAATGACAACCAAGTCGTTCCCAAGAAAGAGATGGCTTTCCGATAAGGATTTCTCCTTACTGGCGCGCAATTAGGTGACCACACCCCTTTCCTTGACATAACTTCCTTAGACATTGCCAATAATGCTATCTAATAATATTATTCAAATAATATAAATTATTGATCTGATAATATAAAATATTAAATCAATAATATAAAATATCAATATAGTAATTATTGAATCAATAAAATAAAATATTGAACAGTAATTACTGTAAAAATTATTGTGTAGTGACTTCTTATGTAAGAACCAATAATTGGTGCAATATCGTGTGCTACTATGCAACACCGCGTATTACTGTATTTTAACCACCGAAAATTGATAAGTAGGTTTTATACCTACTTATCCGGTATCTGTTACTTGAATTAGTTGCTTATATTCATGCTTCGTAGTTAGTTTTCATATATTTTATGTTATTTTATAGGCTATGACATGACATTGTTATGAAGAAGCAAGGGAAAGCAATTTGGACATCTTTTAGACTAAAATACGCATGCAAATACAAGAAGGGAATATTGAAGGACTTTTAACACCAAGTTGGATGCATGTTCTTGACTTTGAACTTGGATTTTATTGAAGCTCAACTTCTTAGCTTTCCGGAACATCTTGAATCATCCCAATCGGAGTTCAAATGTGAGAGTTATGGCCTTTTTATCAACGAAGATCAAAGCTAAGAGTTGTCATTTTTTCCATTTACATAGCATCTACTTCAAGCCCGATTTCCGTCTTGATCAAATTCAAATTTGTCAAAGATCAAAGAATGAAAGTTATATATCCCGTCGATATCTTCGATTTGATAGATGGCAGGCCCCGTAACTCCAAGAGGATCAAAGGTTATGCCTATTTTACCAAAGGACGTCGCAAAGAGAAAAAAAAAGATAGCGCGGACGCGCTAAGGGGCGCTTAGCCACCAGATTCTCTGTCTCACAGAAGCGGAGCGTGCCTGAAAAGGCTTAAGCAAGAAAGACTTGAGCGCGCGCTTAGGGCGGAGGAGAGTTAAATTGGGTTATTTGATGTCCAATTTGAGCTAGAATAGGATTCTTAGTTGCCTAACTTGCTAGGGTGTCCATTAGAATTCTAAATACTTAAGTTTAACTTGGATTGGGAGGCTAGTTCTAAGACTTCATAAAATCCCTCTTGGGATAGATTTCTATAAACTTATTCTTTACTTCCTTTCTTAGATTAGGAACCCTAGATTAGATTAGAATTGGAGATTGAAGCAACTTGGAGACCATTGAAGATCAAGAGCATGAGCTTGAGGAAGATGGAGATTTGCTGACAACAGATTTATTCTTTACTCTACTCTTATTCTTATCTTTTAATGTTATTTCAAGTGTGGATTCTTAGTTTTAATTCAATGAACTAATTTTTTGTTTGAGATTATAATGGATCTTATTATGAAGTTTATTTTAATAAGCTTCATTATCAATTATTATGTTCTATCATGAGAATTGTCTATTGTTATTTGGACTTAATTGTTTAATGATTGGCCATTAATTACCGTGATAATCTATATGAACTCGAGAGATGAAGTTTAGATTTAGATCTGATCATGATAGCATATGTTTGTGATTTCTGCATAGATGGAATTCATAATTCGTGTTTAGGATAGAGATATGCCTTTACGCCATATGTAATCTTATAGAGAACTTGTGCTTTAAATCCTTTTTAATTATAATTCACATAGAGATATAGTGGATTAGTTAATTAGGGTGTCTTGCTTAATTCTATCATCTGTGGATTTAAGTGAGTATGGGTATTATGCATGCACGAGAGGTGGTTTTATCTGCTTTAGTGTTCTTGATTAACAATTCAGGATAGAGAATAATTGATGAGAAGTGTGTTAACTTAAATGAAGCAATAGGTGAAGTTGTGATCTTAAATCTCCGTAATCTTAATTTAACTAGTGGTAATTAGAATTAGTTTAATTATAAATTGAAATTCATTCGTTTAAATAAGATTGAGTTGATTACGAGTTAGTACTTGGTGATTTTTATTAAATAATTCTCTGTGGGAACGATACTCAACTTATCACTTTATTACTTGTTGACCACGTATACTTGCGTGTTGTGCGTAATTAGATTTTACCCAACAAGTTTTTGGCGCCGTTGCCGGGGAATTAGTTTAATATTTTTTACCAATATTAATTTCAATCAAATTAGTCTTAATTTAAACATTTTTATTTTTATTTTTAATTCTCTTCCTATATTTCTCTCTTTTCAGGTACCATGGATGACTTTTCGTATCAATGGCCATACACGAATATGACTCAACCAAGGGAAACATGGATTGATGGACTTAATGCATTTTCCGTAGAGTCAATACAAATTGAGGCAAATTCGAAGACCTTGGAGGTTATCGCAGCCCAACGGAGGCGAAGGATGGCAGTTACGTGTGACTATTGTGCTGGCAACCATCAAAGTCATCAATGCACCGTCAATTTTGAACCGGTACAATATAGTGGTGATTACCTCAATAACTATGTTGATCCTAACTATCACCAAGTTTGGGGGTATCACCCGGATTCGTCATAGAGCTATACTTATGAAAACCAATACTACGCTCCAAATCCAACATACATGTCGGAATTCTCATATCAACCTCCATTAAACGAAGAAAAATCAAAGTTGGAGGAATTACTGTCAAAGGTCATAGCAAACCAAGAGGAGAGGATGTTGAGTCAAGAAATATCGAGCCACAATTTTCAGCACTAGATGGAACAACTCATCACCACTTCAACTCATGGTCCTCAATACATGGATTCCAAAACTGAGACAAATAATTCGAGATTGGAGGAATTGTTGTCCAAGTTCATAGCATCAAATGAGGAGAGGAGGATTAATCAAGAGCTGTCAATTCAGAATCAAGAGATAGCAATTCAAAATCTTCAAAATAAGATATATCAAATGACCAAAGTCGTAAGCAACCTTCCTCCAAACACTTGGCTTTATGATATGGATGACGAAATTGATGGAGAACCCGAACCAAATCTACTAATCGGATGAGCCACAAGATATAGGAAGTGTGGAGACAATTGGGGATAATGAAATAGAGGTCCATGAAGATCTAAATGGGTCTCCACCAAAGATCAAAGAGTCGGTCAGATTTGTAAAATCATGCCCACTTGGTAGTCATGTCGTCGGTGAAGCTCTTGATGACAAAAGAGCGAGTACAATTTTGAATCCATAGTGGGACGAGAAAGAGAGGATAGATGGAGAGCCCATTGTGTGTGACAAGCTTCTATGCCCCAAAGTGATCACATACATAATGGAGAAAACACCTAGCTGGGGGACATTCTTGATTGAGATCATACCAAATCAGAGCATGCTAGGTGACTTTAAATCAATGGCTATCACAATTGGGAACCTACCAAAAGCTACATTATTTCTGATGGATGGAGGGTTCCTCAATTATCGAAGAGGAATTGGATAGCATTGACTGCATAAAGTCAGTGAAAGACTATAATTCAAGCGCTAACTGGGAGGCAACCCAGGAATTTTTATATTTATATGCTTTACTAGTTTATTTAGTAGATAGGAATTAATTTGCTTATTAAGTTCTCTTACCAATCCATAGTGTTATTCTAATCCATGTTGTCTCTTTTCATTGCAGGTATTGGAGGTTCAATGGACAGCCAAAAGATTATGGAAAGGTTATGCAAGTCAAACTCAAGTGTGATGCCCGATTCATTCCAATGTGCTTAACCTATTCTTCAAACTTCGCAGACAAGGAGATAAGTTGCTATATGTCAGGGAAGTCCTCTCTTTTAATTTTTCCTATCTTAGCCATTGAGGACAATGTTTGTTTTAAGTTTGGGGGTATTTATCATGTTTAGTATTTACTTGGGCAATGTTTTGATGGAATTTGATTTTGGCCAATGATAAGTGGGTGGTTGATATTGTTAACTCTTGGAGAATTGATGAGCATGCTTAGTCTATATTTTAACTAGTTAGTTGGGTTTCACATTACTTGCGAATTTTTTGAAAATTTTTACACATATCCATTTGTTTAGCTAGTTGGGATTGATTTTTTTTTTTTGGCTAATTTCTTATGAAAGATACCATTGCAACTTGAGACATTTTATTTGAGCATCATTCGAAGTGAAAATTAGGCACTCACATAAGTTTGGGGGAAATCTTGGGGTATTTATGAAAAAAAAAATTATTGGAACCTTCCCGAGTTGAACAATTGAATCTTGTGGTGGGTCGAGATGGAGCGTAAAATGCACTCCCAATAAAACGACTCATTCAATGAAAAGATGAAAGCTTAGTAAAACGCACTCATTCAATGAAAAGTGGAAAGTGAGATGGAGCGTAAAACGCACTCACTAAATAAAAAAAAGAAAATATGTATGTTTGAAATACTTGGGAAGGATTCTTACGTGATTAAAAGTTTAAATATCCAGTTGATCCTCAAGAAAAATTTGTGTTATGTCTATATTAGCGGTGATTGATGTGATAAGAAGCTTTGAAAGTCGTTTTTGAAAATCTTTTATGAGTATTGGTTGATTTAATCTAAATCATGACTGGATTGAACATGTGGATGCATACACGCACTTAAAGGATCAAGAGTAGATGTGAGTCTAATGACAGTTGTTTAAATTTTAGACATGACATTATTTTGAAATTTTCTACGGGTTATCATCTGTTGTAACCTTTGAGGCCATTGATCGAATTCATATTGATTCATTATTTGGGTGGATCATTGCTAGAGGATGAATCTGTCTAATTTGTGCTTTTGCTTGAGGACAAGCAAATGTTTAAGTTTGGGTGTATTTGATAAGTAGGTTTTATACCTACTTATCCAGTATCTGTTAGTTGAATTAGTTGCTTATATTCATGCTTCGTAGTTACTTTTCATATATTTTATGTTATTTTGTAGGCTATGACATGACATTGTCATGAAGAAGCAAGGGAAAGTAATTTGGACATCTTTTGGACTAAAATACACAAGCAAATACAAGAAGGGAATATTGAAGGACTTTTAACACCAAGTTGGATGCATGTTCTTGACTTTAAACTTGGATTTTATTGAAGCTCTACTTCTTAGCTTTCCGGAACATCTTGAATCATCCCAATCGGAGTTCAAATGTGAGAGTTATGGCCTTTTTATCAACGAAGATCAAAGCTAAGAGTTGTCATTTTTTCCATTTACATAGCATCTACTTCAAGCCCGATTTCCGTCTTGATCAAATTCAAATTTGTCAAAGATCAAAGAATGAAAGTTATATATCCCGTCGATATCTTCGATTTGATAGATGGCAGGCCCCGTAACTCCAAGAGGATCAAAGGTTATGCCTATTTTACCAAAGGACGTCGCAAAGAAAAAATAAGAAGGCGGACCGGCGCTAAAGGGACGCATGCTAGGCCACAGATTTCTGCCACAGAAGCGCGGAGCGTGCCCGTAAAGGCTTAGCAAAGAAGAAGATTTGAGCACGCTAGCAAAGCGGGGAGGAGAGTTAAATTGGGTTATTTGATGTCCAATTTGAGCTAGAATAGGATTCTTAGTTGCCTAACTTGCTAGGGTGTCCATTAGAATTCTAAATACTTAAGTTTAACTTGGATTGGGAGGCTAGTTCTAAGACTTCATAAAATCCCTCTTGGGATAGATTTCTATAAACTTATTCTTTACTTCCTTTCTTAGATTAGGAACCCTAGATTAGATTAGAATTGGAGATTGAAGCAACTTGGAGACCATTGAAGATCAAGAGCAGGAGCTTGTGGAAGATGGAGATTTGCTGACAACAGATTTATTCTTTACTCTACTCTTATTCTTAACTTTTAATGTCATTTCAAGTGTGGATACTTAGTTTTAATTCAATGAACTAATTCTTTGTTTGAGATTGCAATGGATCTTATTGTGTAGTTTATTTTAATAAGCTTCATTATCAATTATTATGTTCTATCATGAGAATTGTCTATTGTGATTTGGACTTAACTGTTTAATTGATTGGCCATTAATTACCGTGATAATCTATATGAACTCGAGAGATGAAATTTAGATTTAGATCTGATCATGATAGCATATGTTTGTGATTTTTGCATAGATGGAATTCATAATTCGTGTTTAGGATAGAGATATGCCTTTACGCCATATGTAATCTTATAGAGAACTTGTGCTTTAAATCCTTTTTAATTGTAATTCACATAGAGATATAGTGGATTAGTTAATTAGGGTGTCTTGCTTAATTCTATCATTTGTGGATTTAAGTGAGTATGGGTTTTATGCATCGAGAGGTGGTTTTATCTTCTTTAGTGTTCTTGATTAACAATTCAGGATAGAGAATAATTGATGAGAAGTGTGTTAACTTAAATGAAGCAATAGGTGAAGTTGTGATCTTAAATCTCCGTAATCTTAATTTAACTAGTGGTAATTAGAATTAGTTTAATTATAAATTGAAATTCATTCGGTTAAATAAGATTGAGTTTATTACGAGTTAGTACTTGGTGATTTTTATTAAATAATTCTATGTGGGAACGATACTCAACTTATCACTTTATTACTTATGACCACGATACTTGCGTGTTGCGCGAATTAGATTTTACCCAACAGACACTCAAGACAATATTGCAGATCCATTTAATAAAGCGTTAACATAACAGCAGTTCGATTGTCACTTAGAGAAGATGGGTATGAGATACCATGGCGATTGACTTTAGTACAAGTGGGAGATTGAAAGTAGTATGAACACAAGCCAATCATGTATGATGATAAAGCATATACTTTGTGATCAATCTTATTTATTTATTAATAAGAGAATTATTTATTAAAGGCATTTAATTATCTACATGATGTTGTTCTAATAATATGTGATAAACCCATAGTTTTAAGCAATACTTTAAGAATCATGATGAGATCATGCTAATGACATCTAAATTCTTAGATAGCTTAAAAACTAAAATATTCTCAATCAATGGATTACTAAAAAGGGGATTAGTGAATCCGGATAGATTGGTATATACGTTGCTTGCTCATTGGATTATGATGATGATCTCATAATCATTTGTGTGGAGACACTAAAGCAAGTATGTAGGTGCTTATTGGAGAATAAGTTCACTAAACGTGACTCGCTAAGGAATACCTAATTGAGTTTTACTTGTCTGTCAATAGAAATTCCTGAAGTGATAGTAATACAAGTGATCCTTAGACTTGAGATCATCATAGTATCTTATATATAATGATTTATAATTTATCTTATTCCTTAAAACCCTCAGGGTATAACAAAGGGTATGCTTGGGTATAACGAGTTATATATGGAGGTAATGAATGATCAATAAAGAATCTACCACTTCTAGTAAAAGAAGAGATATGTCCAATGTGATTCGATAAATGACAACCCAGGAATCCTTGGCTAAGGTGAAATGAAATTAGAAAGTAGTTTCTAATTTGCATTTATTCAGAGTTATGCATTTGGGAATCGAAATACATATCTATATATATAAAACAGAGCAGAAAGAGAAAAAAAGATAAGTGTCCCATCCAAAATTGACGTCATCAGCTCTCTCATTCACCCTTATTCAAATTTCAAACCCACTTAACACTTTCTCTCTCTTCTTGCACACATTGAGCTCTCCATCAACTTTGCTCTCATACCCAGCCCTAATTCCAGCTCTCTCACTCTCTCTCTCTGTTCTTACACACCCTCGATCCCTCTCAACTCCCCTAAATACCCAACCCTAATTCCAGCCCCAAATCTCTCATACCCATTTGAGAATTTCTGGTGGGTAATATATCTCATTTCTCTCTCTTCGCTCAACAGGTACCCCATAGCCAAAACCAAAAAGAGATGAAAAAAGAAACCTAATTGACCCTTTGTTCAGCTGCTGTAGTGGGTGAAGCTTAATTTACTTTAATGGAGGAGCTAAAAAAAGTTTCATTTGGTCTGGTAAAGATTTTACTAGCTGTGATTTTGTGTTCTTCACTGGTGTTTGCTAGTGATATAGTTCATCAAGATGATGTGGCCCCAAAGAAGCCTGGTTGTGAGAACAATTTTGTTCTGGTGAGTAGAAATAAAACCCCTAATTTATTTCTTGTAATTTCCTAAATTTTCTATTTGGGTTTATTTTTTTTATTGTTTTGGGTGCTCTGTTTTGGGATTTATGATAATTGTGGAAATTCAATTTATCAATTTTTATTAACCCTTTGTTCAGCTGCTGTAGTGGGTCACTGTATCGATAGTGGAATTGAAGCTTACTGTAATTTTATGCTGAGGTAACTCAAACTTCCATTACCTTTTAATCCTACAAAATTGTGCTGAGTCAATGGAATATGTGGCCCCAAAGTAATTCAATGGAATTATACAGTGGTTAACCCATATAAAATTGTCTTAGCAATAAGCTTCTTTGGGGCCACATATTCCATGGAAATTGTGCTGTATAATTCAATGGAAGCTGAACACCATGAGAAGAAATATATAGATAGAGCACATGTTAAATTGATATCCTTGACTTGCCTCCCATCTCCGTGGATTGCCTCCCAGCCAGCTGGAATGGTATGTCCTGCATCAATAACAATGTATTTTGTATTTTATTAAGTAATGCTCATTTGAGCAAATATTGAGATACTATCTTGCAACTATTCAACAAAATATAATTGATCGAAGAGTATGTATTTCAAGTTCCAATTATGTTGCATATTTATTTCTTTCTCGATATGGAAAAGAAAAGCACTGGTAACTCATAACACAACATCACTAACAAATTTTATGGAAAGAAACTGGTTAAACTGTCCTCTTGATTGGATAGGTTGATTGGGGTAAATAAAATTCAGTTCTAGTCTCCATGATACTTTGTAGGACCCTTAGCAATGAATATTTGAGAAGTTTGTAGTCTGCCATCAATTAATGTCATCATTTTATTGTTACTAATTAGACTTTTTAGATGTGTTTAGCCTAAGTTTTTTGAGAAATTATTTCTTGTGAGTTCTATGAATTGTGTACTTTTTTGTGGGTTCTTTCTATGCTTTCGGGGTTCTCTAATAGTTTTAATCATACTTTTGCTCTTTTTGTGAGAATCATAGTGGAATTTCTCTATTAAGCTTTATTCACCATGTGCATTTTTGTATCTTTTTTCTATTTGTTCTTCAAAAGTTTCTTCTCTCTCCCTGATGTTTGTTTTTTAATCCTTAAATGATTTAGATACATTGAAAGCTACCTCAAATGAGAATGGGAAGAAAGACGAGTCAAAAGATGTAGATCAGTTTATCGTTGCTAATGAGTCGAGCGTCAACAAAAAGGCCGGAAGAGATGGGGAAATGGATGAGATTAAGGCAAAATCTTTCACCTTTTCTGAGCTGGTGTATGCCACGAAGAATTTCAAGCCAGGTTACTTTCTTGGTGAATGAGGATTTGACAAAGTTTTCAAAGGGAATTAAAGGATACTGGGCAGGTTAGTAGAAATCAGCTGGTTTAATCTTTTTGCACTACCTAAGAATTAAAGGATATTGGAAGTGAATCTATTTATGAGGTTTTCTCATCCTCAACCTCACTGAAAATCACCTCATTTACATTGTGCTCAGTTTTACTCGAATCTTGTGTTTGAGGCTCAGGGAGAAGGCTCTCCTCCGTTGGAGATATTGGTACCGAGGTAAAAACTATCATAATATGAATTAGGATATGAAGCAATATGATAAAGAGCTACTAGAATAAGGCAAACACTATAAACAAATAAAAACTGGAATTATCAGATGATCTAACTTGGTCCAACTGCAACCATCTTTGTCTATCTGATCAAGAATAATGATGCTCTTGGGTATAAAGATTTGAGATTTATTTTTTTCTCTCTTCTTTATCCTTATACAGTTACTATGCCTACCTTATCAAGCTACTCTTTTCAACCCTAATAAACCCACTTCACATTATCAACCTTCCTTCCAACAACAGTATTTCCTTACAATCCAAAACACAAAACACAAAACACAAAAGACAAGTCAAGTTATTGTTCATGGGTTACTTTAACCAATATCAGAGTTTAGAACAACCACTTTAGTCAAAATAGTAAGCAAGTGCTTTTTTGTCTATTTAAGTTTTCAATACCCTACCCAACCAACCTCAAATAAAAGTCTTGTCTATATGCGTTGGAATTAGTCTCTAACAGTTGTATCAGGCTGTCCAAAAAATATTATCATTTAATTATATACACACAATTTAGATAGTACTCTAAACCTTAAAAAGAACTCCGGGTTGAGGTCTTATAAAGGGTAATTTGATCATTTAAATAGCCTTTTATATCACCAGTCTTCAAAGTAACTTCAATAAAATAGCCTTTTGTAGGGGAGGTGCAGAAAATGAGTATTAAAAGTTTTATTAAAATAAGTACCTTCAATACCCATATGTGGTTTGAAACCATGTTTTATTCCCCTTGTTTTTGATGAATGTTTTTCATAAAAGTTACATTTTTAAATGTTTTACATAAAAGTTTGTGGTAAAAGATTCAAATTGGATTTTAAACTGAGTGGTACTGTAAGATTTTTTTAATTTGTTATTGTGAAAAGATTTAGAAGCAAACACCTTTGTGAAAAGGCAGAAGTAGTTTATCTTATTCTTTGTTTTTTATCGTTTTCTTTTTATTAGGTTTGCTGAACTATTGATTAAAATGGTAGTTTTTTAAAGGTTGAGTGACTCCGGGTTTTGTATATTGAATTTATTTTGGTGGATCGAGGATTCAATTTGGATGCGTTTGGTTTTTTGTTCAACTTTTATGGGGTTTAATGCATGATTATAGATTTAATTTTTCTTCTCGGTTGTTCTTTTTGAAGAAATCACAAATACGTTACTTGAATGGGGTTTAATGCGTGATTATGGATTTAATTTTTTTTCTCGGTTCTTCATGGGAACTTTTTGGATGTTTTTTTTAAATCTTTCATTAGGAGTTAGGACAAATTGGTACTCATATTATGTAAGTTGTAAATAGTATCTTTTTTTTAAAAAAAATTTAATCTTGATGTTTTTTTAATTTCAGTAGATTGGTTTCAATTTACAAATCTACTGAGTTGTGGTTTAAATTAAAATTGTTTTTATCATGAATTTTTTATCAAGTGAATCAACCATTAGTATCATTTATACGTTGAAATCTTTAACTTAAATTTTCGAATAGCTTCAGTTAAAAATTCTTATCTATTTCATCACAAGTCTTCTTATAAAGTTGATGACAGCTTCAGTTTAACTTTGGGTGTTTTAAATTTGTTTTTTTTACAATGGGTGTTTAATCTCTGTCTCTCTCTTTCACAGCAGTAGCACACACACACACACCCCATTATACTGCCACCAATACAGATTTATGATTTAAATTATTAACCAAATGAACCGTTTGTTGAAATGGTACTAAGAAAATTTTATTTGATTGTAAGTCCATATCTTTTCCTAAATAAATTGATTATTTGTTACAATCTCTCTAAATTCTTACTTATATCAATCTAAATCATTCCCCCCTGCATACAAATATGTGTTCTCATTTGTTTTTTAGATAATTTAGGGTAAAGTAAGGGGTCTTATGTTTCGGATTTAGAATTGTTTTATTTTGACTCACATATTTCTATAATTTTTAAATTTTAAATATTTTCAGGTATGTATTGAAGGATACATGATGTAAGCTGTAAAGAATACACTTGGAGCTATACAGTAAAGGGTCTTATGCTCAATATGTTGTATTCTTTGTGTTCTGTCTTTTGTAAAGTTAGCTAATTATACATGGTTATGATGATTTTGGGTATGGAATGATGGTTTTTTTGGTGGTTTGGATATGTATGGATGATTGTATGTTTTTTAAACATGTTTAGATTTTTCTGGATATCTATTTTTAAAGGACTCTGCCGAATTTTCTTGAAATTAGTAGCGACTAGCTTGATGTTTTGGTGGTTGGATGTGTTGATGATTGAGTATGTATTAATTTCTTCATGTATGTATTTTTTGTGTTCCGTATTTTGAAAAGTTAACTAATTATATATGGTTATGATGATTTTGGGTATGGAATGATGGTTTTTTTGGTGGTTTGGATATGTATGGATTATTGTAAGTTTTATAGACAAGTTTATATTTATCTGGATATCTATTTTTAAAGGAAATTATGGCGATTTTTTTTAAAATTAGTAGCGACTAGCTTGATATTTTGGTGGTTAGATGTGTTGATGATTGTTTGTATTTTGTGTGTTCTGTATTTTGTAAAGTTAAATACTTATACATTGTTATGATAATTTTCGTATGGAATGATGGTTTTTTTGATGGTTTGGATATGTATTGATGATTGTAAATTTTGTAGACAGGTTTAGAATTTTCTGGATAACTATTTTTAAAGGATATTTTGTCGAAATTTTTTGAAATTAGTACAGACTAACTCGATGTTTTGGTGGTTGGATATTTATTAATGATTGAGTATGTATTAATTGCTGTGGTGGTATGTGTCTTTAGATAATGTAATATTTTTTGAATTTTAATTTAATTTTTCGTTACGTCGTGCCTTCAGGCACGGGTTATAACTAGTAATTAAATAAAATAAGACTTGACAATAATTTCATGTCTTATATTTAATTGGGATATTGTACGGTGGAATGATTGAATTGTATGGTAACTATTTACTCAAATGTTCTTTTATGATTAATTTTGAAATCTATATTATCTGGAAAGTCATTGATAGCTAAGAAGGCTTGTCCTTATTGTAGAATAAATATTATTTATTTAAATAATTAATAGTTTAATTTATTTATTTAAATGAGATTGAATTGTTCTAATTAATTTCTTTACAACCGGTTTAATATGGCGAACCTAAAAGGTCACATAAAAGGAAGAATAATTATTTAAGAAGTTAATGTCATAATCGTAATAATATATTAAGTATATTTAATTTAATCTATGGTGATAGAGTAAATTAAATAGCTTGATATTTATTATTTAATATCTAGGAATTATTAAATATATAAATTAATCGGAGGAGTCTTATTAATATTATTACAATTATAATTATTTTAATTTTTAAAAGAGTTTGGGAATTAATTTAATATTAGTACTCTCATTTATACCTAATAGGATTAGGAGGCAAATTAATTAAAAGAGTTTAATTAATTATTCCTAATAAGATTAGGAGCCTAATTAATTAAAGGAGTTTAATTAATTAAATAATGACCTATTTTAATTATATTAAAAAGGGTTAATTGACATCTTTATAAGTGGAGTCTTATATCAGATATCATATATACGTGATTCCAAGAGTTGAAAGAGTATGCCCCTTTTTCTATATAGATAGAAAACTAGGGTTTGAGCCAATACACCCTTCTTCTTGATTCTTGTTTTTACTTGATAGATCACCTCTAGAGGCCAAACGCTTTGGTGGCTGACGTTGATCAAAGGAAGGAATCAAACCCGCGTAGTCATTGAGAGCACGAAGGATTAGGAGTTGAACTTGTACTTGAGGAAGCTAGCTCGAAACTTAAAGGGTGTGATTCTAATTCTTCTACTCTTTTAGATTGATAATAAAGCACAAGAACGATCTTGGTTTATGGTTTGGAATAAAAATTTAAAAATCCATTTTACTTTGCTTCCGATTCATTTATGTGATTTGATTGCATATTAATATTTCTAGCAAACCTAACAGTTAATTCATTATAAATAATATTAGAATGATTCTAATTTATTTATTCTACTACTAGCTTAATATTGAACCTAGAGGGCCACACCATAAAAGGGTAAAATTTAATTTTAGAAGTGATTTGCTTAATGATAATAAATTAAGTTTATTTAATTTATTAGTGGAATAAATTAAATAGCTTAATATTTATAATTAAGTATTTGGAGAAATACTAAAATGTAAATTAATAAGAATAGTCATCTTATTATTATTATTATTATTAAATTGACTAAATGATAATAATATAGTTTTTGGAGAAATACTAATATTTATAATTAAGCATTTAAAGAAATACTAGATTATAAATAAGTAATAGGAGTCTTATTATTATTATTATAAAAGATCCTAAATAGATTGAGAATTAAATAAAAATCTAATTTGCAAAACTTTTAGGAAAAAGGTTAGTCTATAAATATGAGGACTCTTATTGTGGGATAGACTAATGTTAATGCAACTTGCATCTCTCATGCAAGGATGCTCAAAACCCTAAGGTGTTAGAATAGAGAGAATTAGGACTAGCCATCCAAGATCTAGTAGAATCTAAAATCACATATTCAATCAGTTTCTCTTAGTGGATCACCTATGTGGCGTTGCACACTTTGAGTAGTGAAAGTTTGATCCGAGGATTGGAGAGATCGTGAAGGAGTGAAGATTGGAATTTGAAGATTGCATCAAGGCGTTGTTCTTCTTCAAAGTTATATCTTTTATCATTCCTCAATTAATGATGTTTCATAAGTTGATTTATGGGATTATAGAAATTTTTTAATTTTCTTTTATTACATGTTTTTCGTTGCATTACAATTCGATTGTATACATTGATCTTGTTTCTGCAAACCTACACATTGAAGCAAGTGTAGAAAAAGCCACTGATCGTCGAGAAATTAAAATCAGTGAGATATTTGATTTCAACTCTCCTGATACATATTGATGATCTTAGAACTACATTACATGATATAAATGTGGATCTGAATTAATATATAAAATGGTTTAGGGTTCTATCAAAGAACCATTTTCTTCTTCAAGAATAAAGAGAGAAAACTCTCGTAGGGTTAGAAATTGCTCTACGGAGTGCTACCTCTTCCGCTAACCTTGAGGCTGAGAATGTGAACTTGGGAAAGATAACTAACTAAGTGTACAAAGAGAGTTGAATTTAACCTCTAAAGATAGAAGATCTAGAGAAGACAATCTCGATGTAGAATCATTCCTCTACATCTAGGATTTTTTTTTCAGTTCTAAGAGTATGTGGAAAATTCAATGGAGACTTACAATAACAATGCCTCTTCTTCTCATAGAGGTATTGTATTTGTAAGACCCCGACTTATTATTAATGAAATTTAATTTTCTCTATTTATTATTTTGAAATAGTAAGGGTTGATTTGATTAATGTGGATAGTTAAGGGTAAAATACGCAATAAGCAAGTGGTTATAATATATTCATTGTTGTCGGGGAATATTCGTTTGGTCGTGGAATATTCAGTACTATCGGGAATATTAAATGCGGCCAAATGACCATGTGTGGGCCCCATAACGGAAAGCGATTGGATGAATAAAATGACAAATATAAGTTGTTTAAAAATAACAGGCGTAGTTATTTTTAATTATCTTGTTAAAATACTCGGTGGTTAAAACACAAGAGCAGCTTTACCAGTATTGCACCAATTAATTATTCTTACGTAAGAAAGGCACTACTCAATAATGGTTCTGATAATTATTGTTCAAAGATTTTATTGATTTAATAATTGCTGCGTTGATATTTTATATTCTTTGTTGTTTCAATAATTGTCATTACGGTATTTTTCATTATCGAAGCAATAATTCATATTATCCGAATAATATTATTAGATAACATTATTGGCAATGTCTAGAAAGTTACATCTAAGGAGAGGTTTGGTCACCTAATTTGCGTGCCGATAAGGAGAAATTCTTATTGGAAAGCCCCTCTTTTCTGAGGAAGCTATGCAGGTTGTCAATATTGTGATTACGTAATATTATTTATGAATAATTAATTATTGATTCATATGATGAGGAAAATATTGATTTTATGTGGATATAGATGGAGAAAAATTTAATGTGACAATTGTTGAAAATTGAAATTTTATCTTTTACGATAAAATAATTCATTTAAATATATTATTATATTTTAGTAATATAATAATGGTGATATTTTTACAACGAATGTGGGATATATGAGTATCTACGAGGAGGAAGAGTATTTTTGTTGCAATAAATATTTAAAACATGTTAAACATGTCGGTGGACCCCATTTATTGACTAAAATTTGATTATAGCACGTAAAATGCTTGCCTTTGTGGATTTCGATCAATTTCTATTTGGAATTTGGAAACACTTTCTTACGCAAAGTTGTAGAGAATTGAATTTCTATAAAAACTCGAGAGATTCAATTTTCGATGAAAGGGCTATTTATTATGAATTATTGAAGTTCGAAACTCTCAAATAATTGATTTTTGGAAGTTTAAAATATTTAAAATTAGAAAAACGTTTTTTCTTACTTTTTCTAGAATGTGGCATGTGTTTGATGGCTGAAATCAGATTCTAGGCATGCGTAGGAAATTTATATAATTATATTATTAATTTATTAAATTTTCTACTTTGGTGTTCTAAGCAATTTCCTATAAATAGGGTGCTTAGGTTAGAATTGAAAATCACACCAGAAACTGAAGTTTTCTCTCTCTATATTATCGAGCGTATTCTTGTGAGTATTTTGAGTATACTTTGAGTATTGTTAGACGGTGCAAGTTCCCTTCAGCACTATATCCGGTATTCCAGCTAGAAGTACTAATCTTTCGAGGTAAGGGATATTTTTTTTTTCGTAATGATATTATTTCTTCAATATCATTATGTTGAAATATTGATCTGAAGTTTTTATCAAATTTGGAACTTTTGGTGTCGGAGTTACTATTCACGATATCTGGCCTTTATTCACGATATCTGACCTTTATTCACGAATACTGCACTATTCATCGAAAAATGAAAATTTTCTTTTCGTCCAAAATATCTATTCGGATACTAGCTTTGATTGTATCCATGTTTTGATCATTCTTGAATTTTACACCAACGTGATTATTTTTGAGATATTTTGGGCGTGAATAAAATAAAGTACGAATCCTTAATCCTTAATCCTTGTCATTTTGTTTCACTTGATTCGTTTCTTTAAAAATATTTTTCATCATCTTGAGGTCTTAAATGATGATATTATGGAATATCTTTGGCCCGTAGTGTGCAAAGATGAATGATTTCTGAAGAATATCTTTGGTAGTAGTGCAAAGATGAACAAGTGTTTAGATGAACATGACCAATCGATGAATATCTTTGGCACAGTAGTGCAAAGATGAATATTTGATTCAGATGTATTTTGATTGATGTTACGGGGATAAAAGATGAGCGATGAACTTTTAAATTCATACATAGAAGATAGTAGTTTGCATTCTCTACTTAACTCTTCTAATGAATTATTATTTCCGCTGCGAATATTGATTTAAAATTTGTTGTCTATTGTATTCTATTAGATTTTTCCCTGTTGAAGACTAACGATAATTTGTTGTATATTATCTTAGTCATAATATTCTTTACTGGGCTAGTTGAGCTCACCCTTTTCCTTTTTGTTCCATTTTTCTTCTCAGGATGCGAGAATATAGCGAGTACGAGTCGGGGTATGGAATGAAGGTTCTAGACAGAGTTGTTTAGTAGTCCTCACCATTTTTGTAAAATAATGTACCAATAAATGTGATGAGGATTTATTTGAGTATAGATATTGTCTAGAAGATAATATTTGTATTCAAACTCACAGTTTTACTGTTGTAATAATAAAGTTGTAGTTGTTTCTGTACCATGTATTGACAACTCAGAATAGGTGATGTATACCTATTTTGGGGGCGTCACAGTTGGTATCAATGATCTCTGGCGGAGATCGGGGAATAGAACTAGGAGGGGAGAGATGAGTAAATCCTTCGCTAGTGTGTCCTACCTAAGCTTATTTTTTAGTTGGTCAGTATATAGGGATATTATGTGATATATTGATTTCCTTAATTAACCCTTGTTTTATAGCGGTATTTGAGAATGTTTGAGAATATTAACAATAGAAATGAGATCGTGGAGAGGCGCTGTACTCACCAACGAGGAGAGCGATGTAACAGTGGCAATGTTCCTCCTGTGAACAACACCATTGAAGCGAGATGATGAGCGAGGGGATGTTTAGAAGTTTTTGCAATTCATGCAAAATCGACGAGGAGACTCGTGTTCAAAATATGAGGAGGAAATGATAGCAATTCACGGGTTGTCACAAACCAAGCATTCAAAGAGTTGGGACCACGAATTTAAGGGAAAGCCAGATCCGATCATGGCGGAAACATGGGTCAAGCAAATTACCAAGATATTCGATGTCTTGGGATGCACGGAAGAACGAAGGTTCCATTCGCCACCTTTATGTTAGTGGCGAAGCGGACTCTTGGTGGAGAATGCGTGAAGCGTACCATCCGGTACTTTTCGGCATGTCTGGGAGACATTTGAAATTATTTAATGACAAATACTTTCACGAAAGTGTTTAAATATATGAAGGAAGTGGAGTTCATCGATTAGAACAAAACAATATGGCGGTGTGTCTTAATACGAGGCAAAGTTTACAGAGTTATCCAGGTTTGCACCTCATTTGGTGGAGAATGAGGAACATATGACGCGGATGTTTTTGAGAGGTTTGAACCTTAAGATCTGACAATATCTCATTTCTCATAAATTTTCTCTCTATTAAGATGTTGTAAACAAGGCTCAATTATTAGAAGCGAGATAACGAGTACTGGCCAATCGAGGACCATAACCGAGGATCGTACCAGAGATAGCGATCAATGAATAATGATAACCGGCGGAGAAAAAGCAGATGGACAAAAATGGTAACCACTCTGGTGGTAATCATGGCCATGAAAATAGAAGAAGCGAGTCGAGGAGGAGATTTTAAAAGAGGAGATTTAATAACGACCATGTGAAGATGACAAAGGTCTTGGCAAAGAATCGGTTCTAAGGGAGGAGAACGACCACCCGGTTATATGCTTCAAATGCGAAAAGAGGGACATATCGGTCCAAAGCGCCCACAACAGATTCAAGGTATGCTATAATTGTGGAAAGGAAGGACATATTGCTCGAGATTGTATGGTAGCGAAACCTAGTTCGGTGGGGACGGTGACTCAAAAGATCAGTCCCGAAAAAGTCAAAGTCAGCGGTTCTTGGAAGAGCGTTTGTTGTGTGATCCGGTCATAATCGAGGAACCCAAACGAGGTGATCACGGGTAAGCTATTTATAAATTTTATGAAGTTTATACCTTACTTGATACCGATGCTACCCATTCATTTATCTCTCTCTGCTTGTGCTCAACGTTTAAACTTGACTCAGGAGAAATTAGACTTTGACCTATCCGTGGAAACTCCATTAGGAGAAACTTTCATCACATCCATTTGTTTATAAATCTTGCTTGATTCAAGTTGGCACCATCACTTTACACATTGACCTTGTCTCTTTAAAGATACTTGCTTTTGATGTGATTTTAGGGATTGATTGGTTAACTACTCATCATGCCAAAATTGATTGTTTTCGTAAGGTTGTTAGTTTTCATATTCCTAACCAACTGTTGTTATGCAATTCAAACAACTAAACCATTAAAATCAATCCGCATCATATCTAATCATAAAGCTATTCGTTTATTAAAAAGCGGATGTCAAGCTTTCTTAGCCCATGTTATGGATTTGAATAAAGACACGTCAAATTTGAATAATATTCTGTTGTTATTGACTTTCACGACGTATTTCTGAAGAACTTCCGCCTACCCCGTAGCGTGAAGTTGAATTCTTTATTGATCTTGAACACTGGTACAAAGCCCATTTCTAAAACCCCATATCGAATGGCTCCTATTGAACTTCAGGAGTTAAAGGTCCAACTACGAGGAATTGTTGGACATCGGTTTCATTCGTCCTAGTACATCTCCTTGGGGTGCTCTGTTTTATTTGTAAAGAAGAAGCGGGAGTATGTGACTTTGTATTGACTATCGGGAATTGAACCATGTCACCATCAAGAATAGGTATCCTCACCTCGTATTGATGACTTGTTTGACCGATTGCAAGGGGCACAATTCTTTCAAAAATCGATCTTCATTCGGATATCATCGGTGAAGATTAGAGGCGAGGATATTCCAAAGCGCCTTTAGAACTCGAAGACGGGCATTATGAATTCTTAGTCATGTCTTTCGGATGACTAATGCTCTATGACTTTCATGGATATGATGAACCGAAAGTATTCAAGGAATATTTGGATCGATTTGTTGTTGTCTTTATTGATGACATCCTCATATATTCCAAAAGTCGTGAAGATCATGAGCACCATTTGAAGTTGGTACTCCAAAGGCTTCGTGAAAACAAACTATATGCCAAATTGAAGAAATGCGAGTTAAAGCGAGGAAGTAGCATTTCTTGGGCACGTGGTGTCAAAACATGGAGTATCTGTTGGATCAAGCGAAGATTGAAGCAATACAAAGTTGGAGCAACCAGCAAAGTCGGTGTTGAAGTACGTAGTTTTTTGGGCTTAGCTGGTTATTATCGGAGATTCGTGGAAGGGTTTTCTCGAATCGCTACTCCATTAACCCAGCTAACAAGGAAGGATACAAAATTTGTTTGGAGCGAAGAATGCGAGAAAAGTTTCCAAGAGCTTAAGAGGAGACTTATTTACGGACTGTTCTAACAATACCATCTGGTTCGGATGGATTTGTTATCTCTGATGATGCTTGAGCAAAGGGTTAGGATGTGTTCTCATGCAGCGTGGGAAAGTCATAGCCTATGCCTCATGACAACTTAAAAGAGTATGAGAGGAATTATCCTACTCATGATCTAGAGTTAGCGGCGATCGTTTCAGCGCTTAAAGATATGGAGGCACTATCTATATGGGGAGAAAGTGGAGATATATTCGGACCATAAAAGCCTTAAATTTTTCTTCACTCAAAAAGAACTCGACATGCGGCAACGACGGCGTTGGCTCGAGCTATTGAAGACTACGACCACACTATTCAATACCATCTGGAAAAGCGAGCGTGGTAGGTGACGCGTTGAGTAGAAGATCATATGCGGGAATGAATGCGATGATGTCAAGTATCTGCATAGAGCCAACTTTAATAGAAAAAGTTAAGGTTGCTCGAGCCACCCAGGCGAAGGTGATGCGTATGAAGAAGAAAGTACAAGAAGGAGCTATTAGGGCGAGAATTGATGAAGAAGGAATACTTGAGTCCACTCTAGACTTTGTGTTCCTAACGACCACGATTTGAAGTACAAGATTATGATGGAGGCACACAATACACCATTTGCAATCCATCTGGAAGTACTAAAATGTATCGTGATCTTGACATACATTTTGGTGGAACAATATGAAGAGAGAGATTGCAAAGTTTATCTCGATGTGTTTAACTTGCCAACGTGTAAAGGCGGAGCATCTAGTACCTAAGGGTCCGTTGCAACCACTTGAGATTCGAAATGGGCCGGGAACACATTACCATGGATTTCATTACTGGGTCTTCCTACGGTTTCTCAAGGCATCAATGCTATTTGGGTTATTGTTGATAGATTAACCAAGTCCGCGCTCATTTCTTGCCGATACGGAGACTTATTCCTTGAGCGTCTTGCTAGTATATGCGTGAATGAGATTGTGAGGTTGCATGGCATGCCCGTATCCATAGTTTGGATCGTGACCCAAGATTCACTTCAAGATTTTGGGTTAGCTTGCAAAAAGCTATGGGCACGGATTCTGATTGATTCGGCATACCATCCTCAAAGCGGACGGACAATCGAGAAAGGACTATTCAAACTCTTGAAGATTTATTAAGACTCTGTGTCCTAGACTTCAAGGCGGTTAGGATAAGTATTTACCATTGGTAGAATTCTCCTACAACAACAGATTATCGAGCAAGTATAGGTGTGGCTCCATTTGAAAGCATTATATGGACGAAAGTGTCGCTCTCCGGTATGTTGGGGACGAGGTGGGTGAAGCAACATTGTTAGGACCGAGAGTTAAATACGTATGACTACGGAAAAGATCCAAATGATTCGACAAGCGATATACAAAGCGGCGGAAGATCGACAAAAGAGTTATGCAGATCTTCATCGAAAGGACGTGGAATTTAGTGAAGGGATCATGTATTGTTCATGAGTTGCTCCATGGAAGGAGTTACAAGATTTGGGAAGAGAGGAAAGCTCAATCCACGATTTATTGGTCCATTTCAAATTCTTGACCGAGTAGGAAATGTAGCCTATATACTCGCGTTACCTCGAGTATGTCTCGTGTTCATAATGTGTTTCACATATCTCGTACTTCGTAAATATGTGAAAGACCCAAACCACGTTATTGAGTTAGAACCAGGGGACGAGATAGCCAAGACTTAACGTATGAGGAGGTACTGTCAAGATCTTAGATAAGAAGGAGCATGTCCTACGCCATGAAAGGTCATACCACAAGTTAAAGTTTTGTGGAGGAATCATCTTTATAGAGGAAATGACGTGGGAATTGGAAAGCGGAAATGAAAGCGAGGTATCCTCACCTTTTGAAACACCGTGCACGTGACGTCGATTTAGAGGACAAAATTTCATAAGGAGGGAGGTTGTAAGACCGAGACTTATTATTAATGAAATTTAATTTTCTCTATTTATTATTTTGAAATAGTAAGGGTTGATTTGATTAATGTGGATAGTTAAGGGTAAAATATGCAATAAGCAAGTGGTTATAAAATATTCATTGTTGTCGGGGAATATTCGTTTGGTCGTGGAATATTCAATCTTGTCGGGGAATATTAAAGACGACGGTAGCGACCATGTGTGGGCCCCATGCTTGAAAGCGATTGGATGAAGAAAGCGACAAATATAAGTTGTTTAAAAATAACGGTACGTAGTTATTACAGATTATCTTGTTAAAATACCAATGGTGGTTAAAACACACGAGTAGCACCGGTATTGCACCAATTATTGATTCTTACGTGAAGGCACTACTCAATAATGGTTACTGATAATTATTATTCGATATTTTATTGATTTAATAATTCTTTGCGTTGATATTTTATATTGCTATTGTTTGATAATTGTCATTTACGGTATTTTCATTATCGAATCAATAATTCATATTATCCGAATAATATTATTAGATAACATTATTGACAATGTCTAGAAAGTTACATCTAAGGAGAGGTTTGGTCACCTAATTGCTTGGCGATGAAGGAGAAATTCTTATTGGAAAGCCCCTCTTTCCTAGAAGGCGCACTGGTTGTCGATATTGTGATTTCGTAATATTATTTGTGAATAATTAATTATTGATTCATATGATGAGGAAAATATTGATTTTATGTGGATATAGATGGAGAAAATTTTAATGTGACAATTGTTGAAAATTGAAATTTTATCTTTTACGATAAAATAATTCATTTAAATATATTATTATATTTTAGTAATATAATAATGGTGATATTTTTACAACGAATGTGGGATATATGAGTATACGAGGAGGAAGAGTATTTTTGTTGCAATAAATATTTAAAACATGTTAAACATGCTCGGTGGACCCCATTTATTATTTGAGAAATTTGATTATAGCTTTGTAAAATCGCCGTTTGTGGATTTGGTCAATTTCTATTTGGAATTTGGAAAAACTTTCTTACGCAAAGTTGTAGAGAATTGAATTTCCTATAAAAACTCAAGAGATTCGAATTTTCTGATGAAAGGGCTATTTATTATGAATTATTGAAGTTCAAGCTCAAAATAATTGATTTTGGAAGTTTAAAATATTTAAAATTAGAAAAACATTTTTCTTACTTTTTCTAGAATGTGGCATGTGTTTGATGGCTGAAATCAGATTCTAGGCATGCGAGGAAATTTATATAATTATATTATTAATTTATTAAATTTTACGCTTTGGTGTTCTAAGCGATTTCCTATAAATAGGTGCTTAGGTTAGAATTGAAAATCACACGTAAGCGAAGTTTTTCTCTCTATATTATCGGCGTATTCTTGTGAGTATTTTGAGTATACTTTGAGTATTGTTAGGCGGTGCAAGTTCCTTGAAGACTATATCCAAGATTATTCGGCTAGAAGTACTAATCTTTCGAGGTAAGGGATATTTTTTTTCGTAATGATATTATTTCTTCAATATCATTATGTTGAAATATTGATCTGAAGTTTTATCAAATTTGGAACTTTTTGTGTGTGGAGTTACTATTCACGATTATCTGGCACTATTATTCACGTATCGACACTTTATTCACGAATCGGACTATTCATCGAAAAATGAAAATTTTTTCTTTTCGTCCAAAATATCTATTACGGATACTAGCTTTGATTGTATCCATGTTTTGATCATTCTTGAATTTTACACCACTTGTGATTATTTTTGAGATATTTTTGGACGTGAATAAAATAAAGTATGAATCCTTAATCCTTAATCCTTGTCATTTTGTTTCCTTTGGATTCGTTTCTTTAAAAATATTTTCATCATCTTGAGTCTTAAATGATGATATTATGGAATATCTTTGGCACTGTAGTGCAAAGATGAATGATTTCTGAAGAATATCTTTGGTAGTAGTGCAAAGAAGATGAGCAGTGTTTAGATGAACATGACCAATCGATGAATATCTTTGGCTGTAGTGCAAAGATGAATATTTGATTCGAGATGTATATTGATTGATGTTACGGGGATAAAAGATAGAGCGATGAACTTTTAAATTCATACATAGAAGATAGTAGTTTGCATTCTCTACTTAACTCTTCTAATGAATTATTATTTCATTGCGAATATTGATTTAAAATTTGTTGTCTATTGTATTCTATTAGATTTTTCCCTGTTGAAGACTAATGATAATTTGTTGTATATTATCTTAGTCATAATATTCTTCTTTGGCTAGTTGAGCTCACCCTTTTCCTTTTTGTTCCATTTTTTCTTCTCGGGATGCGAGAATATAGCGAGTACGAGTGGGGTATGGAATGAAGGTTCTAAACGAGTTGTTTAGTAGTCCTCACCATTTTTGTAAAATAATGTACTAATAAATGTGATGAGGATTTATTTGAGTATAGATATTGTCTAGAAGATAATATTTGTATTCAAACTCACAGTTTTACTGTTGAAATAATAAAGTTGTAGTTGTTTCTGTACCATGTATTGACAACTCAGAATAGGTGATGTATACCTATTTTGGGGGCGTCACAGTATTTGTGAAATCCATAGAAATCATTGAGCCTAATATTCAAAGCCTAACAATCTCAATGGATTAGAGTTTTGTTCCTAAGAGTAATAGATCACATACTAGTCTAGGTTTTGTCAACCGCAGAGTAAATCACTATCTAGAACTGTACCTCGAAGGGTTATAGAGTTAGGTAAGACTCATTCTATGAACTAACCACATGCTAAACGTAGAGTTGGTTCTTACTCTACGAAACTTCAAAATTATTGAACAATATCGAAGCAGAGAAGGGCTCATCCAAGAAGAAAGACATATCCTCCACATATATCCCAAATGAGAAGATATCCACACACACTCACATATGCATAATATCAAATGATATAAATGTCATAAATACGATTATATAGTTACAATATGTTATAAAAGATTATCATCCAGCATATGATAAACCTAATGTTAAGCATATTTGGGTTCCTATGAGCACTAACAAGGCATGACCCAAGATAGTCTAGGTGCCAAAATGAATGATAACTTCATATGTAGGTGTCAAGCTCCACTAAATCCATTTGGTATCTTGATAGTGGATGCTCAAGGCATATACAAGAAACAAGGCTCTTTTATCAATCTTCAAGGAGAAAGATGGTCCAACTATTGTCTTTAGAGACTACAACTCTGGAAAAACTAGAGGTTATGGTTCTATTGGAAATGGAGCAGTATCATTAAGTTAAGTTTCCTATTTTGATGGTTTGAACCACAACCGATTAAGTATCCATCGACTGTGTGATAAAGGGCATTAAATTATCTTCCTTAACAACAAGTGTCAAGGTTGAGACCTGGAAACCAACTCATTAAAGCTAATTGGATGAAGAGAAGGAAATGTCTTTATGGTTCATCTTTCTGAGTTGAGTTCTTCAGAAATAACTTACTTCTTTATAAAAGCATCAGAAGATGTAAGTTGGTTGTGGCACAAAAGATTATCCCATTTCAACTTCAATAGCATGTCAAAGCTTGTATCCAAAGATCTAGTCAAAAGCTTGCCTAAGCTGAGTTTTTTCAAAGAAAGACCATGCAAAGCCTATAAGCCTGGAAACCAAATAAGAAGTTAATTCAAAAGCAAGACAATCAATTCAAATGGGATGCCCATGCAGTTATTGCAAATGGATCTATTTGGGCCAATACCAGCTGCTAGTCTTGGAGGCAAAAGATACTCACTGGTTGTAGTGGATGATTACACCAAATTCACATAGATATTCTTTCTAAGCTCTAAGGATGAGACCAACACTCAATTGATCAAATTCTTTAAGCTGGTTATGAATGAGAAGGGTGAGAAGATCAAGGCAAGAAAGAGTGATCATCCCAGAGAGTTTGATTATTCTAGATGGATCAATTTTATGGACTTAATGAAATTCATCATAACTTCGCAGCTCCAAAAACTCCAAAGCAAAATTGAGTAGCTAAGAGAAATAACAAAACCTTCATAAATACAGGAAGAAATTTATATGCAGTAGCTCATCTCCCTGAATATTTTTTGTGCTAAAGCAGTAAGCACTACCCACTATACTCAGAATATATCTTTGATTCACTTTATATTCAAGAAATCACCCTACGAGTTATAGGAAGGAATAATGTCAAACATCAGTTACTTCCATGCATTTGGCTGTTCATGATACAACCTTAACAATGGCAAGAAGTACTTAATGAAGTTCCAACCCAAGTCAAACGAATGAATATTTCTTGGATACTCTATGGAAAGTAAAGTCTATAGAGTGTTCAACAAGAAATCATTGAGTGTTGAAGTTTCCATTCATATAACCTGTCGACGACGGGAATTTTCCTATCGCGTTCTCTGCCCTTTATATGTTCTATTTTTTATTTATCTTTCTTAAAGGGTGAGATTTTGGGAAAGACCAACATATAATGTCGAAGATTTGAAAAGTTTGATTTAATAATTGGGCCGAATTAGAGAGGGCCGCCAGCTAGTATGAGTTTAAATAGTTGTACCAACTCAACCGAGTTTTGAAATATTTTCGTAATATGGCATAATATGTGACTCTATTTAATTGGTCTGGAACTCAAGATTCATGGAGTTTAGGGGCTTGCTTAAGTGATGGGAAGGAGTTAGGCACCCCCCAACTTTTGTAAAACACGGTTAATGTTACTTCTTCATTCCCTTTAGCATATGAAGTGTGTGTGTGTGTGTATGTGTGATACAGATAAATGTGTTCACAATGCTTTATTTGAAAGTAGTGTTATGCCTTTTTGAACTTATATCGATGTCGAGATTTTTATTTGTCCCATTCTATTCTTATCTTTTGGTGTTCTCATGTTACATGAGATTTGTTTGAAAAAATAAGTTTGAAAAGGTTCGACATGTTTATGTCGACGATTGGACAGTAAGAGTCGACGATTGGTATTTTTAAATGGTTGCACCAACTCAACCGAGAAAAAGTTTGCACAATGACCTAGTGATGTTGCAAGACCCCAAATTTTATGAATAAAGATTTAAATTTTTCGAAATATTTTTTTTCAAAATTATGGTGTGGATTTGATATAATGTTATAGTTGTGGGTAATATTTATAAATTTTTCAAAGTATGCACGTTGTTATATAATATTCGATTGGTCGGGGAATATTTGTTTTAACAGGAAATATTCATACGACGACACAATCATTGGTGGACCCCACAACGGAATTATTGTCGGATTGAGAAAATGACAAAAATATTTTTATGAAAATAACGGCGGAAGTTTTACGATTAAAAGCTGTTGAACTACGAGTAGTAAAAGTACTGATGTCTGGCGTTGTTGCATAGTAGTATTACCGGTATTGATTATTGATGCTTACGTGAGAAGTCACTCAGTTTTGTTCAATTATTGCTACAGTAATTGCTACATAGTATCTCACGTTATTTGATTCAATTATTGTCGATATTTTATATATGATTAAATCAATAATTGAGATAACAAAGTTATTAATATTATTATTTGCAATATTAACGATGACTAGAAGTTCTGCTAAGGAGAGGTTTGGTCACCTAATTGCGCGCCAATAGGGAGAAATCCTTATTGGAAAGCACCTCTTTCCGGAACGACACAGTCGATTAATATTGTGAATTATAATAATGATGATAAATGTTGTTAAAGATAT
This sequence comes from Panax quinquefolius, assembly GCA_020205615.1. Lineage (NCBI taxonomy): Eukaryota > Viridiplantae > Streptophyta > Magnoliopsida > Apiales > Araliaceae > Panax > Panax quinquefolius. The sequence continues at coordinate 59,870,712 of CM035163.1, forward strand.
TGAGGTGTTTTTTATGAAGTCACGGAAGTTTATATATATATATATATATATATATATATATATATATAAATTTTGTTTTATTACTATTATTAATGTAATAAAGCAGAATACTTTTTTATAAAGTTATTTATTTTATTAGACTATAAATAGAAGATATTATATTCTATTATGCATAGTGTTTTGCATAGTAAAATCTTTTTATATAAAATGTAATACTTTTATAAAGTTATTTGTTTTATTGTACAATAATTAGAATATATTATATTTTATTATGCATAGTATTTGCATAGTAAAATCTTTTTATATAAAGCAGAATACTTTTATAAAGTTATTTGTTTTATTAGACAATAATTAAAATATATTATATTTTATTATGCATAGTATTTGCATAGTGCTCGCATAGTATTTCAGATAGTAAAATCTTTTTATATAAAAAATGAATACTTTTATAAAGTTATTTATTTTATTAGACTATAAATAGAATATATTATATTTTATTTAAAAGATTTTGTTTTATTAGAATATTTTATTCATACTTCATAGTAAATTAAAATAAACCGAGTCATTTAAAAGTAAATCAATCGGATAGTTCATGAATTAGTTACTATTAGGTCCATTCTCCTATAAATAAAAGCTCATTCCTTCATTATTTTTACGAATTCTTTGAAACTACAGAGAGAAACTATAGAGAGAAAGAAGAAAAGTATTCCGCTACTTCACTACTCCTATATCCAATTTCTTCTAAGGTAAGGGGTATTATTTCTTTTGTATTCATGAAGAGAACTTCTGTTATTCCATTCTTTATTATTATGTTGGAATAACTTTGTATATGTAATCGATATATGGTGAAATTCTTCTGTTATTCCATTCTTTATTATTATGTTGGAATAACCTGTATATGCGAAGTACCGCATACATGGTGAAATTCTTCTGTTATTCTATTCTTTATTATTATGTTGGAATAACCTGTATATGCAAAGTACCACATACATGGTGAAATTCTTCTATTATTCCATTCCTTCTTATTTTGTTGGAATATCCTGTCAGTGCGTATTACACCTGACCTGGTTCCATTAATTATTATTCTGTTGGAATAACCTATTTGTGCGGTCTATCGCATGCATGGTGATTTTTGTTGTTATTCCATTCTTTATTATTATGTTGGAATATCCTGCCGGTAAATTTACTTTGACTCGGTTCCTTTCTTTATTATTCTCGTCGAATATCCTCGCTTTTGTGCGTTACGCATGACACAGTTACATTCTTTTTTTATTACATTGGTAATAACACATGCATGCGATCTATCACACGCATGGTGAATCCTACATTATTCCATTCATTATTATTACATTGGAATAACACATGTCATGTGGATTACCACATGCATGGTGAATGATCCTTTGTATTCATTCCTTATTAAATTGTGAAAATGATCTGTATGCGTGGATTACCGCCTGGCGGGCAAAAATCAATTTGTAGTTTCATATATTCTATTATACTCAGTTGGTTAAAGTTTTGACTTCTATACTCCATGAAATTAGTGGAATATCCTTGATATTTGCGCTTCATCCAGTATCTTTTCATGGAAATATTCTTCTGAGCATTCCTGAATTTTATTCTACAAAACAGTATCATGTTGACAATTTGGACGTTATTGAATTCTGGATAAATTAATTCTTGAACTTGTTTTATTGGATTCTTATATCATTGTCGTCATCCTCATGCTTATATTATGTTGAAAGTAATTTGTGGTCCGTTGTGCATAGATGGACTTGGTATGATTATAACCAGGGATTATTCGGTATAATCATGACCGTAATGTTACAAATGATATGGTAAAAGTCCTCATTGGCCCGTAGTGCATTGACGGACAGTTGTTGGCATGATCATGACCATTGATGAATACACGAATATCTTTGACCCGTAGTGCATGGATAATTTGTGGTTGTGATACTAATGAATATCCTTGGCCGTAGTGCATGGATGATGTGGATTATTTATTAAGCTGAGTCTCAGCGATTAAGTTGATGAAAAACTTTTTAAATCATAAAAGATAGTAGATTTTATTCTCTACATGATTCTTTTAATGGATTGCTTATTCCGCTGTAGTTAAACTTGATGTCTATTGTATTTTGTTAGTTTAACACTATTGAAGGCTAATGATAATTTATTTTGCATTATCTTAGTCATAATATTTCTTACTGGGCTAGTTGAGCTCACCCTTTTCTTTTATTGTTCTCTTCAAGAAATGAGAATATAGCTGGGACAAGTCGGGGAACGGAGTGATGGTCCAGATGATACCATTAGTAGTCCTCACTATTTTGTTAAATAGTGTGACAACAAATGTATTGAGGACTCCATTGAGTGTGGATATTGTCTAGATGACAATATTCTTATTAAAAAACTTAGATTATGTTATATCGTATTTTATATGACTGTTGTATAATTAAGTTGTATTTGTATTCTGTACCATGTATTTGGCGACTCAGAATAGGTGATGTATACCTATTTTGGGGGCGTCACAGATGTGACACTGCTTAACTGGTCTGTGAAACCGAGATTCGTTAGGGTCCGTGGGCTTGATTAATTAGAGGGAAGGTGTTAGGCACCCCCCCGACATCCGTGGTGACACGGTTACCGCCACTTTTTAATTAAAACTTTTATCTGAATGTGTGTAGGTCAATGTGCAATTATCTGGAAGTATAGCTATGCCTCGTTTGCACCAATATACAAAGGGTTTGAATTTTGTATAAAAGTTAAATTTTAACGAGATATGGCAGTGATGTTTTGTAAAATAGGTTTTTCAAACCCTTGTGCTTAATAGTAATTGAGGCCTTTGATACTTCCATTTTATTATGTGTTCGGCTTGACTGCTTTTAATATTTTTGAGATGTGAAGCATCTTCAAGAAAGTAATATACATAGCAGTGCCAAACTCCTTGTGGGCATGAAAGCCATCTAAGGAAATTCCAACACCGTGAATAATTTACAAGCTGGTCATAGCTGAAAATGTCCATCACGAGAACAGAATCTAGATTCAGGAACCGAATCTGTGATCACATGATTCCTAAGCTCACATGATGATGCAGTATGTATAAAAGCTATAAACAGTTATATATATATAAGTTGTAAATATATATATATATATGAACAATCAACTACCATGAATTAAACTCCAAGCAGGACATGAAATGTAAATATATATATATATATATAAACGATCCGGATCTTAAGCTCACCTTTTATCTGTCTCACCTTGATCACCCCCCTTTAGCGACGGACTAGCGATGATTCGGTCCGTCGCTATATGTTTTGTCCATCGTTTTATGTTCTCTGTCGCTATATGTTGTTCGTCGTTAAAAGCTAAAACGACGGTTGTTTTTATAGCGACGGACCGAATCGTCGCCCGATCCGTCAGTAAAAGGGGGTGAGCAAGGTAGGCTAGATAAGGGGTGAGCTTAAGATCCTGATCATATATATATATATATATATATATATATATATATATATATAAGATGTAAAAGCCATAGATCGACGATACAGGCATACGCACACAACACGACTCTCAACGTGAATAACTATGTGTGAATGAAAGTGGAGAAAGGCTTTAAGAAATCTAAAATGTCTTACAGTGGGCTGCCAAGAAGACTTTAGATAGTTTGAAATGAATGAATACTCGGTTTCCACCGGTAAAATATAGCAAAACACAAGCTCACAGGTGTTTGGAAAGGGAAAGCACTCAATGTACAAAGTAAAATGGATAGGGTTTCCTCTCCTTTATCTCTTAAAAGTGTGTATGGAGTGAAATGGACATGGCTTCCTTGCCTTTTTTCTCTTTTTAAAATGGCCACCCTAGGCCCTTTATTTATAGAGGGGGGAGCTGCAGGTCCACCTGCGGCTACCCGAGGTGCCTCGGGCTCTGGGGGCCCTGCCGTCTTGAAGTACGCACATGTATACAACACGTTGTCTGTGACGCCCCCAAAATAGGTATACACAACACCCATTCTGAGTCGCCAAATACATGGTACAAGAAGCAAACTACAACTTCAATAATACAAATGTCGTGTGAAATACGACAATATATACTGTGAGTTTAAATATAATATTATCTTCTAGACAATATCCACACGCAAATAAATCCCCATCATAATTATTGATACATTATTTTACAAAAATGGTGAGGACTACTAAACAACTCTCTCTCTAGAACCTTCATTCCATACCCGACTAAGTACTCGCTACATTCTCGCCTCCCGAGAAGAAAAATGGAACAACAAGGAAAAGGGTGAGCTCAACTAGCCCAGTAAAGAATACTATGACTAAGATAATATACAACAAATTATCGTTAGTCTCCACCAGGGAAAAATCTGATAGAATACAATAGACAACAAGTTTCAGATCAATATTCGCAGTGGAAATAATAATTCATAGAAGAGTTACGTAGAGAATGAAATCTACTATAATCTATGAATTTAACGGATCCATCATCAATATTTTATCCTCAGTAACATCAATCAATATTCATCTCAAATCAAATATTCATCTTTGCTTATAGGCCAAAGATATTCATCAATCGGTCGTGTTCATCTCTCAACACTGTTCATCTTTGCACTAAAGGCCAAAGATATTCATCATCGGTCATGTTCATTTAAACACTGTTCATCTTTGCACTACGGGCCAAAGATATTCTTCAGAAATCATTCATCTTTGCACTCTGGCCAAAGATATTCAATAATATCATCATTTAAGGCGAGGATGATGAAAATATTTTTAAAGAAACGAATCCGGTGAAACAAAATGACAAGGATTAAGGATTAAGGATTAGTACTTTGTTTTATCCATGTTCAAAAATACCTCAAAATAATCATAGTGGTGTAAAATTCAAGAATGATCAAAACATGGATACAATCGAGCTAGTATCCGAATAGATATTTTGGACGAAAAGAAGAAATTTTATTTTTTGATGAATAGTGCAGATATCGTGAATAGTGTCAGATATCGTGAATAGTGCCGATATCGTGAATAGTAACTCAGACACCAAAAGATAGAAATTCCACAAAAAACATTTTCACGCTTCATGAATAGTACTCATGAATAGTAAATCGTGAATAGTAACTCATGAATAGTAACTCGTGAATAGTAACTCATGAATAGTAACCCAGAGCATGAAAAAGTTCCAAATTTGATAAAACTTCAGATCGATATTTCAACATAATGATATTGAAGAAATAATATCATTCTGAAAAAAAAAATATCCCTTACCTCAAAGAATCAAGATTGCCGGAAGGAAAGGTCGGAAGTGATCTTTGAATGAAACTTTATCTTGAATAAAGAACTCTCAAAGTATCTAAATACTCACAAAATACGCTCAATAATATAGAGAGAAAGAGAAAACTTTGTTTACGGTGTGATTTTCAATTCTAACTTAGCCCTCTATTTATAGGAAAATGTTAAGACGCCAAGGCAGACTTAACTCGCAACTGATGGCTTTTACCGCTACTATTGCCACCCACCACATTTGAAATAAAATTCAGCACATTTTTTCACCAACCATAAGTGGGGCCTACTCAATTCTAGAATTTTCCACCAAAATCAATTATAACCTACTTTCAGAATCAAACACCTCTTAAAATTTATAACAAATCATTCGTTCATTTTAACGGTTCAAAATTTGTAGACATATACTCAACTTATATATGTATAACATATCCAAAAATTACAACGATCCAACGGTCAGATTAAAAATTATAACTCACGCAATATATCGTAAAAATACTGATTTTATTTTTAATATCTCCATTCCGACAAAAATACTAATAAAACACCTCAACATTAAATCCTTCAATTATAACCACATATAATAAATAAATCCATCATTTATATCCATATCAAATAAATATTTTCTTATCATATAAATCAATAATTAATTATTCCCAAATAATATTACGTAATCACAATTATGACAACCAGGCGGGTCCCCAGAAAGAGGGGCTTTCAATAAGGATCTCTTCTTCTTGGCGTATAATTAGGTGACCAAACCTCTCCTTAGGCAGAACTTTCTAGGCATTGCCAATAATGTTATCTAATAATATTATTCAAATAATATGAATTATTGATCCGATAATGGGAAATCTGTGCGTTGATAATTATTGAAACAATGAATAATATAAAATACCAACGCAAAGAATTATTGAATCAATAAAATAAAATCTGAGCAATAATTCTTTGTAACAATTATTGAGTAGTGCCTTCTTCACGTAAGGATCAATAATTGATGCAATACTGCAGTGTCTTCTTGCTCAACAACGCGTATTAGTGTGTTTTAACCACGGGTATTCCAACAAGATTAATGGTAAATAATTACTGTAGTTATTTTTAAACAACTTATATTTGTCGTTTTCCTCATCCAATCGCTTTCCGTTATGGGGCCCACACACGGTCGCTACTTGCGTCGCATACGAATATTCCCCGACAAAGATTGAATATTCCACGACCAAACGAATATTCCCAACAACAATGAATATTTTATAACCACTTGCTTATTTTGAAATATTTGCGTATTTAACCCTTAACTATCCACATTAATCAAATCAACCCTTACTATTTCAAAATAATAAATAAAGGAAATTCCTTTTTATTTAAAAAAATTTGAGGTCTTACAACCTCCCTCCTTATGAAATTTTGTCCTCGAAATCGACGTGACGCACTGGTGTTCGAAAAGGTGAGGATACCTCGCTTTCATTTCCGTTTCCAATTCCGTGTCATTTCCTCTATATAGCATGATTCCTCCACAAAACTTTAACTTGTGGTATGACCTTTCTTGGCGTAGGACATGCTCCTTCCTATCCAAAATCTTGATTGGTACCTCCTCATACGTTAAGTCTTGGCTATCTCGTCAAGGTTCTAACTCTATAACGTGGTTGGGTCTTTCACATATTTATGAAGTACCGATATGTGAAACACATTATGAACACGAGACATACTTGGAGGTAATGCAAGTCTATAGGCTACATTTCCTACTCGGTCAAGAATTTGAAATGGACCAATAAATCGTAGATTGAGCTTTCCTCTCTTCCTAAATCTTGTAACTCCCTTCCATGGAGCAACTTCGCAATAATCATGATCCCTACACACTAAATTCCACGTCCTTTCGATGAAGATCCGCATAACTCTTTTGTCGATCTTGTGCCGTTTGTATACGTTGTCGAATCATTTGGATCTTTTCGGTGAGTCATACGTATTTAACTCGGGTCCCAACAATGTTGCTTCACCCACCTCATCCCAACATATTGGAGAATGACATTTTCGTCCATATAATGCTTGAATGGAGCCACACCTATACTTGCACGATAAGCTGTTGTTGTAGGGAGAATTCCACCAATGGTAAATACTTATCCCAACTACCCTTGAAGTCTAGGACACGAGTCTTAATATATCTTCAAGAGTTTGAATAGTCCTCTACGATTGTCCGTCCGTTTTGGGGATGGTATCTTAGAACTAAATCGCATAATCCGTGCCCATAGCTTTTTGCAAGCTAACCCAAAATCTTGAAGTGAATCTTGGGTCACGATCCAAACTATGGATACGGGCATGCCATGCAACCTCACAATCTCATTCACGTACATACTAGCAAGACGTTCAAGTGAATAAGTCTCCCGTATCGGCAAGAAATGAGCAGACTTGGTTAATCTATCAACAATAACCCAAATAGCATTGATGCCTTGAGAAACCGTAGGAAGACCCATAACGAAATCCATGGTAATATGTTCCACTTCCATTTCGGAATCTCAAGTGGTTGCAACGGACCCTTAGGTACTAGATGCTCCGCCTTTACACGTTGGCAAGTTAAACACATCGAGATAAACTTTGCAATCTCTCTCTTCATATTGTTCCACCAAAATGTATGTCGAAGATCACGATACATTTTAGTACTTCCAGGATGGATTACAAATGGTGTATTGTGTGCCTCCATCATAATCTTGTACTTCAAATCGAGTCGTTAGGAACACAAAGTCTAGAGTGGACTCAAGTATTCCTTCTTCATCAATTCTCGCTCAAATAGCTCCTTCTTGTACTTTCTTCTTCATACGCATCATTTCAAGATTGGGTGGCTGGGCAAGCGACTTTAACTTTATCGATTAAAGTCGATTATACTCAGATATATCATCACGTGGGTACCTAGAGTTTTCATCTCCATCTCTATTATTTGTAAATTATCTGAAATTAGTCTTTGACAATATCGTACTTTCGTACTTGTATACGATTTTCTACTCAACACGTTAGCTACCACGTTCGTTTTTCCAGGATGACATGGTCAGAACATGTGCTGAAATGAGTCTCCTCTTGAGTTCTTCGAAGTTCTTCCCACATTCCTTGCTCCATTCGAATTTTGTATCTCTGAGTCAATTTGCGATAATGGAATAGCGATTCGAGAATATCCTTCAACGAATCTCGATAATAACCAACTAAGCCTGAAAGCTACGTATTTCGATTCTCGACTTAGGTTGCTCTCAAATGTGACTCATATCCCAATCTTGGATAGCACGTCACAATGACACCTATCAGTTTACTATCGCACAAATATGATGTCCCCTATAGAGAGTCTGGCTTAGGTAAATTCCACAAAGGAAGTCACCAGATAAAGGCTCAGGTACCAAATTCTATAGTTGAATTTTAACTCACGAAGTTCAATAGAGCCATTCGATATGAGATTTTAGAAATGAGTTTTGTCAGGGTTCAAAGTCGATACAATATTTAATATCGAGTTTTGGGAGTAAACCAAGAAATTCTTCAGAAATAAATGCGGAAAATCAATAACAAGCGGGAATATTATTCAAATCGGCGTGTCTTTATTCAAATCCATAACATGGACTAAGAAAACTTGACATCCGTAATAAACGAATGACTTCATGGCTTGATATGAAAATGTTTGACTACAATGGTTTGATTGCTTGAATTCGAATAACAGGTTGCTTAGGAATATGAAAACTAACAACCTTACAAAAGCAATCAATTTGGCATGATGAGTAGTTAACCTTAAAATCACATCAAAAGCAAATATCTCTATAGAAATAAGGTTAACAGGTAATGTGATAGTGCCAACTTGAATCAAGCAAGATTTTTAAACAACGGATATAATGAAAGTTTCTCCTAATGGAGTCTCCACAGATAGGTCAAAGTTTAATTTCTCCGTAGTCAAGTTCAAACGTTGAGCGCAAGTAAGAGAGATGGGTAGAACCAATATCTAGTAAGGTATATACTTCGCAAGAATTTATAATTAACTAACCCGTGCTAACTTCGTTCGGGTTCCTCGCATTTTATTTGGTCACGACAAACGCTCTTCCAAGAAGATTGACTTTGACTTTTTCGGGACATCCTTTTGAGTCACCATTCTCATTTGGACTGGGTTTCGATATCATACAATCTCGAAGCGATATGTCCTTCTTTTCCACAATTATAGCATACCTTGGAAGGCTTTGAGCAGTTTGACCTTATATGTCCCTCCTCTCCATATCAGTAGCATCTAAGCGGCGATCGTTCTCTTCCCCTAGAATTTGTTGATGGTCTTGATCTTTCTTGCCGACGCGTCTTCCCGTCATCGTTAAATCTTCTCTTTTAGATTGGACATCTCTTTCCATAATATCAACGCGTCGTGCGGCTTTTACCCATGCATCACTCATTCTCACTCGTTCAGTTATTTCTTCTTTCAGCTCAAATTCTAGCTTTATCATCTTATACTCTGCCAAAGAGTGCTTCTGTTCAAGCATCACATATCGGGTAACACAAGCTTGAATCGTTGCATCCTTTTGCTCCACACCGCACGCAATTCTTCAAATTTACTCTTCTAACTCATGAATACGATTTTGCAATTCTACATTTTGATCATAAAATACCTCTAATAAACTCTCTTGGTACCTCTTCTTCCTCTTCTTCCTCACTCTCACATGTTACCTCTGCGAGACTATCTCGGGTGCAACTATCAATTCTTCACTCACCACATGGATATCTCTAATTCCTTCTTCGCCTGACATCACATTATCCTGGTTGGCGATTAGAGGTGTCTCCACGATCTCATTCACTCCATTGTTAACGTTCTCAGTAGCCATTCTTAAAAACTATCATAAAACAAGGGTTAATTAAATAAATTAACAAATCACATAATACCCCTATATTATGACCAACCAACAAATAAGCTTAGGTAGGACACACTAGCGAAGGTTTTACTCGTCTCTCCCTCTAGTTCTATTCCCGATCTCCGCCGGAGATCATATCCCTAAGCTCGATACCAAGCTGACTCTACGGACACCAACTTGTGTCAAGACCTCACATTTATACCTATCGGTTTGCCACATGAGCAGGCGTCCCCTACGGAGAGTGCGGCGGTGCATCCCCCATCAACAGGAAGTCACCAGCGAGAGGCTCGGGGCTCTTTACTTATAGCTCTGATACCAACTGTGACGCCCCCAAAATAGGTATACACGACACCCATTCTGAGTCGCCAAATACATGGTACAAGAAGCAAACTACAACTTCAATAATACAAATGTCGTGTGAAATACGACAATATATATCTTGTGAGTTTAAATATAATATTGTCTTTCTAGACAATATCCACACGCAAATAAATCCCCATCATAATTATTGATACATTATTTTACAAAATGATGAGGACTACTAAACAACTCTCTCTAGAACCTTCATTCCATACCCAGACTAGTACTCGCTACATTCTCGCCTCACGAGAAGAAAAATGGAACAACAAGGAAAAGGGTGAGCTCAACTAGCCCGAGTAAAAGAATACTATGACTAAGATAATATACAACAAATTATCGTTAGTCTCAACGAGGAAAAATCGATAGAATCTGATAAACAACAAGTTTCGAGATCAATATTCGCGTGAAATAATAATTCATAGAAGAGTTACGTAGAGAATGAAATCTACTATAATCTATGAATTTAACGGTCCATCATCAATATTTTATCCTGTAACATCAATCAATATTCATCTCAAATCAAATATTCATCTTTGCACTACTGGGCCAAAGATATTCATCAATCGGTCATGTTTATCTCAACACTGTTCATCTTTGCACTAAAGGCCAAAGATATTCATCGATCGGTCATGTTCATTTAAACACTGTTCATCTTTGCACTACTGAGGCAAAGATATTCTTGAGAAATCATTCATCTTTTTTGCACTACGGGCCAAAGATATTCAATAATATCATCATTTAAGGCGAGGATGATGAAAATATTTTTAAAGAAAGCGAATCCGGTGAAACAAAATGACAAGGATTAAGGATTAAGGATTAAGTACTTTGTTTTATCCATGTTCAAAAATACCTCAAAATAATCATAGTGGTGTAAAATTGAGAATGATCAAAACATGGATACAATCGAGCTAGTATCCGAATAGATATTTTGGACGAAAAGAAGAAATTTTATTTTTCGATGAATAGTACAGTATCGTGAATAGTGTCAGATATCGTGAATAGTGTCGATATCGTGAATAGTAACTCAGACACCAAAAGATAGAAATTCCACAAAAAAAATATTTTCACGCTTCGTGAATAGTACTCGTGAATAGTAACTCGTGAATAGTAACTCATGAATAGTAACTTCGTGAATAGTAACTCATGAATAGTAACCCCAACATGAAAAAGTTCCAAATTTGATAAAAACTTGGATCAATATTTCAACATAATGATATTGAAGAAATAATATCATTCTGAAAAAAAAAAAATATCCCTTACCTCAAAGAATCGATTACTTGGAAGGAAAGGTCGGAAATGATCTTTGAATGAAACTTGTCTTTGAAGCAATGAACTCTCAAAGTATCTAAATACTCACAAAATCGCTCGATAATATAGAGAGAGAGAAAACTTTTGTTTACGGTGTGATTTTCAATTCTAACTTAGCCCTCTATTTATAGGAAAATGTTAGCACGCCGAAGCAGACTTAACCTTCAACCTGATGGCTTTACCTGCTACTATTGCCACCCACCACATTTGAAATAAAATTCAGCATATTTTTTCACCAACCATAAGTGGGGCCCACTCAATTCTAGAATTTTCCACCAAAATCAATTATAACCCTACTTTCCGAATCAAACACCTCTTAAAATTTATAACAAATCATTCGTTCATTTTAACGGTTCAAAATTTGTAGACATATACTCAACTTATATATGTATAACATATCCAAAAATTACAACGATCCAGCGGTTGATTAAAAATTATAACTCACATGAATATATCGTAAAAATAATCGATTTTATTTTTAATATCTCCATTCAAACAAAAATCTTGATAAAACACCTCAACATTAAATCCTTCAATTATAACCACATATAATAAATAAATCCATCATTTATATCCATATCAAATAAATATTTTCTTATCATATAAATCAATAATTAATTATTCCCAAATAATATTACGAGAATCACAATTACGATGACAGGCGGTTCCGGAAAGAGGGGCTTTCAATAAGGATCTCTTCTTCTTGGCGCGCAATTAGGTGACCAAACCTCTCCTTAGGCAGAACTTTCTAGACATTGCCAATAATGTTATCTAATAATATTATTCAAATAATATGAATTATTGATCGATAATGGGAAATGTGCGGTGACAATTATTGAAAGCAAAGAATAATATAAAATACCAATATGACAATTATTGAATCAATAAAATAAAATCTTTGAGCGAATTATCGTAACAATTATTGAGTAGTGCCTTCTTACGTAAGGATCGATAATTGATGCAATACTGCAGTGTCTTCTTGTTCAACAATGGCGTATTAGTGTGTGTTTAACACCGGGTATTCCAACGATGATAATTGGTAACAATTACGCCGTTATTTTTAAACAACTTATATTTGTCGTTTTCCTCATCCAATCGCTTTTCAGTTATGGGGCCCACATTGGTCAGGCCGTGGCAAGTAAATACGAATATTCCGACGATCACGAATATTCCACGACCAAACGAATATTCCCCGACAACAATGAATATTTTATAACTACTTGCTTATTTTGAAATATTTGCGTATTTAACCCTTAACTATCCACATTAATCAAATCAACCCTTACTATTTCAAAATAATAAATAAAGGAAATTCCTTTTTATTTAAAAAAATTTCGGGGTCTTACATTGTCCGCTTGAACCTTTATAACTTTCAATCCAGGCATCCGATTGAGGCATATAATACCTTTAAGGAATGCTGTTGTCGAGAACTACACAACGATATAGGATAAGAGGTGGTACAAAGTCGAGAAGATGGGTCCATGACTAGATCTTTAGCTCTTCAAATTCTATTTGATGTACTGTCTTGTGTAATAGTAAATTGGGATTTGAACAATGTTTCTTGTAAGACATTTCTGTGTAGAACGTGGGTTTAATTGTTATTGAGATGGCGTGAATTTTGGATCGAGGTGGGAAAATGACAATATTGCCCCTCACCAGGGTTATCTCTGGCTCTAGGCTGATTTAGCAGTCATTGCTCAAGGTTATATCTGAGATTGGGTTGTTGTAAGTACTAAAGGTCCTCAGGGTTATTTCTGAGGTGTGCCTGATCTCCTGGGGTTATCTCCGGGGTTGGGACTGAGTGCCTCGGGGTTATCTCTGAGGTTGAAGCTGACTTATAGGGATTTAAAACGGACTTTTCTGAGGTTATCTCTGGAACTGCGAATGCAGTCCTCGGGATTATCTCTGAGGTTGAAATTAAAACTCCCGGGGTTGTCTTCGGGACTGGAACTGAGTATCTCGGGGTTGTCTCTAAGATGAAAAATTGTGTATCCCGGGGTTGTCTCCGAGATTGAGCTGATTTGACTTCCAGGGTTATCTCTAGAAGACAATTTTACCCTCCTGCAAGGTTAGTAACTAGAATGAAAAGTTTTGAGTGTCTACAGATGCCCCTTTTTATCGTATTCATGCAATGTAATGGCATGGATAGGATACAGAATACTAGACACATAAAATATAACAAGTTAATCATGATGCAATGTAATTCAACATGATGCAAATGTATGATGAATGTTATTTATTGGACCGTCTTCCAATGGGATGTGATGAATGTTCGCTCCCACAGCTTCTGATAGAGACTGGAGTTATCACTAATGACCCTGACAAACTGCTTGGATGTCTACTCCAAAGCTCTCAGGAACTTCCAGGATATTAACATTGGGGTAATCACCAAAGTCCTTAATCCTTAGTACAGACTTCCCACTAAGGATGCACCTCTTATGTAAAAGAGACTCTAGGGGATATTCCATCATCGATCCTCCCCGCTGAGGATATTTTTCCCTGGTTTGTATCGCCAGGTCCTTCCAATGCTCTGTTGGAGTTATTGCCAACAGTCTGGGTTGTCAAGGCTGCATGCCCCTTGCTGAAATGTACTTCAACGGATACCATCATCGGACCATTTTTGATGCTTCACTGGGTTTAAATGCCAATGGCTGGTGATGTCAAAGCTGCTTAACCTACGTTGAAATGTGCATCAATGGTTGATATCATCGGATGGCTTCCGATGCTTCGATGGACTTACTTGACAACGACTGAATAATTTCAAGGTTGCTTGACCTTTGCTGAAATGTTCTTTAATGGACGATATCATCAGATGGCTTTCATTGCTTCATTGGATTTAATTGCCAACGGCTGGATAATGTCAAGGTTGATTGACCTTCGTTGAAATTGGTTTCAACGGCTGAAATCATCAGATGGCTTTCGACGTTTCGTTAGATTTACTTGGCAACGGCTGGATAATGTCAAGGTTGCTTGACCTTCGTTAAAATGTGCTTCAACCTGAGATCATCGGATGGCTTCTGATGCTTCGTTGGATTTACTTTCCAATGGCTGAATAATGTTAAGGTTGCTTGACCTTCATTGAAATGTGCTTCAATGGCTGAGATTGTATGAAGCATCCACTAGGGATAGGTTTTTGGAGTTACAACCCCGAACTAACGGCATCAAACCTTTGTGAGGTATTTTTTAGTGTAGTTTGTAAAAGCTGGTATTGCCAGTGTTGTGAACCCTGTGTCTGGGCGAATACCAATGAGTGATATGTAGACCCGCAGTCTGGTCTTTGAAAATCAGGATTTCTGGCTTTTTCGCTCAATCGCGTAGCGTCTTTTTCCTAATTTGACTTTTTTAACTTGTGAGACCTCCTTTGCAACTCAAATTGGACTGAGCAGGAGGGGTGAGACCCACCTAGGACAGCCGCAGATACACTTGCAGCCATCCATGGGTGTATTTGTTGGCCATTTCCCTTTCACAAGTCATTTTCAAGTTACGCCACATAGAGAATTTGAGAGTTCTTCTTCAGATTTGCTGAGTTCGGGCTGCTTTCTGCAAAATTCATCACCATACATGTGTTCCAAACTATCCTAGTAACGTATGCATGTCCTCTTTTCCTGTTTTTATCTGCTGAAATTTGAGTTATCACATGGAATGCTTCTAAACACATAGTAGTGAATATGCATGCTCATATAACTTGATAAAAAATATTCAACATAGTAAAGATTAGTATTTAACTATGCTGAATATATTGATGTGAAAAATTTTGACTTTTAAAATAGTCAAATTGGCACCTTTTTCTGCTATTTCTTATCTTATTTAAGGACAAATGAGCAAAGGTTGTAAAGAAAAGTAATCCTGGTAATTAGGCTACCCTTACGGATTATGACTTCGACATTTTTATACATATAGGATGTTTATGACTTTGAGTTGGTGTGCTACTGAATGGCCACCTAGTCATGCCTACGTGCATGTGGATAGTCCTTTTTACAAAGGAGACTATGGAAAAAAATTTCCATGAGCCTAGGCATTGGGTAGACATGCATTTTTAACTATACAATAGGCGTATGTTAAAGTAATGCATGCATGTAGTCATAAAATACATTTAAAAAGCTCCAGGTTAGAATTTACCAGAACCTTTCTGAGGTGATATAGAGACTTGTGTCTAGATATATGGATTCGGATCAGCCGAGTAGTTCCTGCAAGACCGCTTCAGGTGTGTGGAGGAGGGCTTCAGATGTGCCTCAGCCTCATTCAGTCAGACGTCCTAGTTGGTTGGTAGAGGCAGTGATTCGTCCTATCCGGGTTGAGGTACTGGATGTCGAGGACGAGGACGAGGATGTACTAGTTGCGGCTCCTGCTCCTGCTACTCATGCTCCCCGCAGGGATCTTCAAGGCATTAATGTGATAATTCTAGAGCTTTTGGATGATTTGAGTCGCCACCCCTCGGTCTACTTGCAGGCGAACGAGGTAAAAGCTGGATTTGATCTTCCTTTTTCCTACTGATGAGGAGCAAGGATTCTGATGTTGATTTTCTTTTGTGATATAGGTTCCTGGTTTTACGCAGCCTCGAGGGAACTAGTTCAGCATATACTCCTTATATCAGACTCTTCATCCAGAGTATCGGGAGATTGTGCATGGTTAGAGCTTTGAGGCGTTCTTTTCCATCCTCCCCCGTCGTTGTCCCTGGGGTTATCTCAGGGTGTTGTCTGAGCGCTAGTTTCACCAGACTCTATCTCTCCATTAGCTTGACTACGAGGTGATGATGATGCTGATAGATTGGCGGTTTATCACCGGTATGGAGTTTGGAGGGGCGTCAATGCCTTGTACGTCGAACATTACCCCAACTGCCGTTAGATCATTTCTAGGAGTCCCGGCTGAGGTGCTCAAAGGTAAGACTGTCCGCGCTGGTCCTTTAAACATAGATGCTATGAGCGGGGCATTGAGTGAGCCCATACCCGCTGATGTGAGAGTCAGGGATCGCATTCTTCGGTGATTATTCCTGGTCATTCTCAGGGGTTGCTTCATAGCGGATAACTCTTCCACAGTGTCATTCACTTTGGTTAGCGCCACATGAGAGGTGGACCGTATTGGGGAGTATTATTAGGGATCCTACACCATTGCCTATTTCCTCAAGGGAATGCACATGCGTTTGTAGGGCTTGGTAGAGGCTTGGCTAGGATTTTACCCATTTTTGCTGGTGAGTATTTCTCTTTTAATTTCCCATGTATAAGTTAAGAGTGTTGACTGATCGTAGATGTTTTCCCTTATACTGGTAGTTTTGGGCCTATGAGAGGCTCCCATGTCTGCGTCCCATTAGCGTGTTAGGTCCAGATACATATCCCATTAGCGTGTTTCACCCATTTTTTCCCTAAAGTTAGAGTTATTGACAGCCGATGTCATCACTTGGGCTCTCTATTTTGGGGACTATTTGACAGTTGGCTTTACGAATTTGTTCCCGACTGGTGTCGAGCATGTGATATCCACTCGTCGGATTCCTCTCTTCACAGATGGAGGATGGGAGCTCTATTTGGGGGAGTGTGCTATTAGGAGCACTACATCAGAGATTCATGTGCCGATCTGTCCTCCTGCTAGGCGTTATTGACCTTTGTCGCAGTCGCCTATTAGTGACATCCCGTTTACAGGAGTTGATGGCTTTACTTTGTTAGATGGTTCGTTCACTCAGGAGGTATTCTATCGCTAGTGGTCCCCTCGTACCATTGGAGCCTAGACCCGCGCCACTAAGTTCATGGGGGATATGGTTCCTTGATCCGTGATGATGATGAATTGGATGGCCTGCGTCTGAGATCCTACTCATTTGACGCAGATTTACAGCTTGACCCGGTAATTAGATCGGGCACAATTTTTCATCCGGCACTTGGGCAGAGATCCTTCAGAGGCAGATATTTTTGATCCTTCCAGCTCTGGGGTTGGGCCTTCAGGTGACCCATATGGTTTTACCGGCGCAGATCCTCCATTGTATAGGCCTGACATCCCTCTTTGCGGAGATCTAATGACTCAGGAGGAGTTACATCAAATGGATAAGATAGAAGTTATAGACATCAACACAATTAACTTCTTCTAATGTATTTCTCGCTATATCTTTTGATTGGACTCTGCTAGATATTGGGTGGCTGTGCCCCATTCTCACTATATCTTTTGATAGGCCTCTGTTAGTTGTTGGGCGTCTGTGCCCCATTTCCTTGTATTTTCACCTGTACAGAGAGATGATGTATTAGATGATAATGTACTTAGGAATATATGTATACTATTTTCCATTCCCTACACCATAATGCCATTTATTGTTTATCATGCACGTATTATGATATGCATGTGTATGTCCGGAGATATTCAGCATTGACCCCTGGATGGTCTTATAACATGGCCCACACAGATGTCTTCCTCGACAGTTAGCCACATTGATCATACCCCACCAGTATTGGTAGCCTCATGTTTGAGATCATGGTATGATAGTTTGTCACCAGCAGATCGGGTTACTGTAGACCAGCTATTGCGGCACTCCATGACCCTCCTGATGTTCCAGGTTCCTGTGAGTTTCGTAGAGGGCATAATGGAGCACTGGGTACCAGACAGGAAGGCATTCGGGTTTGAGACCCAGGAGTTGACCCCTACTTTAGAGGAGTATAAGCGACTGACTGATTTACCTCTAGACAGGCCTTGCGCTCAGATAACTATCAGAGATATAAGCCAACAGTTCATAACCCTCACTGGTTTGAGGCGTAAAGTAGTCCAGGATGAGATCACATCCGGCCATGTAGTGTCCGTGCATTTTCTGATAGACAGATTTGGTTATGTGGACAATTATGCACAACACTTCGGGGATTTTACCACGTTGGAGGATCAATGGCATGTGGCTAGAGTAGACGTACTCATGATGTGTGTAGTGGCTTATCTATACATGGATCATCTAGACATTGGTGTAGTTATGGCAGTGCGGGCTCTAAGGGAGGGACGTACCATTGTAGTGATGATTGTGGCAGAGACATTGAGGTCAGTCACGTATTGCCATACCCATTCTGCAGGGGTGTTTTTAGGCAGCTCGGTCTTGCTGTATGTTTGGTTCATGTCACACCTGAGACCGATTGGCACCTTCCATCGCCATGGGTATTGCTTTTCCCATAAGATAGCCATGTCTTACTCCTTTCAATCGGTGGAGTGTACGGATGTTGCTTCTTGGTCAGTGTTCTTGGCAAGGATCAAAGACCCATTTGATATCTTGCTGTGTTCAGGGCTTAGTTCTCCCTACAGCTGTAACGCCTCCATATCTATACTCCCACGGTATTCGATATGGAGCTTATTACAAGTCAATGTATATAACGCATTCAAATATATACGCCCATGGTATCTGATTTTATGCTTATATCTAATTGAGTGACTATATAATTTATAACCATATATAATTCTTATAGATCTAAGATTCACAGTATTCCATAACAGATAACAATTCCCATGAGAACTATTGCTGTGTTTGGATACCCTCACTTAGATGTATGAACTGTATATGTGAATAGTATCTATTTATCCAAAATTTAAACTTTCATTAATAACATGAACAGTCCATATTACCAATACCCTCACTCAGATGTATAGTCTATATCATGCGAATTTTACTATCATATCGATAGTTCCTATCTATCCAAAATACATAGTATCAACAACAACATGAATGGTCCATGTTGCTAATACCCTCACTCAGATAAATAGTTCCCAAGGATCTCAAACTAAATTAAAAATTCTAATTTACATGTATATATGTAAGAAACACGATTGCGGAAATAAAAGATGTTATATATCATATAATAAGGTTCGATTACATGATTCATCATACAGAATTTCTTATTACAAAGTATTACATTCAACTAGACAATAATAAAAACTAATCTAAACAGGGATGCTTCCCTTTATTAACTCCAGAAGTGCCAGGGTTACCATCTAATATTGCAAAGGGAATAATTTGCAAGGGTGAGCTATGACATGCTCAGCAGGTTCTATATTTATAACAATATATGATTTGAAGAAGTATAACAATTCAAAATTTAATTGATAGTTGCTACTATTTATGGAATTTCTTTTTCAACCATTTTTGGACTTTTTATTTCTGTAAGTCACACAGACTTAAAAACTTTTTTTAGATATGAGGTAGGGGATCGGCCTATTCAATATCCTTGGAGTATGCATATCATCCTAATAGTGCTCACATGCACCCAATGTCAATATATTATTGACCAACCATCGATCCCTTTACGGGATACACAACTTCAATATAGGATAATTTACCAAAATAATTTGGTTTGACATATCAATTTATGCTCAATAAATAATATCATATGAATAAACAATTCATTTCTTAGTTATGCTGAAGCAATAGCAATAACTTTTCAACAATTGGCAATTCAAGATTAAGTTTGGTATAACATATCAATAGCAATTCAAGATAAAATCTTGTTCAACGAATAAATAGGTTTTGAGAAATTTGTGTAAGTAATTAATAATTTGGGTTTAGTAAACTTGCTTGTGCGAAGATCAGTCAAGCAATGCTACTCGATTCGTTAATAAACACCCAAGATGTTCATTTATATAAATCTAACACATTAGTATAGATAACAATACTCAAATACAAAATCTATAAATGTTTGGGTTAAGTTTAATGTAGTTTCAGTGTCCAAAGACTTTATCGAGTATTAAATAAGTTGATAAATTGACTAAATTTTATTTATAAGCTTTATTATATTTTTAGATAATTTATATATCCATTATAATAATTTTTAAGTATTTATTTATCCCTTAAATGATTTTAAATAATTTTTGCTATTTCTAAATAATTAATATTTACTTAGAATATTATAAAAACCTTGTTTACTATTTTTAAATAATTTATAACCATTTATTATGATTTTTATATCATTAATATTATTTTCAATAATTATTTATTATTTATAAGTAATTAATCTAATTACTTTATTATTAACTTAATTATTAATAATATCCAAATAAAATAAAATATTTATTGAATTTATGTAAAAATATTAAAAGTTAATTATAATAACTTAAAATAATTTTAAAAGCTATTTTTTTTTGTAATTATTTATATTTATTTATTAATTATTTCTAATTTTTTATTAATTAATTTATTAGAAAATATTTTTCATTTGTCGCTAAAGCTATATAATGACAGGAAGTGTCGCTATAGGTGTTTTTGAGTTTCTAGGTTTCAGTCGGTTATTGTCTAGGGACCACTTTGACCTTAATCCATTTTGTTACTGTTGATGATTCTGGGTTTGGTCAAGTATGGATGTTGTAGTACTCATACAGTAGTACAATATCAGACCAATATCATGTTTTAACCTATATATAACAAGAACTTATATAGGCTCAAAGTCACTGTCAGAGCTGTTCTTGAGTTTCTGGATAACCTAGAACAGTGGTCATGGTCGGTCAATGGTTTGTAGCTTCTATATCTTTGAATCCGTGTAGTTGATTTGTGTTTTATTTGTTGTAATAGGTAGTCCATATGTCAAGGTTCAAGTATGTAACACTAATTTGGATAATGTATGATTCTAAGGTCGATCAGCCAAAGGGTGTTCTTCATGTTCACCATTTATTCTAGTAATCCTATGAATTATTTAAGCAATTGAATGTCATAAATATGTAATATGTATGTCAAGGTATTAATTCATTACATAAAGTCATTATAACAACAAACATAAAGTGATTAAAAGGTTGGTCAAAGTAGCTGGTTCAACCTGTTCTTGAGTTTTTTAGGTAACCCAGAAAATAGAATTTCGTGATCGGTCAACCACTTTTGACCACCTATATATCGCAATATCTGGTTCTAATGAACCTGTTTTCTTTTCCAGATTAAAGGCCTCATGTCATACTACAAAGAACACACAATTAACAGACCTAACTATTAATACACATAGATCTACAGGCTCTGACATTCGACTATCAGACCTGTTTTTTCCAAAATTTCCAGATTGCTTAAAACACTAATTTGAGGCATCTAGATTTTATGAAAACACACTACTACAAAGTACTAAATAGACAACGCTTAAATCACAACGTTTTTTTATAAAAATGTTGTGGTATTTTTTTTCACAATTTAAAAACGTTGTAGATATATATGCAAAAATATTATTTATTTCAATTGACATTTTTTTGATTTTAATTAGATAACGTGTTTTTTTTTAAAAAAACGTTGTCTATCTAAAAAATATGGAGAAAAAAAAAACAAGGAAGCTAAAATTTGAAATTAAAACAAGGTTTCTATCTTTGTCTCGTTCTGCGATGTTTGTTTTATGCAGATGAGTTCCTCTCTCCTTTTCCCTTCCATTTCTCCTCAAAATCTCGCCATTTTTGAAGCTTCAAAATCGTTGAGGAGCTTTAATTCGGTTTGTTTCACGGGTTTCAAGCATGGAATTCGAGGTTTTGGTTTGAGAAATTTGGATAAATCTAGGGCTTTATGAGCGTCTCTAATAAATCTAGGCTTCACACCACAAAACCCGCCTGACTCATCTGAATCTTCTGTATCTCAACTCTCAGCTACTTCTAGATCTCTATCTTCTGTCCAACGGCAGGTTTGTTATGGGTCATGCTTTGAGGATAACATCTGATTCCTGTCTCTCATCTCTGGAATCTGTTTCTCTGTTTCTGTCTCTCCTTTTTATTTTTGTTGGTAGTACCGCCTATTATTCTTATTCTTTACTTACTTCCCCTTATAGTTAGCAGTGTTAAATTGGGTATATGGGTTTTCACCCATTGGACTTCTTCACAAGTGGTGTCATCTATTCGACCGTCGATACTCTGTCTCTCGTTGGCTATCTGCCGTTGCCAATTCCGCCGCCTACCGTGCCCGTGAGCTCGATCGTGATTTGAAAATCACGCAGCGGTGGCGGACTTTTACTATTGATTTCAGCCGATATTGTCATTAAGGTAAAACTGATTGTTGTTATTTTCATTCTTTTCCTCTAAAGGTTAGCTTTTTCAAAGAAAAATATATACATATTTATCACTGAAGAGAAATTGAAAGAAAATTTGGAAAATAGGTTACAAAAAAATTGGTGGCAAGTATATATTAATAATGTATTCGAAGTTGGAAACATTTAAATGTGCTAAAATTTTTAATTATTTGTTGATAAAATGTAGTTAACATTTTTAAATCAGTTTTATGAACTATTGAGGCTTGATATTTCAGTGCTAATTTTTTTTTGTAACTTTTTATCAGATAGGGCGAAGCAAGCTTTATGCTATATGAATGTATCTTTTCCCTTTCCATTTATGACAGATAATTGTTTTGGAAGACACTAAAGAATATATTGGTTATGCTACAAGGGAAGAGACTGAAGAACAGGATAGGCGCCCTTTTGATCTCTTGGTATGTGAACATCAAATCGGAACTATTTAATTTAAATTCAACATAAGTTTCCTCCATAAGATATCTTTCTCTTTGATTGTAGGTAATTCTTAATCCGCAGTTAAGAAAGAAAAGCAACAAAAGTGCACTCTTTTTTGAAGGTTGCTTGAGGTGAGATAAAAAATCGTCCGTGTTAATGTTTTTATTAATTCTGTAGATAATGTAAGCAATATGATAAGTCTAGGCAGAGACCATCTCTCTATAAAGCTTAAATTCTTTTTCGGGTGATTTTTTGTAAGATTATTGGTTGATAATGTTTGGGCAATTTACTGATAGTTTTAAATAGACATCTAGTGAATATTGTAATATTGGTCTATTTATTCAATTTAAATCTTCTGGTTTTGTAGAAAGCATATTTAGTTGAACTAATTAATCCAAGAAGACCCGTCATAAAACCCAAATATGGAGTCTGGATCGAGATTACCTTAAATTTGCATGAGACAAATACTATTTAATGAGATTGAAAAGTAAAATTGAGTCCTCAATTATAATTTACTTGTGTCCTGGAAACATAAAAATGTTTGATATCTTCAATTTTCGAGTCTTGCTACTTGCTAGAGAGAACTATATGTATTAGCTTTGGAATGGTGTTGTGTTAATTGACTGTTTTATATTTTAACTTTTGCTTTTATAATGACTTCAAATCTTTTATATATTATTCCAACTTTGAAGGATGGTTGTTACTTTTTGTTTCCTGAAAAGAAGCTCATTAGATTTTGATTGGTATTATCTTGCAAATGACCCTTAATCATTTAATTGGTCTACTAATTGAAGTAATAAGTTTTGTATTCTATTACTACTGCCTGGAGATTTGATTTGTGTTCCTCGTGTCAATAAAGCAGTATTGGACCATTATCAGTGGGGAAATTGGAATTTTTTCACAGGTGCCGAGACCTTTAATGTATATTTGAGCAGAAGATCTCTCCTAGCACACTAGTTTCTCACATTGATCAAGGAGACACCTGTTTCTTCTCTGCCATATTATTCTCTAGACTTGTAATGATATGTAGAAAATTTGACCATATTATTGGAACTGTCACTAGCGTTGGACCTTTTATTTTTATTCTTTTTATCAATTTTTCTGTTGTGGAAGTTGCTTATTTTGAAAAAATAAAACTCTATTGTGCTACTAAGATTTGGGTTTGGCTCTAACAGGTCATTTTGAAAAAGATAACTTGGTACTGGCAAAAGAAGTCAGCCAGTTGCTGCTGGTCAACCATACTTCATATCAGATGGTAAAATTATTATGATGCTCATTCTTATTTTTATTATTTGAGCAGAAGTTTAACTTTATATACTTTGACTTCTGTTCGCCGGTAACTACACAGAAGTAGAATGGATAAAATAGAGCAAGTTATCTCATTAAAATCCTATTGCTTACTGAGCTCTACCTTGTCATACTGTTGTTGAATGATTGATCTTTAATTAACAGGGTCACCAGTAAACACTTTTGAATTTTTACGCCTGCTACTCCAAAGTTTGGAATACGACATGCCAAAGGCATCGCTAGTTGTTCCTCGCGCTCTTCTACTGGGAAAGTTTTTCTAGGCCTTGTACACGATCATGTATCCATGGTTGAATCAATGGTGGCTTCCTCAACCATTGATGCTCCCAACTGAAGTCCACAAGGTCTGTTCTGGAAAACTCTCTCATTTGCGTTTTAATTTTCTAAATTCTACTAGAACTTTTCTCTTCTATTTTTGTCATCTATTTCACTAATATGTGCATGCATTCTCTCATTTTCATTCTCTTTTAGGCTGTAAAAGGAACATAGACACTTCAGGATAACTTACTGATTGAACCTTGAAAATGATTATTAAAAATAAATACGCTGCTGTGATCTATATGTTCTCTGTATATTCTTGCATTACCGGATAACAAATCCTGTGAAAAATGCCTATCCATTGTGGCTGTTATCTGTAATTTGTAAGATCTGGTTTGCAGTATCCTGGATATTGGATCAGTTCCCTAAATGGCTCCCACTAAACCGTGAAACATATCTTGACAGGCTTTCTAGACATGGTCAAAATTTAGGCACTTTCCAGTTATAAGCTATTGTTTTCATGGGGATTCAATGTCAAAATAATTGATTGAATATTTTTCTTTAATCTATAGAATGGCATTTAACTTTTGCTTCTGTCGTTCTGTTTTCCTATTTTTAATACAGAAACTTTGTTGGTAGCATGTGCGTCTAACAATTCTCACTAAATAATGGGTAATCTCAGTTGTTCTGTTTTGCCTCTGGTTGCAGCCATTGCAGTTCATTTAAAGAAGCTTCGTTGTTATTGGAGGAACTTCGATTATTTGATAATCAAGTATATGGTGTGGCACATGGACTTCTAGTGGGGCATAGAGAAAAAGTTTGGATCCAAGCACTTCAACAGCATCTGCCTTTTATAATGCTTTAACTGACATGCTGTGGCATTTTGGTCAGGTAACTTCAAGTAATATCTGTTAATGTATACACCTGATCACTTTTAAGTTGCTCCCTTTCACACTCGCATGGGCTAATTATATATTTATTTTTGCTCTTTAATTAATTTCTCCCAAGAACCACACAATTGATTATTGCCAATCGTGAATACATTTGTGAAGTGACATGCTCTTACAATGTTTCCTGTTACTGCTTCCGTACCACGTCAGTCAAACATGCCAAACAATCTTCATGTCTACTAAATTTGTTGTTCTTTTATTTCAGTGGGATAAGACATGTAGATTAACGTACACACAAGAATAAATTGACGAAGTACGGGATGAGTGGGCAACGTATGTGAGCAGCTACATGTAGAACCTCGAGTTAACAGTGAATATGTTCGATGAATCTACGTATTTTGGGAGAAGTAGGCTTTTTTGCACATGCTTAGGTAGTAGCTTAATTTTTTGGATTGTTTGGTTTATTTTGTGGATGCATGTAATCAAATTCACAATTCAATATAGTAGTAATTTATATTGAAAAGTGAATTTGAGATGCATATATGGATAGTTTGGTATATATTTTGTGGATGTAGTAATTTGAAACTGTAAACGAATGATATTATTAGAATGTATTTTGAATGGTTGATACATTTTGGCTTTAAATTTAAATGAGAATTTAGATCTTTTAGCTATATATCATGGCATTAGCATATTGCAGGTGCATTGGTAATATAGTTGAATCACAACATTTTTTTTTTCTTTATCTACAACATTTTAAAAATGTTGTATATTTGTATAAATAAATGACATTTTCTAAACGTTGTATAAATTGGTTAAAAACATTGTCTGATATATTAAACTACAACGTTTTTATCCAGAAAACGTTGTGGAATCATACTTTCTACAACGTTTTTAAGCATCTACTAATTTATGGAAAATAAATCTACAACCTTTTTTTTCTTAAAAAACGTTGTGTAATGTGCTTAACTACAACGTTTTAAAAACGTTGTATAAGGGTGTCAAATAGATGACACCCTTAACCACGACGTTTTTCTGACTGAAACCACAACATTTTTTTCGCGTTATCTATTTACTGTTTTGTAGTAGTGACATGTTCTATCAACTTAGCATACTTTCTAACATGTTATTAGATAAATCTAAACATCTAAACAATAATTTGAACATAACATCAAAGATCTAGCTATAAATTTGGGTTTACACCTTTCTTGCTTGATTTTGATTTCTAGCTATTGAATCTGATATTGCTATCACCTAGGCTTGATTTGGTATGTTTGTAAAAGTGTTTAAGCTTAGAGAATTCGTGGGTTTAGCCTGGTGTTATGCTTGTATTTATAGACTTAAGCAACTTAGGTTTTTTGGTCTTTTTCACCTACTTGCCTCTCTAAATATCTGATGTTTGTTAACTTGTGCTGCTTAGGGGGTGATACCAGCTCATGTGCAGCATTGAAACTTGTTATCATGACTTGCCTCCTACTTGTGAGCTAGTTAGGTTAGATTAGTAGCTTAATTTTGCCTTAATCCTCACTAATCTTGATTAGGGTTTTATTTTTTTATGATTAGGGTTACTTAATGATGTTTATTAGTACCTAATTGAAGTTTATTAATCATGATTAGGTGTTAGGTTAACCTAATTAGGGTTAGAGTTTGTAATCTAGGGTTAGTGTTTGTAATCTAAGGTTCCTAACTTAGATTTTCCATAAATCCTAATAAGCACGACAAAGCATTTGTGTGACACCCCCAAAATAGGTATACATCACCCATCTTGAGTCGCCAAATACATGGTACAGAATTCAAACACAAACTTAATTATACAACTGTCGTGTAAAATATGACAAAATACAAGCTGAAAGTTTTAACGCGAATATTGTTTTCAAGACAATATCCAAACTCAATGTAATCCTCATTACAAATATTATCACACTATTTCACAGAATAGTGAGGACTACTAATGCACCATCTCAAACCATCACTCCGTTCCCCGACTAGTCCCGGCTATATTTTTATTCGTGAAGAGAATAATGAAAGCAAAGGGTGAGCTTAACTAGCCCAATAAGAAATATTATGACTAAGATAATGCAGAATAAATTATCGTTAGCCTTCAACAGTGTTAAACTGATAAAATACAATAGACATCAAGTTTAACTGCAGCGGAACAAGTAATCCATTATAAAAGTCAAGTAGAGCATGATATCTACTATCTTTTATGATTTAATAAGTTTATCATCAATTTTATTGCTGAGACTCAGCTTAATAAATAATCCACATCATCGAATCATCCTGCACTACGGCCAAGGATATTCATTAGTATCACGACCATGAATTATCCATGCACTACGGGCTAAGGATATTCGTGTTTTTCCCAATGGTCATGATCATGCCAACAACTGTTCATCAATGCACTATGGGCCAATGAGGACTTTTAGCACATTATTTGTAACATTATGGTCATGATTACACCGAATAATCCATGGTCATAATCATACCAATCAACAGTGCATCTATGCACGTAAGCCAAAGATGACTTTCATCATAATATAAGCACGAGGATGATGACAATGATATAAGAATTCAATTAAAAGAAAGCAACAAATAAATTTTTAAAGACTTATAATTTAATTTATCCAGAATTCAATTATGTTCAAATTGTCAACATGATACTGCTTTGTGGAGTAAAATTCAAGAATAATATTGTACCAAAAATGATTTGGACCAAAAAGAAATCAATTTTTATCATTAATAGTACCCTGGGTGAATAGTAATCGAGTGAATAGTACACTGTGAATAGTACTTCGAGAATAGTACCCCATGAATAGTACTCTAGCATGAAAAAGTTAAAACTTATAAAGAATGTTCAGAATAATATTTTCGTAAAAAGATACTAGATGAAACAGAAATTTCAAGGATATTCTACTAATTTCAAGGAGTATAGAAACTATACTTTAACCAAATGAGTGTAAAATTCGGAATATGAAACGAAATAATATTACTTACATACTACAGAATATGGAAGAAAATATTATTTCTTACGAATATTGAACAAAAATAATATCCCTTACAACTGTTGAGCGAAAATAATAATCCTTACAAATATTGAACGAAAATAAAATTTCTTACGAATACGAAAAATAATATCGTAAGCGAATATGAAATAAATAATACCCCTTATCTTAAAAAGAAGAGTATTCCAACTGGTATAACGGGGATATTCTTGAAGAAAACTTTTATTGTTTTCTATAGTCAAAGCTTCCTAAAAATCGAAAGAAATACGCTCAATATTATAGAAGAAGAATTCTCTGATTCTGGTGTGATTTTCAATTCTAAACTAAGCATCCTATTTATAAGAGAATGGAAGGATACTATTTAGAATTTTCACGGATTGCACAGTAGGAAATCAGACGAAACTTCACGGGCGGAAAGAAATTTTTTACAAACACCCCTATTTTTCAATTTATTAATATAAAATTCAATAAAATATAATAAATTCTATTTTTCATAAAAAATAAAACTTATTATAATATATATATATATATATATATATATAATAACACATGTTATTTGAAAAAAAACTCCTCCCGTGAAAATTTTTTAGGATTCCGTCCCCCCCCCCCCCAATTTTTTTTTCTTCCAACGTGGGCCCCACATGTTCTCCTCCACCAACATATCACCATCACAGGTGGATCCCACCATATAATATATATATACTGAATAACCTTCAACCGATTATTTTGAAAAAAGAGTAAATGGGGGTCCATATTATAATCAAAATTTACCACGAATACTTCATAAAAATTCCCTCAATATTTTTAACAATATTTATTCATCATTATTATAACTCGCAATATTAACAACTAGATCGTTCCCAAGAAAGAGGGGGCTTTTCATTAAGAATTTCTCCATATTGGCACACAATTAGGTGACCAAACCCCTTTCCTCGACAGAACTTTCTAGACATTGTTAGTTATGCAAATAATAATATGAATACCTTGTCATCTCAATTATTGATTTAATAATATATAAAATATTGACAATAATTGAATTAAATAATGTGAGATACTATGCACTAATTACTGTAGCAATAATTGAACAAAGCTGAGTGACTTCTCACGTAAGCATCAATAATCAATATCGTGTGCTACTATGCAACCACGCATATTATTGTACTTTTATCACCGGGTATTTTAACAGTTAATAGTAACACTTAAAAGTCGTTATTTTAAGTAAAAGATATTTACGCCGTTTTATAACTCAAATGAATAACTCCGTTTGTAGGGTCCATTAATGATTCTGCGCAATGTACGAATATTCCATGTTAAAAAGAATATTCCTCGACAAATCAAATATTTTATAACTACTTGCATACTTTAAAAAATTTATAAATAGTACCCACAACTATAACATTATATCAAATCCAGACCAAAATATTAAAAAAAATATTTCGATAAAAATTAATCTTTATTCATAAAAGTTGGGGTCTTACAACCTCCCATTCTTATGAAATTTTTCCCTCGAAATTAGTGTACGTACCTGGTATGTCGAAGAGGTGAGGATACCTTGATTTCATTTCAGATTCTAACTCCCAGGTCATTTCTTAAACATCGTGGTTTCTCCACAAAACATTGACTTGAGTTATAACCTTGGAGCGTAAAATATGTTCCTTCTTATCCATGATTTTAATAGGTACCTCTTCATACGTTAAATCTTCCTCTATTTCATCTGGTTCTAACTCAATAATGTTGTTTTTGTGTTTCACGTATATACGTAACATAGATATGTGAAAAACGTTATGAACAAGAGACATACTTGGTGGTAAGGCAAGTCTATAGTCCACAGTTCCTACTCGATCGAGGATTTCGAATGGGCCAATGAATCGAGGGTTGAGATTTCCTCTCTTCACTGACTCTTGCTTCTAGAATAACGCCTTCTTAAACCTTCTTTTTCACATTCATCAGCTCCGGGTGTGTAGCTTGAGCGTCTTTAACTTTATCGATTAAAGTTAGTTCTAATCGTATATTTGCTATCTTCACGTAGGTTCTTGGAGTCTTTAACTCTATCTCCATCTTTTGTAAGTCGTACGAAATGGTTCTTTGCATTGACAATATCGCACTCGTGCCTGCATATGTTCTTCTACTCAATGTGTCAGCTACCACGTTTACTTTTCCAGGATGATATTGAATGGTATAGTTGTAATCTTTCAACAGCTCGACCCAACGTCTTCGGCGCGAGTTACGTTAGTTTTGGGTGAAGAAATATTTGAGGGTTTTAGAAATGAGTTTTGAACTGGGGTCAATACAAAATTTGATTTCACGCTCTGGGGGTAGGCTAGGAAGTTTTTTAGGGAATACGTCAGGAAATTTATTAACGATAGAAATATGATTCAAAACTGTTACTCTCATCCAAGATTTGGATAGCACGTCACATTGATATCTATCAACTTTCTATCGTTATTCACGGCATCCCCTATGAAAAGTCTGGCTTCGGTGCATTCCAAGACTTGAAGGTCACCAGCGAAAGGTCTGGGGTTCTTTACTTATGGCTTAATATGACAGTGATTGACTTTTGTGGTTTAGTTGCTTGAATTCGCATAACAGGTAAGTTAGGAAAGCTAACAACCTTACGAAAATAATCAATTTTAGCATGATGAGTAGTTAACCAGTCGATTCCTAAACTCATATCAAACATAAGTACTTTCAAAGAGATAAGATCGGCAGGTAACGTGAGGGTGTCTATTTGAATCAAACAAGATTTATAAACAGTGGATGTAATGAAGGTTTCTCCTAACAGAGTTTCAATAGATAAGTCAAAGTCTAATTTCTCAGCAGTCAAATTTAAACGTTGAGCGTAAGTAGGAGAAATAAAAGAATGGGTAGAACCGATATCAAATAAGGTATAGACTTCGTAAGAGTTTATAATTAGCTTACCCGTGATAACTTCATTTGGTTCCTCATTTTTTGGGAAGTTACGAAAAGCGCTCTCACTTGAACCACCGACTTTGACTTGTCTGGGATAACCTTTGGTGTCATCATTACCGTTGGATATGACTTTCGCTATAGGGCATATTGAAATTTAAGTAGGCACACTTGGAAGGGGGAGGGGCTTGAATAAGTGTAGGAGCAGACTATGTATAATTTTTAATTTACTACAAATTCCTTTGAATATTCAATGCAGCAAACTAGATTCTATATCTTTATAAATAGAAATGTTAAGACAAGGTGTTGAATTTATGTTACCCTTTCCAAGATGTATAAATCTGAAACTTAACCTTTTTCAGAATGTGATTATGAGAAAAACAATTTACTAAATTAAGTGGATAATATTTGTGAATATTGAATGCTGGCAGCTGGATAGTTAATAGAATAATATCACAAAAAAAAAAACAATCACATAAACACTGAAATTTTATGTGGTTCAACTACTACCCTCTATAATAGTAGCCTAATCCACGTCTAATACCAACTAGTATTGGAGACTCACTTTTATTAAAACTCTTCCAATTACAAAACAAGCTCCAACAATTTGAGCACATTTGCTCCTTGTGCACCTATGCACCCTCAAGCACCTATGCTTTCAAACTTGATTATAATAATACAATAATCCAAATCGGATCACAATTTAGAGAAGATTGATTTGTATGAGAAAATATAAGATACACAATAGAGGTCTAATGATCAAACAATATATCACTCACCAATGTAAGGCTCTAGTATGTAATGTTATGCAAGAAAATTATTACCATAGTATTTTCTATAAGATCACCTCAGCAGTAGCTGCTTTGAACGCAATCAACAGTAATCAGAACAAACACAATTTTTTCGTATACATGTGAGCAGTTTCAGTATGTATTTCTTGGATCTTCTTAATATTAGACAAGTTCTTTTATATGTAGCCAAAAAGATATTATCGTTGCTAAGAAGCACTATTTTGATATGAGCGTTTGAAACATAGTGCAGAAATTATGCAATTAACACGTCAATCATAATATGCTCAATTATTTTATTAGACATGATCCCACCATAGAGATTCTATTTGTACGTGTTTTGAGATATAACGCTGAAGTTTTATCCTATATCAGTATGATAGAGAAAGATATTTTAGGCAAGAATGATTACTCATCACCTGGTATAACACAACTTTCCACTTTATCCCTTATTAAATATATTAGCTGGAATTATATGTCAACCACTTAATTGGTGGAAGTCAGTATTTTAGTTACCATAAAATATCCTCTTATTTTATTTCCATATGTGACTTACATATTGGAATCTATTAAATGCTAAGCCTTGTATTGGAAAGTAATAAATGCTAAGATCTTACATATTTTTCCTACGACTCAATTTGCCTTTCATTCTTTAAAGATTTCACGTCTTTGTATTTTCCTTCTCGATGTTCCTGTAATGCCATATCTTTTCCTGAAATTTCATAGATCATGACTAGAGGAATAATACGGTCATCATCAAAACATTTAGGATGGAATATGACATAAGTCAACATTCTCCCCCTTTTTGATGATGACAACAAAATAATTATGAATCCCCCTAAATTCATGTATATCTTCACATTTAGAATAAACTGTTTAATTCATACTTTTCTGCATATATATATACAGTGTTTAATAACCCTGCACTAACCTGTTAGTCCACAAAATTTTAGGCTATTAAACCAGCAGAAGTAGCACCATTAACTATTAAACCATCAATAATAAAGACAGCCATCAACAGAAAAAAAACATCCATCAAAAATTAAAGCATAGTTTTTAAATAGTAGTCATCATGCATGAAATTTAAAAGATTGTCTGGCAGAATCAGAATTCATCTCCCCCTTTGGCATCCATCAAAAAGGCGTAAAATATGGAGCAAAAGGAGAAAAATGTGGCAAAAACTCAGGCATCCTCCTCATCAATTTGAATATGGTTGGCTTCACGAGTAGTGAAATATGGACGGTGAAGTCTTCGGTGTTCAATCTCCTCCAAGGACATGGTGTTTACAAACCAGGGAGGACGTGTGACAAAGGTAGGAGGAGGCAAAGGAAGGTCTAGAAAATCCCCTTGGTATTCAGCCATCCAGTTGCATTGGGGCCATTTAGGAATGCGATAGTTGACTTGTTCAGCCTGGAGTTCTTCACTGAGATCATTCATGCGCCACTCGATGAAACGTCCTAGGGACCCAATCTGGTTGCTGATGAATTTAAGTTCAGTGCTTAATTGGCATGCATTGCGATTCATTTTCCTCTACAGGGCTTCTACCATAGCCCGAGTATGCAATTCGAATCCTGCCTGAAGATCGATGAACTCATCTTCCATGGTGTAAAAAATAGTGTTTAGTTCTGTGCGACTGATGGGAAGTTTACCTTTTTCAAGCATTGAGAGACGGTGTTGGATATCCTTAACATCAGGAGTAATTAAGGTTTGATTGGTGGTGATGGTATGAAGAAGAGTAAGAATCCTAGGAGAGGGAGGTTGTGGAGCAGGAGGATTCACATTTAGGACTGAAGGAGCATAGGGAAGTTCTGGAGCAATTCTCATTAACTTACCGTCTACCATGGTGATATGAGCGCTTTTGAGATAGAAAAAATTGATGGAATCGATAATTGTGATAGATCCTTCATTTTCTAATGGAATTTGAAAATGATTGAGCAATTTTGTGAGAAAACAACTATTAGGGAGACATTTTTTTGGAGTGTTTGATGCAGTTAATCATATGTTTGAGCATCATAAGAGAAAAATTGAATGGTTTTCCTTTCATTATCAACACAACTAAAACCAAATCCTGGAACGTGAAGTCAGCCCCACCACCAATATGAGGAATAAGATTATACCGCAGTAATTTATGAAGAATTATAGCAATAGGGGACACCTCAATGGTCTTTGGAAGAGTGACTGAAGTCAAAGTAGTGTCAGCCATGATAGTTTAAAGTTGGTCAAGAGAGGACAGAGGAGTATAAACTGGTTCCTTAAGAGTAAATGGATAGTCTCCTATAAAGGGAATGGACAGTAGGCTTCCTAAATCCATAGCAGTAAAAAACAACGATTTCCCTTTCACGAATGTAGTATAACAGTCACCATTATTTTCAAGGTTCGTGTAAAATTGTTGAACCAGCTTTGGATAGGCCACAGATGGAAGGAAACTTAGAGAGAACAACCCACAAGACTTAAGAAGATGTTGAAGTGGGGAGTTTTGAAAATAGTACATATCAATAGATTTTTCATAAACAGAAGATTTTTGGCAGATGGAAGATTTAAAATGAAGTTCAAAGTTATGACCTCTAAAAAAATTCCCCGAAACATCATGCAGTGAGACAGCTAAAAGGATTACCGTCATCAGAGGAGATCCTGGTGAGGATTCTTTGATATTTTTGCCGTTTGGTGCTAGTAGACGTCCCAATCGATGGAGGGGATGGTAAACTCACTTTGGATTCTGCAGGGGATGAGTCACCGAAGATGGCCGTGACGGAAGGTTACTTCTTTTTTAGTTTTCGAGTAGCATGAGGTTGAGAGGGTGGAGAAGGAAGTGATACCTCATCCTCAAATTCATAACGAAGTTATCTAGCACACCTGGTTCTCATTTTCTCAGAAAGGGTTTGAGCGCAACTGAGAGTTACAAAGGCGATTGATGTGCTAAAGAGCAAAAGATGAAGGCGAAAGAGTAAAGTAACTTATGTCTTATCATGGGTGTGTGTTACCAATATATTGGGTTCTCCCAATTGCTGTCCAAAACGAGAAATACATATATTCTATTTTAGCCTTCTTGGACTAGACTTCTCTTTACGCAATATCAACGCGTCGTGCAACTTTTACCCATGCATCCTTCATTCTCACTCATTCAGTTGTTTCTTCTTTCAGCTGATCCTTGACATTTGAATTCTCAGATTCCAGCTTTATCATCTTATACTTTGCTAAAGAGTGCTTCTGTTCAAGCATCACATATCGGGTAACAAAAGCTTGAATTGTTGCATCCTTTTACTCCACGA
This sequence comes from Panax quinquefolius, assembly GCA_020205615.1. NCBI lineage: Eukaryota > Viridiplantae > Streptophyta > Magnoliopsida > Apiales > Araliaceae > Panax > Panax quinquefolius. Next base: position 59,906,333 of record CM035163.1, read on the forward strand.
CCGCCTGTCGTTCTTCAGCCTGCTTTTCCAACTCATGAATACGATTTTGCAGTTCTACATTTCGATCATAAAGTTCTCCTAATAAATTCTCCTCAAGTTCCTCTTCTTCCTCACTCTCAGCTACTACCTCTACGACTAGCTCGGGTGCAACTATTAATTCTTCACTCACCACATGGACATCTCTAATTTCTTCTTTGCCTGACATCCTACAATCAAGTTTAATAACTTAATTAGTACTCCCCAATAAAATCTTTGTTTAACAAAATATTATACTCCAATATTTATTCTTTAAATGAATTACCTCAATTCATCGCTTAAAATTCTATATGAGTTCATCTCTTGATTTTCAAATGTCATTTTTAAACAATACTACAAAACAAGGGTTAATTGACATGCCACATATTATCTCTATATTCCGACCGACCAATTAAATAACAAATAAGCTTAGGTAGGTCATACTAGCGAAGAAATTTCCCGTCTCTCCCCTCCCAGTTCTAGTCTCAAATCTCAGCCAGTGATCATATCCCTAAGCTTCGATACCAACTGTGATGCCCCCAAAATAGGTATACATCACCCATCTTGAGTCTCCAAATACATGGTACATAATTCAAATATAAACTTAATTATACAACTGTCGTGTAAAATACGACGAAACATAAGCTGAAAGTTTTAACACAAATATTGTCTCCAAGATAATATCCAAACTCAATGGAGTCCTCATTACAATTATTATCACATTATTTCACAGAATAGTAAGGACTACTAATGCACCATCTAGGACCATCACTCCGTTCCTCGACTAGTCCCGACTATGTTCTCATTTCCTGAAGAGAACAATGAAAGCAAAGGGTGAGCTCAACTAGCCCAGTAAGAAATATTATGACTAAGATAATGCAGAATAAATTATCGTTAGCCTTCAACAGTGTTAAACTGTTAAAATACAATAGACATCAAGTTTAACTACAACGGAACAAGCAATCCGTTAGAAGAGTCAAGTAGAGCATGATATCTACTATCTTCTATGATTTAAAAAGTTTATCATCATTAATATGATATTATTTAATTTAATAATTATTAATAAATGAATTTATGTGAAACTCTTGTGTGAACTTCTATTATTAGATGTATATGTGTTATACATACATGTTTAATTTTAAGTTATGTGATTGGGTATGTGTTAATGGTTGGTTTAGATGAATTTGACTATTTGAGTTAGTTCTGTAATTAAATTGATTAATTGTGTGGGAGGGGAATTAAAACATGAGATTGATTTCGGAGCAAAATTTAGAGACGCGGACTGCGGATTTGTGTCCGGAACGTCAAAATTCGTCAAGATAGACAGTAACCACAAAATGTGTCGCGGTTGACTTTTTGGTCAAAGTTAACCGATTGACTTTTTCGGGTAAAAAGTTAACCACAAATTTTGGAGGCTAATTTGACAAAACGGATAGTCCCATGACGTCTGGAACATCGATTTAGTAGGAATCAATATTAGTATTGAAACGTTTTGCTATGGAGGGCAAAATGGTCAAAATAGTTTACTAAATGATTAAATTGATTATATTAATATTTTAATAAGGGAATGCAACAACTGTGGGGTCCACGGGTCAACCAAATTGGGACAAGAGAGGGAGTACTTGTATTATAATGTAATGAGGGGGGAGGGAGTTACAAACCCTTTACAAATCCAAGACTCTTCCTTTCTATAACCGCCACCCCATACTAAATTGAATTTATACAATATACTTAATACATATAACTTAAATTGGAGATGGAAGGGTTGGGAAAATTATTTGATAACATGTTTTAAATATACTCCCAATCCAATTCTCTTCTTCCTCTTTGTAAAAAAAATCCTACCGTTAGTGAAGTTGAGAGTGAGAGAGGAAGGAGCTTGAGAGGGTGGCGAATTTTGGAGTTTTTATAGACTAATAGAGTAAGGAGAATCATTGGAGGAGTTCGAGCGAGTAGAATTCATCAAAGAGGTAAGCCATGAGCTCTCTTTTCCGTGTTCTTTAGTAAAAATGAGAGAATATGCTTATGTGACTTTTTGTAAACAATTGTTTTTGGACCTTGTGATTCCATGCTACTGTTAGTTGATGTTATGTGGATGTAAGAACGAACGTTTTGGTTTAATCATGCCTTAATATCATAGAGATTCAAGGAATTATGTCATGCATGCCAAATATTTGATAATATGACTCAACGATGTTAGTTTTATCATATCATGGAAATTTAGTGAGTTCAATTGTTGTAACATGTGTATTTGTATGAGTATATATGATCTGGAAAGTAGGAATTAATTCCTTGCATGCTAGAATCGAAATCATAAATTTTGTCAAAGTTGGTTAAAACATGAAATCTGTGACTTTTTGGGTTTTTCGGAGACTTGGATTCATGGTTTCTGTGATCCCATTATGGTAGGTAATAATGTTGTAAAATACAATGTAGTATGATGTATAACTTGTCCAATTTTCATAAGAAACAGAGTTAAATTGAGCGATATATGAAATTTGGTAGAAATTTTATGTCTTGTTTCTTGGAACTATTTTAGATCAGTCTGTCTCGAGGGTATTTTCTTCCACTTTTTTTACTTTAAAAATTCTTGAAAAATTTGGAGTGTTAATATAAGAAGATATGAAGGTCCTGTAAAAATTTAAGAATTTTTGGCAATACGGTTTGAGAGTTATGGATTTTACAGCTACGGACACTATTTGAAAAGATACCCAAATAACTCTCTGTGTATAAGTCCAAATATTACGAAAGTTTTACTGGAAGTACATGTGTATAACAGGAGATAACGCTAAAATTTTTAGAATTTATTGAGCTAATCTCGAATTATGAAAAATCTGAGAATATTTGGCTATTATGGACTATTTAAAAATAGTAGATAGATTTTAAAAATTTTGGAAAAAATATATGTTCAATGTGGGACTATATTCCGCAAAATCCCAGAAAAGAAATGTTTTTTAGACTGATATGGTATTTTTCATATAAATGATGTTATATGGATAAATGAGTTTAATAAAATATGTGATGTAAAAAATATGGAAAATAAGGTTATCCGACTTGAGGCCCTTAAGCATGTTTTATGCAGATTTTTGATGGAGGTTTGGGTCGGGTCGGGTGGGCCCGGGTCAAAAAAATGTCAGAAAATTATTTTTCCCCAGATTCTTTTATTGAACCACTTGGCCTATACGAAGCAACATGTTATGTAATTGAATTTTATTTGAATACGTGTGAGTTTAATCATGTTATTAAAATAAAAGGAAACCATTACACTTCGAAGTGGTGTTCGAGAACCTAATTGCTTAACGTGACTCAAGGGTATAGGTTACGTGAAGGGCTAGTAGGTAGCGGTAAATTGTAGAAGACATATCAGGTAATTTTTCTAGCCCTAAGTTTCTATTGAACAATTATTCAATCTTTACTCATTGTTGTTGCAGTGAGAGTAAGTATCGGACTTGTGCTATTTACTTTTCGTACAAGTTCCTTTGTCGAAAAGTTATATAACTGCAATTTTCTTACAAGCGTTATTGATGATTACTCCGTTAGTATTACAATGGTTATACTTTAAAGTTCTATTTCTTTAACGAACTGTTTCCAAGTATGCTTTCTGGCTTTTTGTTTCGGCAAGATATTATTGATGATAAATGATATAACCTTTGAATAATTCAAATCCTTTGAAGCTATTTAATGTTTACCAATCCAAATTGCTTTGGTGCGGTCTCGCATGAATACTAAGATGAACAACCCAAATAATAGGGCAAATAGATGTCGGGCATATAGTCCCATTTATGCTTATTCAGTTAAAGTTTATACTTGTGCACAATGTAGGGTACGATAGGCTGATCACCTGGAGTACTTGTAGAGACTTTTTATAATCTATTTGATTGTTAAACCGTCTGATGGTTTTCGATGAAACAAAGTAATGTCTAGGGTATCTAACACCCCTTAGTATGCTATTGAGAAATTCTAATACTCTTATCTCGATATTCTTGTTTATCTCTTACTAATTATTTCAACTGTTGAGAAATATTCATACAAATGTTTTACACCCGATGCATGTTTCCAAACTACTTTATATACATGCTGGGCAATTTGTGCTCATTCTTACTTAAACCTTTCCGTTAAGGTTGAGAACGCTGAGAGCTGGGGGAAAGAAAAGGGGGAGTCTAAATTGAAATGATCAGAGTTATTTATGTAACAAGTTATATTTCCACGTATGATGTAATGTAGCGATAAACGCTAAGTTTAAGTTTCAGTTTATTTAAGGTTGTAAAGACTTGGGATTTTATCTGAATAGGTATGTAATAGTTATTATTATTATTTTTTCAGAGTTTATGGAGTTAAATGTTGATGTATGTTGTATCGTGAGCACCATATCATGTGTTTGATGTTACACGGATTTGGGGGCGTCACAGGTTGGTATCAGCACCATAGGTTATAAACCTTAGGTGGGGAACCTTAGACTATAACCTTAAGGAAGTTAGTGTAGAAAATAAGGAGAAGAACTCACGTAGAGTTCTAGGGGTTGTGTCAAATCTTTTTTTCTAAAAACAAAAACATCTATTTTAAACTACTAACTAAGTTATTTGTCTTTTTTGAAGGATGTCAGGAGAAGAGGAGGTTAGAGATAACCACGTTGTGAGTGAGCAGTTGGTGATGCAATTTGTACACGAGCCTATAAAGTCGAGGTAAGAAAAATGACTGCACACCAGAGGAGTATCCTGAAGAAGAATAGGAGCCGAGGAAGACTCCGAAGAAGCACTTGAGGAAACTTTGTTGGATGAGTTGATGGATATTATTACAGAGTTGGACGATAGAGTCCATGAGTTAGAGGAGTCATATCGGGGGAGCAAGCAGTCGTATGCAACATTGCTTGAGGCATTGGTGCATCACCGGTAATTAGGAGAAGGGGATCCGCGACAAGTCATGTGGGAATTAGACCAGAAGGTGGATAGGCTAGAGGATGAGAAAGAAGCTATTAGGACCCACTTGGGACATACCATTAATGGGTTAGAGTCAAGGATATAGTGTCTCCAAACTGACAAGCAAATTATTACTACATTCTGGAGAGATGAGAGGAGAGGCCGTGCTCGGGCCGAGAAGCTAACAAGCGAGTTAGAAAGTGAAGTGAGAGATAAGAAGGTTAGGATGGACAGGATGAAGTACGCATTTAAGTCAGCACATGGGAGGTTCCATCATAGGGTGTTTCACTTTCCACGTGAGGGGTACCGGTATAGACATATCGTAAGTCATGGGCTGGTGCTACAGATGACGGATGAAGAACATGAAGACGCCACTAGGTGGGGTCTTTAGTTTATTCGTGATAAACTTTTACTATTAGCATTTAAAATGCTTAGCTATTAAATAAAACTTGGTTTAGGTTTTTACCAAGTACTTTGGTTTAAGTGATGTAAATGGCTTAATGCCATAAGATGATGAGATACTTTGTTATTATGGTTTGTAAATAAATATGCTTTTATTTAAATATGTGATGTGATGATTAAGTTTTATATGAATTATAAATGCTGTAGAGAAAGTTATAAGATGATAACATTAAGTTTATTTAAATAGAAAGATGGCTAGAGGAAGATGTCGTCAAACGCAAGAGGGTTCAAAAGTTAATGTTGTGGATCCACCGAACCCCATGCAACAATTTGTAGACATATTAGTAGGGGAACTTCAGAATCGAACCGCGAATGCCAATAACCCTCCAGCGGCCAAAGTGGCACATTTTAAGGACTTCAAGAGCGCGGGACCCCCTAAGTTCAAAGGAACCACCGAACCCATCGAAACCTAAATATGGATCAAAGAAATGGAAAAGGCGTTCGATATCGCCCGAGTTTGAGATGAAAAGAAGACAATCTTTGCCACATATATGCTGAAAGACGAAGCCAACTTTTGGTGGGAGGCAAACCAGACTAGGGCTGGAGAAGGTGTGATACCATGGGAGGAGTTTAAGAAGATTTTCTTCGAAAACTACTTTCCTGTGAGTATGCAGAATTGCATGGAGATGAGATTCCTAGAGCTGAAGCAAGACGACATAACAGTACCTCAGTACGCCGCAAAGTTCAACGAGTTGGCGAGGTTCGCACCTCATCAGGTCGACACTGAGGAGAGGAAAATGATGAGGTATGAGTAGGGCCTCAAGCCGTGGTTATACAATAGATTTTTGGTGTTGCAAATGAATAACTTTGCGACTCTCCTGGAGAAAGCTATAATCTTTGAGGACGAAAGCGAAGCCCTGATGAAATTTAACAAGGAGAAAAAAAAAGAATGAAGGAGGGAATCGTGGGGAAGGTAGCAGCGGCGGTGGTGCAAACAAAAGGAAGTGGAACAACAAAAATAACAACAACAACAACAACAATTACAACAACAATAATTTTAATTTGGTAAACCCTGGGGGCAAACCAGGGGAAGCAAAGAAGAGGACTGAGACATGCAAGGAGTGTGGGAGGTATCACTCAGGTGCATGTCTAAAAGGGAAGAATGTCTGTTTCAATTGCGGGCAAGAGGGGCACATTTCTCCTAATTGCTCTGCACTAAAAAGAAATGGATGTTTCAATTGTGGAGCACTAGATCACCAGGCAATGAATTGCCCAAAGAAGAACTCAACAAGAGGGAATGGAGGAAGGGGACCAAGCAATGGAAATCTCACAATTACTGGACCACCAACTCAGAATCAACCAACAGCAAGGACTTTCAACATGACAGTTCAAGACGCAATCACATCTAAGGACGTGATTTTAGGTATCATTTTGGTCAATGATATATTTGCATACATATTATTTGATTCGGGTGCTACTTGTTCCTTCGTATCGCATGAATTCTCCCACCGATTAAACTTACCCCAGGAATAATTAGAATATCCTACGAATATAGAAGTTGGTAATAAGGAAGTCATTCCCGTTAGCCATATTTATTAAAATTATGTTGTAGATATCAGGAGGTATATGTTACCTGTGGATTTAATTCTGATTCCATTAGGAGAATTTGATGTAATTTTAGGAATGGATTGATTATTTAACCATGGAGCGATGATAGATTGCCAGAAGAAGTGTATAAACCTTAAGACTCCAAATCAGTCTAAGGTAGTGTTCTATGGTAGTAAGTCGTCGAGACACTCAAGCTGTTTGACGATGATGCAAGCGAAGAAGTTGCTTAAGAAGGGATGTGTAGGTTATTTGGCCGATATCGTCGATACACATAAAGTAGGGATGGGGATGGAATACCCTATAGTGAATGAATTTCAGGATGTATTTATGAGGGAATTGCCAGGTATTCCACTGGATAGGGAGGTCGGATTTGTTATAGATTTAGTACTGGGAACGACCCCGATTTCGAAAGCCCCATACCGAATGGCACCAGCGGAGATGAAGGAGATGATGGTACAGTTACAGGAATTGCTGGATAGGAAGTATACTCAATCGAGTGTGTCTCCCTGGGGAGCACTAGTTTTATTTGTGAAAAAGAAAGATGGGTCGATGAGACTTTGCATAGACTATCGGGAGCTGAACAAGGTGACGATCAAGAACAAGTACCTGTTACCCAGGATAGATGATTTGTTCGATCAGTTGAGAGGAGCAAAATATTTTTCCAAGATCGACTTGAGGACGAGATATCACCAGTTGAAGGTGAGGAAGGAAGATGTGCCTAAGATAGCATTCATGACTCGTTACGGATACTACGAGTTATTGACGATGTCATTTGGGTTAACGAACGCGCCGACAGTATTTATGGACATGATGAACTAGGTGTTCAAGAAATACTTAGATAAATTCGTAGTTGTGTTTAGAGATGATATCCTGATCTATTCAAAGACTCAAAAAGATCATGCTAAAATTTATGAATGGTATTGGAGGCGTTGAGAAATAATTAGCTATATGCAAAATTTTTGAAGTGCGAGTTTTGGTTGGAGAAAGTTCAATTTCTAGGGCATGCGATCGATAAGAACGGAATCTCTATGGATCTGGTAAAGGTGGAAGCAGTGCAGAATTGGGAATAACCGAAGACACCGACTGAAATAAGAAGTTTCTTAGGATTGGCAGGCTATTATAGACGATTTATCCATAATTTTTTGAAAATAGCAGGAACTTTGATGAATCTAATAAAGAAGTCGATAAAATTTATCTGGACGGAGAAGTGTGAAGAAAGTTTCAAGGAACTCAAGAAAAAATTGAGTGAAGCACCGGTGTTGTTTTTACCTAACGACACATGTGATTTCATAATTTTTAGTTATACGTCACTCAAAGGACTTGGATTTGTGCTTATGGAACATGGTAAAGTTATTGCGTACGCATCGCATTAGTTGAAGGATTACAAAAAGGGATACCCTACCCATGACATTGAATTGGCAGTGGTGGTATTTGCCCTAAAGATTTGGAGGAACTATTTATATGGTGTAAGATGTGAAATATACACGGACCATAAAAGTCTGAAGTATATCTTCACGTAGAAGGAGTTGAATATGAGACAAAGAAGATGGTTAGAACTTATAAAGGATTACAATTTTGACATTTTATATCATCCGAGGAAAGCTAACGTGGTAGCAGATGCGCTAAGCAGAAAGAGTAGTGGTAAGTTGGTAATGCTAACAACTTAGGAGGAATTAGTTAAGGAGATGGCTAGATTGGAACTCGAGATATAGAGCCTGAGAGAGTCAAATGAGAAGTTGTTAGCAATGGAGGTTCATCCGACTCTGTTGGACAGAATCAAGGAAGCATAAAGCAGCGATGAAGAATGTGAGAAGGTGAGGAAAAGAATTTCCGAAGGGGAAGAGCTTAAATTCAGCTTGGGTGGTGATGGACTATTAAGATTTGAGAAGAGAATTTGGGTGATAGCGGTATTTGAAATAAAAAAAGAAATATTGTAGGAAGCTCATAGTTTAAGCTAGTTAATCCACCCTTGAAGCACAAAGATGTACTAGGATCTTCGTCGACATTACTGGTGGCCGAATATAAAGAGAGAAGTCGCAAAGTGCGTCAACAGATGTTTAACATGCCAGAGAGTTAAGGCTGAACATCAAAAACCAAGCGGGTTACTTCAACCCTTAGAAATTCCAGAATGGAAGTGGGAGCATATCACGATGGACTTCATGGTGGGACTTCCAACTACATAAAAGGGTATGATGCATTATGGGTGATCGTTGATCGATTAATCAAGTCAGTGCATTTCTTGCCAATCAAGATCAGATAAAACTTAGATCAGCTGGCAATGCTTTACATCAAAGATATCGTTTCCCGACATGGTGTGCTGGTATCAATTGAGTCAGATCGTAATCCACAATTCACAACAAATTTCTGGAAAAGCTTTCAAGAATGCATGGGAACACAACTGAGGTTGAGCACTGCGTATCATCCTCAAACAGATGGGCAGAGCAAGAGAACTATTCAAACATTAGAAGACATGCTGAGAGCATATGTTATTGACTTTAAAGGAAGATGGGATAACCACCTACCGTTGGTGGAATTTGCATACAACAACAGTTATCACGCGAGCATCGGTATGCCACCTTATGAAGCTTTATATGGAAGGAAATGCAGAATGCCATTGTGCTGGGATGAAGTAGGAGAACGTCAATTGCTAAGGCCAGAATTGGTGCAGCAAACTGCGAATGTGATCAAAATGATACAAGCAAGACTAGTGACAGCTCAATATTGACAAAAGAAATATGCTGATCAACATCGGCAACAGCGAGGCTTCGACGTCGACACTTATGTGTTTCTAAAGGTTTCACCTTAGAAAGGGAAAATGAGGTTTAGGAAGAAGGGAAAACTTAGTCCCAGATTCATAGGACCCTTTGAAGTGTTAAGGCTAGTCGATGAGGTAGCTTATGAAATAGCTTTACCTCCAGAGTTAGAGCATGTACACAATGTGTTCCATATATCGGTTTTACGACCCTATAAGCAAGACTACAAGCATGTCATAGAGTATGAACCCATCCAGTTTGAAAAGGACTTAACCTATGAAGAGGTTCCTATTCAGATAATTGATAGAAAAGAACAAGTGTTACAAAATAAGATAATACCTTTTGTTAAGGTAGTATGGAGGAAACACAATGCCGAAGAGGCTACGAGGGAACTCGAGGAGAAAATGATGAAAATTTACCCTAGTCTTTTTATTTAACTTGTAATGATTCTGGGGACGGAATCCTTATAAGGGAGGGTGAATGTAATATCCGAGATTATTATGTAATTTACTAATTATCGATATTTGAATTTATGTGAAACTCTTATGTGAATTTCTATTATTAGATGTATATGTGTTATACATACATGTTTAATTTTAAGTTATGTGATGAGGTATGTGTAAATGGTTGGTTTAGATGAATTTAACTGTTTGAGTTAGTTATGTAATTAAATTAATTAATTGCGTGGGAAGGGAATTAAAATATGAGATTGATTTCAGAGAAAAATTTAGAGACGTGGACTGTGTATTTGAGTCCGGAAGTCGAAATTAGTCAGGATAGACTGTAACCATAAAATGTGTCGCGGTTGACTTTTTGGTCAAAGTTAACCAGTTGACTTTTTGGTCAAAGTCAACCAGTTAACTTTTTGGGTAAAAAGTCAACCACGAATTTTGGAGGCTAATTTGATGAAACGGATAGTCCAATGACATCCGAAACATCGATTTAGTAGGAATCAATATTAGTATCTAAACGTTTGGCTATAGAGGGCAAAAGGGTCAAAATAGACTATTAAATGATTAAATTGATTATATTAATATTTTAATAAGGGAGTGCAGCAGCTGTGGGGCCCACGGGTCAACCAAATTGGGACAAGAGAGGGAGTATTAGTATTATAATGCAATGAGGGGGGAGGGAGTTACAAACCCTTTACAAATCCAAGACTCTTCCTTTCTATAACCCCCACCCCATACTAAATTGAATTTATACAATATACTTAATATATATAACTTCTATCTGAAATGGAAGGGCTGGGAAAATCATTTGATAACATGTTGTATATGTACTCCCCATCCAAGTCTCTTCTTCCTCTTTGTAAACAAAAATCTTACCGTGAGTGAAGTTGAGTGTGAGAGAGGAAGGAGCTTTAGAGGGTGGCGAATTCTGGAGTTTTCAGAGACTAATTGAGCAATGAGATTGATTGGAGGAATTCGATCAAGTAGAATTCATCAAAGAGGTAATCCATGAACTCTCTTTTCCATGTTCTTTAGTAAAAATGAGAGAATATGCTTATGTGACTTTTTGCAAACAATTTATGTTCGACCTTGTGATGCCATACTACTATTAGTTGATGTTAAGTGGATGCAAGAACAAAAATTCTGGTTTAATCATGCCTTAATATCGTAGAGATTCAAGGAATTATGTCATGCATGCCAAATATTTGATAATATGACTCAATGATGCTAATTTGATCATATCATGAAAATTTAGTGAGTTCAATTGTTGTAACATGTATATTTATATGAGTATATATGATCCGAACAGTAGGAACTAATTCCTTGCATGCTAGAATCGAAATCATGAATTTTGTCAAAGTTGGTTAAAACTTGAAATCTCTGACTTTTTGGGTTTTTCGGAGTCTTGGATTTATGGTTTCTGTGATCCGATTATTGTAGGTAATAATTTGTAAAATACAATGTAGTATGATGCATAACCTGTCCAAATTTCATAAGAAACAGAGTTAAATTGAGTCAGATATGAAATTTAGTTAAAATTTAATATCCCATTTTCTTGGAATGTTTTGGATCTGTCTGTCTCGGGGGCATTTTCATCCCCTTTGTTTACTTTAAAAATTCTATATATATTTAGAGTGTTAATATAAGAAGATATGAAGGTCCCATAAAAAGTTTAATATATTTGGCCATACGATTTGAGAGATATTGATTTTACGGCTAATGACACTATTTGAAAAGATACCCGAATAACTCTCTGTGTATAAGTCCAAATATTACGAAATTTTTACTGGAAATACATGTATATAACAGAAGATAACCCTAAAAATTGCATAATTTGTGGAGCTAATCTCGATTTATGAAAAATTTTAGAATATTTGGCTATTATGGACTATTTAAAAATAGTAGATGTATTTTAAAAATTCTAGGAAAAATATATGTTCAATGCGGGACTATATTCTGCAAAATCCCAGAAAAAATATTTTTGAGACTGATTTGTTATTTTTCATATAAATGATGTTATATGGATAACTGAGTTTAATAAAATATGTGATGTCTAAAATATGGAAAATAAGGTTTTCCGACTTGAGACCCTTAAGCATGTTTTATGCACATTTTTGATGGAGGTTTGGGTGGGGCCGGATCGGATCCGGGTCGGGTCGGGTCGGTTCGTGTCAGAAAAATGTTAGAAAATTATTTTTTCCCAGGTTCTTTTATTGAACCACTTGGCCTATACGAAGTAACATGTTATGTAATTGAATTTTATTTAAATACGTGTGAGTTTAATCATCTTATTCAAATAAAAGGAATCCATTACAATTTGAAGTGGTGTTCGAGAACCTAATTGCTTAACGTGACACATGTGTATAGGTTACATGAAGAGCTAGTAGGTAGCGGTAAATTATAGAAGACGTATCATGCAAGTTTCCTAACCCTAAGTTTCTATTGAGCAATTATTCAATCTTTACTCATTGTTGTTGCAGTGAGAGTAAGTATCAGACTTGTGCTATTTACTTTTCGTACAAGTTCCTTTGTCGAAAAGTTATGTAACTGCAATTTCCTTGCAAGCGTTATTGATGATTACTCCGTTAGTATTATAATAGTTATACTTTAAAGTTCTATTTCTTTAACGAACTATTTCCAAGTATGCTTTCTGGCATTTTGTTTTGGCTAGATATTATTAATGATAAATGATATAACCTTTGAACAATTCAAATCCTTTGTAAATATAAAATAATATTTGATAATGCATATCAAAACCTGTTAAGCTATCTTGTTAATAAAACAACTGAGATCTGTTTTGCAGGATAATACTCCTTAAAAATGGACACATTACATAGCATGTAACATTTTCACATTTCCATGAGACTAAACTATATAAGTCTTTTTGTAGGAAAACAATTGGTCCAATCACCCGTTCACGATCCAAGAAGGCACTAAGCCTACAGCCAGATATGGCTACAAGCGGCCAACCTAATCCTACTCCTGTCTCTCGCGAGGAGTACGAATAAAATAACAGAGTTGGCTATTCTGCACAAAGAATTGCACAAATCAACTACGGGTCCACAAATACCCATCCACACAGAACCCTCTGCACATGGAGGAATCCAGGGTCCAGACAGAGAAGTTCCAGCACCTGAGTCTCAGATTGAGAAAACCAATAAAACCCCTAAAATCACTCATTTTAAAGATGATCAAGATATCGGTGATATTCGGTAGAAGGTTTTACAAATGGAAGAGACCATTTGGTCCATTAAAGGGATTGGAACACACAAAAGTGTTTCATATTAAGACCTTTGTATCTTCCCTGGGGTTCATTATCCTAGGAAATTCAAGACTCCAAATTTTGAGAAATATAATGGATTGGGAGATCCTTACACCGATTTAAAAGTGTTCATTGGAGAGCTCGGATCCTATGCCAAGAATGAAAAGCTCAGAATGTAGCTATTTCAGAAAAGTCCAACTAGAGAAGTCAGAGCATGGTACACCAGATTGGATAACTCCAAAATTCATAGCTGCGAGGAGTTAGCCTATGCTTTCCTCAGTCAATACAGCTTTCAAACTTAGATGGCTCCAGACCGGTATCAAATTACCAAGGTCAATAAATAAGTGAATGAGTCATTTAGAGAGTATAACCAATGATGGAGGCATCTGGCTTCTCAAGTTATCCCATCTATGTTAAAGTCTGAAATGGTGATGACCTTCATAGATATTCAAGAAGCTCCATTTTATGAGAGGGTCCTAGCTGGAATAGGAAAACCATTCTCAGAAATGATTAACCACAGAGAAATGGCTAAAATGGGATTGAAATCTTGGAAGATTCAAGACCTTGCCGCTTTAAAAGCCGTAGATGAGCATATCCAATCTGGAAGTTATGAAAATAACCCCCAGATGATCCATAAGAAGAAAGAAGAGGATGTTTCTTTGATACTGCAAGGACAAAAAGACAATCAGAACTTGCCTATTCAAAGGAGAAATTACTCGCCTTTTCAAGATCAGTCTACAAATCCTCCCTCGCCAAAGAGTGGAGAAATCAAACGCTCAAGTGTGTTCACACCCTTAGGTGATTCACTCGAAAACATTTTCAAACTTCTGACAACTCAGAAGAAAATCACTCATCTACTTCAACCAGCCAACCTGAGTGGAAAGGGTTTCAATACAAGCAAGAATTGTGCTTACCATGCTGGAGCTCCAGGCTATGACACTCAAGATTGTTGGGCCCTTAAGAATAAGATCCCGGACATAATTTACAGTGCTGAGATCATGGTGACCAAGCCCGACCAACCATATGTTTAAGACAACCCTCTCCCTCAACATAAAGAAGAGGATGTTAATTAACAAGATCAATAGAGGCAGTCGAGAGAGCTCTAAGTACCTCAAATATGTGGGGGTTTCATCCCAAATCAGTAAGGATAATTATGACAAATGGGATTATTCAGAGTTCCAATTCATGATGGGACGAGAGTTAAAGTCTCTTGACAAACAAGTCAATCAACTGGAAGAACTAGTGATTCATCAACACCAAGTCACACGACAGTTTTTCATTCAGGATCAAGGTAGCCTTCTTTTTCTTATCACAAGTACTCCACCACTTACTCAAGAAAGTGAAACATTGGAGGAAAAGTTTGCAAGAAAAGCAAAAGCTAAAGCCCGTCGGGACTTTTCCAACAAAAGAGAATTCACTTATTTAGGCCAACTGATGGAAGAAATATTATAGATGTTGATTAATGAGTGAAAAATCATAGCACTGCTACCTCCAGTCAACCCACGCTCAAAATGGTTTTAAGTTAATTGAGTATGTCAATACCACTCTCATTGTCGCAGTCACAGCACTGAGGAATGCTGGGCACTCTGCCATCTTATTCAAAACATAATCGACATTAGTGACTTGGAAATGGTAGACAATGACGTTATATCACTTGAGTGTGAAGACACATTTCCTCTAGGATGGAAGGAAGTTGTAGTAGTTATATCCTCTAAGGGAAATTTGGCTACCACGCCACTTACATTTCCTCTAGGATGGATAGGCTAAAGGATCAACATCAAACACAACTGCTGTAGTGTCTAAACAAAATCCACTATATCTTCCTCAACGAGTGATGAAGCCTATCATCAGATCTAAGGGGAAAGTTCCCAATGAGAAGATTGAAGAATTCCTCTGCAAGATGGAACACCATAAAGCCAAGGTGGTTCAAAGCTTGAAAAAAGCTTGATGAGTGGGTTTTATACGTGCGAATCAGATCCTTTGTGGCTTAAGATGTTGCCTATTTTCTGTGATTTAATTAGCTTTTATTTATATTTTGTTGTTATTATGTTTAATTTCTATGATGCTGGGCTTTACAGATTTTTTCCAGCTTCTAGGGGCATAATGGGCATTTTTTGATGTACTGGCGCCGCAGCGCTAGAGTTATACCCAGAGCCCGCGCCGTAACGTTGTACCACCTTGGAACATACTGGAATCCGGTGCCGTAGCGCCAAGCATAAACCAAGGTCCCGCGTCGCAGCGCCATGCCTTGTCTTGGGCCGATGTTATCTTTGCCCCGCAACGCTAAGGCCGCTTTATGGAGTCGCGCCGCAGCGCAACCTCTGGTGTTTTAACCCTACATGGCACTGCAGCGCCACTTGCTAGTTCAATGCTCGCGCTACAACGCGAGCTCTGGTGTCCAGGCAATAAAGGGCTTTAAATAACCTAAAGAGAGAGGGGATGATGGAGACTTAATACTTAGCAGTCGCATACGATAGATATTAAGACAGATAGCTTAGACTAGGATTTTATTACAGTATTAATTCCTTACAAGAGAAAGAAGATGTGCTTCAAAGGAGGAAAAGTTATTGCATCCGACAGAAGCTCAGGAGCTACACAGTGAAGGGAAGATTTGGAAGAAGAACACTTCAAAATAGGGGTTTTCTTATTCCAAATCTCCCATTTATTTGTATATTACTAAAAATGTGGAATGTATTAAAAATGTGTTTTAGTACCATGGACATGAACTAATTCCATTTTTAGGATTGCAATGTGGAATGTATTAAAAATGTGTTTTAGTACCATGGACATGAACGGGCTTTTTACCAGCGCCTCAGCCTTTGCCATCCAGTGATCTGACGTCATCCACTGAAGCGGGTACCTCCACGCACGTGTTTACGCCTCCGTCATCGGAGACCATTCATTCTAGGGCCCTCGTGGAGATTTGGAACAGCTTAAACTTTCTGCACTACAAGGTATACACTATCGCCCAATGGCAGAACCAATTCCATCACTACCATAAAGAGTTCATGAATACACTCTCCAACATCCATGCTGCTCAGGGAGGAGATGACGTTAAATTCATGCCCTTTCCATTTCCAGCACCTCCAATTTATGCATCTTATCCACCACAATTTCTGCCTGCTGAGGAGGCCCGCGAAGATGAGTTGGTGAATGTGGAGGATGATGGTGATGAAGATGATCTTGAGGTGGTCGGCGATGAAGGTGGCGATGCTCCGGATGCTTGATGATGAAGTTCAGAGGCCATTGAGGACACTGGTCATATTTTAAGTTTGGGGGGAGAATTCCTTTTATTTTAATTATATATAAATTATGTTAATTTAGTATTATTTGAACTGCTATGATGTGTAAGCTTGTTTATGTTTATTGTGTGAGGGTTTGAGAGAATCACTTGGGCTTGATAGCCCCAGACTAATTATTTAACTATGTGTTATCTATGTTAATTATTATTGTGATTAATGGTTTGATTTATTTTTGATGCATGCTTTTGGTTGTATATCTTTTGGGATTGTGTAGTTGCCAGGTGAAATTTGGGGATATCTTGATTTATTCAAATATTATTTTGTGGATAGCCATAGTTTTTGGGGTTTATACTGATTATTGGTATACTTATTGCCATGTGTTATGGCTTTGCCCTATTTTGACAAGGGTGCTTTATATTTTTTAGTTTTTTGTCTATTATATGTTAATTAACTCTATCCCCCAGTCTGTAATTGTTTATATACTGGGTTAGGGTATTATAGCGCTTAAGTTTTGATTGTGGCTAATGACAAGCGCCAAGTAATTATATCGTATTCTTAGAGTAGTGTGAAATTTATGTGAACTAGGGGCGTGTTAATTAGATAATTCGAGACTGTTTTGGATCCATCCGTTTAGTGAGCACTAACCAATTGTCTTTTCTAGTTATGTGTCCAGATTTAGCTTGTCTGTGTATTGTGTTGAAAATTTGTATGTTATTAAAACTCAGTTGATCTCAAGATAATAAAAGACTTAGAGGCTTTTACACTTTTGGCTCTATAGTTATATTATTAAAAAAAATCTATTATAATAGCAGTCCTGCGGTGGGTTGAGATGGAGCGTGGAAACGCACTCGCCCATAAACGTATGCTGGTAAAATCTATTTTGGACTTATGTTGATTATGTGGCCTTTGTTGCTTGAGTTATTAGATTCGTAGGGGTGTTCTACACCTAGAGCCCTAATGTCATCTGGCTTGGGAGTCATTGATCAAAAGCTTTCTAATGAGTTCTCTGTTTAGCCTAAAAGTAATCAAGTACTATCTGAGTCGGAATTTACTTCATTATACTAGAACCTTTTGACCCTTTCTTGTTTTTACGTCTTGTTATTAATGCTTGTTAATTATGTGAGTTGCAAAGTAAGCTTATTGGTTATCACAGTCGACTGTGTGATCTTAATTTGGGTTATAGCTAGTTAATATGTTTGGTCTGTTCACACACAGAATGGATCAATTACAGTCTCATGTTTATTAATAGTCATTAAGCCCTCGTTCGTATGTGTGTTTGTCCTATTCTCATAGGGTGTTTATGATTGTGCTTAGAGGCCATGGTATTAGTCTATAGGATTAGTTTTCATTCGTATCTCGCAGTAATGGGGTATGGATGTCTGATAGTTTGCTTGAGGACAAGCAAAAGCTTAAGTTTGGGGGTATTTGATGAGTTGAATTTATACATGCGAATCAGATCCTTTGTGGCTTAAGATGTTGCCTGCTTTCTATGATTTAATTAGCTTTTATTTATATTTTGTTGTTATTATGTTTAATTTCTATGATGCAGGGCTTTATAGATCTTTTCTATCTTCTAGGGGAATAATGGGCATTTTTTTGCATGCAGGCGTCATGACAGTGAGTTATACCGAGCCGTATGCAACGCCATACCACCTTGGAATATCTCTTGGAATCGCACGCTGCGGCCAAGGATAAACCAAGGTCCGTCTTCAGCAATCATTATGCTCTATATTTGGCTGATGTCATCTTCGTACCGGAGCGCCGAGGCCTTTTCATGGAGTCGCGCCGCAGTGCGACCTTCGATGTTTTTAACCTTACGTGGCGCCGCATCGCCGCTTGCTAGTTCAATGCTCGCGCTACAGCGCGAGCTCCGGTGTCCAGGAAGTAAAGGGCTTTAAATGACCTAAAGAGAGAGGGGATCAGGGAGACTTAATACTAAGCAGCCGCCTGCGATAGATACTAAGACAGATAGCTTAGACTAGGATTTTATTACAATATTAATTCCTTAGAAGAGAAAGAAGCTGTGCTTCAAAGGAGGAAAAGTTATTGCATCCGACAGAAGCTCAGGAGCTACACAGTGAAAAGAAGATTTGGAGGAAGAACACTTCAAAATAGAGGTTTTCTTATTCCAAATCTCCCATTTATTTGTGTATTACTAAAAATGTGGAATGTATTAAAAATGTGTTTTAGTACCATGGACATGAACTTATTCCATTTTTCGGATTACAATGCAAACTTTTGTTTAGCTTAATTAACTCTCTCTCTCCTATTTATTATAATGAATCATTTTGGAATGGGTTGTAGTATTTTGTACTTAATGACTAATTGCTTGATAGAGAAATTGGTATTGATAGTAATGTATATTGACAAATGGATGTTATTATCGAACTTTTAAATACAACAACACCTGTTATGACCATGCCTATGGAATGTGTGCATAAACTGATAATAGGATAGACATATCTCTATTTGCCTTGTGTAGCCTTGAGACTTAGCTTAATGACCTTAGCCTAATTATTTTCACCAATAGACATATTATGATTTATCTGGCTAGGGATGTGCATTTGACCTTCAACAGAAGCTTATGCATATTTACTGTTCTCGGTTGACCATTCCTTGATTCGTTTGTAATATGGAGAGTTAGGAGATTATGCGAAACATTAGGGGAATTGTAATCCTATCTTGACTTCCTAGCACAACTAGCTCTCTTATTCTTACAGTTTTAATCACATAGCTTAACCAACCATCTTATTTCACTTGTTTAGATAAGGTAGTAAAGACATTACCTTAGTATTTGTTTATCTCTTAAGACTTTGTCCTCGTGGGTTCGACACTCAACTTATCATATATTACTTGTGGACCGCGTATGCTTGCGCGTGATTTAGCAATAGCGAAATCGACCAACAAAGCTCCACAATAGATCACAATTCTGGACTTGTTTTTCTCTTCAGAAGATCACCAGAAGGTCTTATTGAAGGTGTTAGAAGAAGCCCACTTGCCAAAGATAGTGGATGTTAAAAATTCCACCATCTGGTAGATCACATCTTCAACAGTAATATGATATCCTTCATTGATGCTGACATACCTCCCGAAGGGATGGGTCATTACAAACCATTGTACATAGCAGTGATGTCTCCCGAATATGTGATTGGGGGAGTGCTAATAGATGGAGTATCATCCCTAAAAATCTTCCTCTATGCCACATTGGAAAAAATGAATATCAATCTCAACAGAATTCAAAGCAGCCACATAATCATCAAAGCTTGTAATGGATCTCAGCGAAATGATGTTGGAGAGATTGAATTACCAGTGGAAATTGGTCCACACACATTCTACATATCCTTCCAAGTGCTCAAAATCACTACAGATTATAACTTACTGTTGGGAAGACCTTGGATTCATATGGCGGGAGCCGTCCCACCCACTCTTCATCAACAACTCAAGTATATCATCAACCGTAATCTGGTCACTGTCAATGCTGAGCCAGAATATCCTGTACAGAATGATGTACCTCTCATCAGTTTCAATGGCGAAGTTGAGCCTGTCAGCTTACATGCCCTTGTGGTGAGGAACACTCATTATCAACCCATTAGGGCTCCAACTTTGAAACCCAGAGTTTCTGCCGAAGTAATGTCGGCAAGTCAAGAGATTATATCCTTGGATTTCCATCCTGGACAAGGGTTAGGAAAGGATCAACAAGGAATCAAATGCCCAATTCAAGTTCCCAGCCAGACAGGGAAAGTCGGACTAGGCTACTCATTTGGGTCCAGTCATAGGAACCCGCACAAGCATACATCGATTCCTTCATCTACAAAGTTGTTGCCTAAACCTACAGGTGCTAATCTTGTACGGTCTAGACCCAGACATGGAAGAAAGGAATCAAAGGCGCAAACAAGACATTAAGAGGAAGTTATCAAAGATGTACTTCCTGGCACATACCAAGGGCATGAACAAGGATATCTTAGATGACGACTGCTCAAAAGTCATTGTCATCATCCATGAGAAGGAGGACAAGAACAACACCTTCATCATAGCTATCTACCAAGACTTGACCCTTGGAAATTGGAGCAGCACTCCTTGCATTTGTCGAAAAGGGTACAAAGGGCAGAAACTCCCTCTGCCCTGTAGATAGCAATATCCGCTTACTTTTGTTGCATAGTATTAGTAGTTGTTTTTGTCATTTCATGCTAACACTTTGTATGATTAAACATTTTCATATATTAAGTGAAAGCATTTTGTTTCAAGACTCTAAAGTTAGATATGCCTAAACTTGTTGATGAGGTGCCTATTCTTCACAAGGACTGCAACTTCGATGTAAAGTTGGACTCTGACTTGATGCAGATTGATTAAGAGGACTGTGAGATACCTCAAGAGATCAAAGAATGGGTCAAAGACAAACCAAAGCCAAATCTTGATCAAACCACCTCTTTTAACCTTGGAACCTCGGAAAACCCCAAACAAATCAAGATTGGTACGGACCTTACTCCAAACCAAAGGAATAACATGGTTACTCTATTGAACCAATTCCAGGATGTGTTTGCATGGTCTCATGAAGACATGGTCAGTTTGTCAACTGACATCGTCATTCATCACCTTCCCATCAAAGAGGGATTCAAGCCAGCCAGACAGAAACTCAGGTGATTAAAACCTGTGTGGAGTTTGTAATTTAAAGAAGAAATTATGAAACAATTTCAAGTCGACATCATAATAGTATCAACATACCCTGAGAGGCTATCTAACATAGTCCTCGTGCCTAAACCCAGAGGGAATGTCCGAGTTTGCGTGGATTATAGGGATCTGAACAAAGCTTGTCTCAAAGATAGCTTTCCTGTACATTTCATCTACATACTCATTGAAAATACAACTCTGTATGAGATGTACTCCTTCGATGATTGCTTTGCTGGGTACCATCAAACCATGGTTGCTGAAGAGGATCGTGAGAAAACTTCAATCATCACTCCTTGGGGAACCTTTTTCTACAGACGAATGTCATTCGGCCCCATCAATGTCGGAGCTACCTATCAGCGAGCCATGATAGCTCTTTTCCATAATCTAATGTACAAAGAGATATAAATCTATATGGATGACATCATTGTCAAGTCTCGAAGGGAAGAAGACCACTTCGACCATCTCCAAAAGCATTTCAACTGGTTACGCAAGTACAACTTGAAGCCAATTCCGGCCAAATGCGCATTTGGCGTCAAATCAGGCAAGATGCTGGGATTCCTAGTAAGCCACAAAGGCATTAAGCTGGATCCTGCAAAAATCCAAGCCATAACTGAAATGCCCATACTCCAGACAAGGAGGAAAATATGGGGATTTCTGGGAAGAATTAATTTCATCAGTCGATTCATCTCCCGACTCATAGCAACCTGTGAACCCATCTTCAAGTTGTTAAGGAAGAACTCCTCCAAGAAATTGAATGATGAGTGTCAAAAAAGCCTTCCTTCTCATCAAAGAGTAACTAGTCAAATCTCCTGTTTTGGTACCTCCTAGGGATGATGTTCCCCTATTTATGTACATGCCAATCAATGACAACACCATGAGCTCCATGCTGGGATAGAAAGATGATAGAGACCAAGAAAGAGCTATCTATTACCTCAGCAAAAGATTCAGCATCAGTGAACACAAGTACACTCTAATTTAGAAAACTTGTTGTGCTTTAGCATGGGCTTCCATGAGATTACAACATTATCTCCATGGTCACACAAACCATCTCATATCCTGCGTGGATCCCCTTAAGTATGTTTTTAGAAAAACCATGTCGAATTATCGACTGTCCAAATGGTAGTTAATCCTATAGCAATTTAACATCATCTACATGACTCAAAAGTCTATCAAAGGTCAAGGAATTGTAAATCAACTAGCCTCTGCAACTACAGGGGATTTTGAACCTTTGAAAACCTACTTCCCTGATGAAGGGGTAATAATAATTCAGCAACACCATCAAGACAATACGCCCCAACTATGGAGGATGTATTTTGATAGAGCTGTAAACATGGAAGGTTCTGGGGCTTGAGTAGTTCTAGTATCCATTTTGGGAAAGAAGTATCCCGTTTCCATCAAATTATAGTTTGTCAACACCAACAATACAGCTGAGTATGAAGGCTGCATCATGGGGTTGAAGCTATCCCAATCAATGGGCGTCAAACGATTAATTGTCTTTGGAGATTCCAAACTGGTAATCAGACAAACCACTACGGTCTATCACACCAAAGAATTACATTTGCTGGCTTACCATCGACAAGTTGTCTAGATGGCTTTGGAGTTTGAAGAAATATCCTTCCTTGACATTCCTCGAAACATAAATGATTTTGTGGATGCAATAGAAACTTTGGCCTCCTTGATCAACATACTTGACAAGGAAGACATGCCAAATATCAGATTTGCCCAGCAAAAGGGACCAGCCTACGGGAACTACATTGGAGAAGTATCGGATGAGCTGCCTCCCATCCAACACCCTTAATATCAGAATATCAATGAATATCTTCGAGATGGATCTATACCCGCTAAGGCAAGTCCAGCTGAAAGAAAGCGGATCCATCGAATAACTATGAAATTCTACCTGAGCGGAGACGCACTCTATAAACGAGATGCAGGACTAGTCCATCTCAGATTCCTAGACAAATACCAAGCTCAGAGGCTCATGGATGAAATCCACGGTGGAGTATGCGGCCCACACATGAGCGGCCCTTTACTGGTCAAGAAAATCCTAAGAACAGGGCATTTCTAGTTCTCTCTCAAGGTTGACTGTGATGATCACGCCAAGAGATGTTACCAATGCCAAATTCATGAGAATGTTATCCACGCCACTCCAAGGGAGCTCCACAATATGAGTTCGCCCTGGCCCTTCTCAATGTGGGGAATGGACGTGATCGGGCCCATCGAGCCCAAAGCCAACAATGGTCATCATATTATCTTCACCATAATCGACTACTTTACCAAGTGGGTAGAAGCAGCCTCCTCCCCAGTGTTACTAAAGAGATGATAATTAGTTTCATCAGAAACAATGTCATTTGTTGATATGGACAACCAGAGGTGATTGTGTCAGAAAATGTCAAAAACCTCAACGACCAAATTATTGAGGAGTTATACAATAAATTCCACATCAAACATCTTAACTCCGTCATCTATCGTCCAAAGATGAATGGTGCTATTTAAGCGGCTAATAAGAATATCAAGAAGATCATGCAAAAGATGTTCGCAAATCACAAAGGATGACCTAACTTGTTGCCTCTGAATCTATTAGCCACAAAACATCAATGCGCACTTCCATTGGGGCAAACCCTTACTCATTAACCTATGGCGTGGAAGCAGTGCTCCTCATAGAGGTGGAAATGGAATCCCTCAAGGTATTGATAGACACTCAATTGGATGAAGACCAATGGTTATAATATCGGTACCACCAATTGTCTCTAATAGATAAAAGGTGGGCCGCATCCATCTTTTATAATCAGTTATACCAACAGAGGATCGCTCGATCCTATAATATAAAAGTCTGTCTACGGTAGTTCAAAGAACATGGCTTGGTCTTGAAGAAGGTTCTGGACAACCAAGATCAATCTGAAGGAAAATTCACCCCAAACTAGGAAGGCACGTTTGTTGTCAAGGAGGTACTGACAGGAGGAGCCCTCCGATTACAAGAGATACTATGTCTGAAGTTACCTGCAAACCAGCATCCTGGTTCTGGATCATCAAATCCATCAGTCAATTCAGGTTTTCAAAACCTTTCAAAACTTCAGTTTGTCCTGCTAGGGATAAACATTTCAACTTCAGTTTGTCCCACTAGAGATAAAAAACACCTTTCACAACTTCAGTTTGCCCCGCTCGGGATAAACATTTCAACTTCAGTTTATCCCAATACGGATAAAACACTTCCTCACAATTTCAGTTTGTCCCATCAGGGGAGAACTACGCAGACCTGATCTCCCCAATACACGAGAGTACGTAGGCAGCCATTTTTATGGTCCGATCTAACTACAGAAAAAACAAAAAAAAATCTACACCCTCTTTACTACCTACAACTTTCAACCTTTTCACGCTAGGTTGGAACTATGCAAACCTGATTTCCCCTCATTAATAGGAGTACGTAGGTGACCATTCATGGTGCGGTCTCACCCCTACCAAAAACATAAAACCTTGTTAATGGTACTGGGATTATCTTTCCACCTTCAAACCTGGTAGAATATCAAACGGATCCTTGATCCCTTATAAGAAAATTGACCAAGAAGCTGCATCTGTACACTCCACTAGCTAGAAGGAGTAAGACATGGCTATCTCATGGTAAAAACAATACCCATGGCATCGGAAAGTGCCAATCGATCTCAAGTGTGTCATAAATCACACGTACAACAAGATCGAAATGTTTGTAAATATCCCTACAGGATGGGCGTGGCAATGTGTGGCCAACCTCAAGGTCTCTGCCATAATCATTGGTAAGATGGTATGCCCCTCCCAGAGAGCACGAACTACCATAACCACGTTGATGTCCAAGTGGTCCATTTCCAATGGCATGTACAGATAAGCCACCATACACATCAAGAGTACATCTACTCTGGAAACACGCCAATCATCCTCCGAAGTGGTGAAATCCCTGGAGTACTGCAAATAACTATCCAATGAGCCAAATCTGTCAATCAGAATATGCATGGACACTACATGCCCTGAGGAGATCTCATCTAGGGCAACTCTGTGCCTCAAACCTTTGAGGGTTATAAACTGTCAGCTCATGTCGCCGACAGCCATCCAAGCGCAGGGCCTATCCAACGGCAAATCTGTCAGACACTCATACTCCTCTAAGGTAGGAGTCAACTCGTGGGTCTCAGACCAAAACACCTGCCTATCAAGTACCCAATGCTCCAACATGCCCTCTATAAAGCCAAATGGAACCTGGAATGTTAGGAGGGTCATTGAGTGACCCATCAGCTGATCAACTGTCGCCCGATATAGGGATGATAGACTGTCATACCACAATCTCAATGAAGATACCATCAATACTGGTGGGGTATGATCAATGCGGCTAACTATCGATGAAGACATTTGTAGGGCCGTATCATAAGACCATCCAGGTGAAAATGCTAAACTTATCTCTGGAAATGCATGTCCATAAACTTAATGCATTCATAATACACAATAGATGACAATATGATGTAGGGAATGGAAAATAATATACATACATTCCTAAGTATATCATCATCTAAATACATCATCTCTGTATACAACTGGAAAAATACAGGGAAATGGGGCACAACCGCCCAACAACTAATAGAAGCCTATCAAAAGATATAACGAGAATGGGGAATAGCCGCCCAATATCAAACAGAGGCCTATCAAATGATATAGCGAGAAATACATCAGAAGAAGTCAATAGTGTTGATGTTTATATCATCCAACCTATCCATCTAATGTAACTCCTCCTGAGTCACTGAATCTCGGCCAGTAGGGATATTAGGCCGATAAAATAGAGGATCTTCATCGGCAAAACCATCTAAATATGGGCCACCTGAAGGTCCAGCCCTAGAGCTGGGAAGATCAAAAGAATCTTCCATGGAAGGATCTCTGCCCAAATACCGGATAAAGAAATACGCCCGGTCTAACTGCTGGGTCAAATTATGAATATGTGTCAGATGTGTAGGCTCTCAAACGCAGGCAATCTAATCCACTATCATGACAGAGCCAGGAACCATACCCCCATAAACTGCATAGCGCGAGTCTGGGCTGTAATGGTGCGAGGGAACTATCAGCTGTAGAATGCCGCTTGAGTGATCGGTCCCTTTAACAAAGTAAAGCCATCAACTCCCATCAACGGGATATTAGTGATCGGTGGCTGCGATACAGGTCAATAATGCCTGGTAGGAGGACAAATCGATATACGAATCTCTCATGTGGTGCTCCTGATAGCACTCTCTCATAAATAGAGCTCCCATCCTCCATCAGTGAAGAAAGGAATTTAACGGGTGGACATCACATACTCGACACCACCCTCAAAGACAGCTATCAAATGGTCCTTAAAATAGGGAACCCATATAATGATATCGGCTGTTAACAATTCCAACTGTAGGCAAGAATGGGTGAAACCCTCAGCTACAAAAACCTCCACCAACGTGGAATGATGCCATCATCATTCCCGTGGATAGGTGTTTACACCAAACATGCTAACGGGATGCAGACATGGGAGCCACTCATAGGCCCAAAACTGCTAATATAAGATCAAATATTTGCGATCAGTCAACACTCTTAACCCGAACGTAGGAAATCAAAAGAGAAATACTCACCAGCAGGAATGGGCAAAATCCTAGCCAAGCCTCTGTCAAGCCCTACGAGCGCATACGTATTCCCCTGAGGAAGTAGGCAAAGGTATAGGAGCCCAGTTAAACTCTCTAATACGGTACACCTCCCGTGTGGTGCTAACTAAAGTTAACGACAACGTGGAAGAGTTATCTATTAAGAAATAACCCCGGAGGATGACCAGGAATAATCACTAAAGAATGCGATCCCTAACTCTCATGTCATCAAGTAATGGCTCACTCAACGCTCCACTCATGATGTCTACACTCAAAGGACCAACATGGACTGTCTTACCTTTGATCATCGTAACTGGGACTCCTAGAAAGGATCTGATGGCAGTAGGGGAAATGTTAGCCACACAAGACACTAGTACCCTAGAAAACTCCATACCAGTGATAAACTGCCAATCCATTGACGTCATCATCACATCACAATCCAACAAATAGAGAGACTAAGTTTGGTGAAACTAGTGCTCAGACAATGCCCTGAGGTAACCCTAGGGATAATGGCGGGGGAGGATGGAAAAGAATGCCTCGAAACCCTAAGCATGCACAATCTCTCGATACTCTGGGTGAAGAGTCTGGTACAGAGAGTGTATACTGAACCAGTTCCCTTAAGGCTACGTAAATCTGAGAACCTGTATCATAATGCAAATCAACATCAGAACCTTTCTCCTCAATAATAGGAAAAAGGAAGATCAAACACAGCTTTTACCTCGTTCGCATGTAAAATAAATCAAGGAGTGATGACTCAAAGAAATAAGAAGCTCTGGAATCGTCATATTAATGGTTGGAAGATCCCTGCGGGGAATAGAAGCAGCAAAAGTAGGATCCAAAATCGGTACATCCTCCTCGTCATCCTCAACATCTGGTACCTCAACCCGGATAGGATGAATCATTGACTCCATCAACCGACGAAGCTGTTGGGCTGGGTGAGGCCGAGGCACATCAGAAGCTCTCCTCCTCACACCTGAAGCGGTCCTATGGGAGTTGCTCCGCTGGTCTGGATCCATATATATGGACACACGTCTCAAAATCACCTCAGAAAGGGTGTGGTAAATTCTAACCTGGAGCTTATTAAATGCATTTTATGTATATATGCATGCTTGCATTACTTGAACATATGCCTATAGTAGAGTTAAAAATGCATGTTTACTCAATGGCTAGACTAATGGAAAAATTTCGCTAGACTCTCCTTTGTAAAAAGGACTATCCACATGCGTGTAAGCATGACTAGGTGGCCATTCAGTAGCACACCAACTCATAGTCATAAACATCCTATATGCATGAAAAAAAATCAAAGTTATAATCAATAAGGGTAGCATAATTACCAAGATTACTTTGCTTAATAACCTTTGCTCATTTGTATCAAATAGGATGTAATAATGGCAGAAAAAGGTGCCAAATTGACTATTTCAAAAGTTAATTTTTTTTCACATCAATATGTTTAGCATAGTTAAATACTAACATTTACTGTGTTGAATAATTTTTATGAAGTCATATGAGCATGCATAATCACTACTATATGTTTAGAAGCATTTCATGTGATAACTCAATTTCCAACGGACAAAACTGGAAAAGAACACATGCATACATTACTAAGATAGTGCAAAACACTTGTACGGTGATAGATTTTGCAGAAAACAACGCGAACTCAGTAGATCTAAAGAAGAACTCTCGGATTCTCTATGTGGCGTCAAGTGAAAATGACTTGTAAAAGGGAAAAGCACCTGAAATAAAACCCACGGATGGCCACGGGTCTACCTATGGCTGCCACAAGTCCACCTACAGCTATTCTGGGTGGTCCCCACCCCCTTCGGCTCAATTAAATTTAATTCGCAAAAGAGGTCCCACAAGCTAAAAAGTCAAATCAGAAAAAAAGATGGTACGCGATTAAGCAGAAAAGCCTGAAATCCTGATTTTCACAGAACAAACTACGGGTCTACATATCAATCATTGGTATTCACCTAAACATATGGTTCACAAAGCCGATGATCACAGCTGTTGCTATCTACCTTTGGAAATACCTCACAAAGGTCCAAGGCCATCAAACTGGATTGTAAGGCCAATCACTAGGATCGTAATGACCATCAAAACCATAGATTTCATCAAAAAAGTCTCTCCTAGCGAAGATTTCATACATCCTTCATTGTTGATGCACATTTCAATGAAGGTCGAGCGTCCTTGACATTATCATATGTTGGAAATTAAATACAGCAAAGCATAGGAGGTGGTCTGATGATGTTCACTGCTCAGCCAGCCCTGACAACACAAACTGTTGGTAGTAACTCCAAGAAAGCGCCAGAAAGACCTGATGATACAAACCACGGAAAGCCATCTTCATCAGGGAGGACCAATGATGAAATTTGTTATACAGATCCTCGACAATTAAAGAACAATTCCCCAGGAATCTATCACACATGAGAAGAACATCTGTGGTGGAAAAAATTCATTAAGGGTTAAGGACTTTTGGTGATAACCCCAAATGTCAACATCCTCTAGTCTCATTCATGGAGCAACCTCCATTCATTGCATTCAGCATACATTTGCATCATGTTGTAGTACATTGCATCATGATTATCTTATCACATTTCAAGTGTCCAGTGTTCTTTATCCTATCCATGCCATTACATTACATGAATATGATAAAAGGGGGCATTTGTAGACACTTAAAATTTTTCATTCCTATTACTAACCTTGCAGGAGGGCAAAATCATCATCCAGAGATAACCCTATAAGTCAAATTAGCTCAATCCCAGAGACAACCCCGGGATATTCAGTTCCAATCTCAGACATAACCCCGAGATACTCAGTTTCAATCCCGGAGACAACCTCAGGATGCTCAGTTTTAACCTCGGAGATAACCCCAAGTGATGCAGTTCTAGTTCCGGAGATAACCCAGAAAAGTCAGTTCCAACCTCGGAGACAACACCGAGGCACTCAGTTCTAATCCCGGAGATAACCCCGGGAGGTCAAGCACACCTCAGAGACAACCCTGAGGACATTCAGCATACACAGTAGCCCAATCTAAGAGATAACCCTGAACAACAACTGCTACATCTGCGCAAAGCCGGAGATAACCCCGGTGAGGGGTAAAATCATCATTTTGCCACCTTGATACTATATTCACGTTGTCTAAATATCATTTCAATCAACACTGAATACAAAAACGTCCCACAAGAACCATAGCTCAAATCCCGAGTGACTACTACATAAGACAACACACCAGATAGAATTTGAAGACTTGAAGATCTGGTCATGGACCCATCTTCCCGGATTTGTACACCCTCTTTTCCCATGTCATTGTGTAGCTCTTGAGAACAAAATTCTATAATGGTATAGCACGCCTCTATTGGATACCCGGATTGAAAGTTACAAAGGTTTGAGCGGACAATGCGTTATACGAGTGTACGCACTTCGAGATGATGATACCCACAACTAGGGCAGCTGCAGGTAGATCTGCAGCCATCTAGTCATTAAATATGAGCCTTTGGTTGCCCATTTGAAAAAAAAAATAATCAGAGAAACTTCTTTCCATTTTAGTTTGTAAACACTTCTATAGTGCTCTAACCTGAGTGATTCTTTTTTCTAAACATTTGTAAGCTTGTGTTTTGCTACATACTGTGTATTTTACCGGTGGAAACTGAGTTTTTAGGCGTCTAAGGCTATTTGAAGTCTTCTTGGCAGCCTATTGTAAGATATTTCAGATTTTTAAGCTTTTTATCACTTTTGTATATATATTATCTACTAACGTTGAGAGTCGCGTTGTGTGTGTATACCCAGATCGTCGATCCGTGGCTTTTTATTGCTTATATATATATTTATAACTTTTATTCAGCCTGAAGGCTAGATTTACCTAAATTTGGCTATTTCTCACTTTGACCGGTTCATGGTGACTAAACTGGAACCGTTGAAGCTGGAATGGTTTAGATTTACTCAAATCTAGTTCTTTTCATAGCTTTTATTAGCCTACGGGCTAGATTTGCCTAAATCTGGCTATTTCTCACTTTGATCGATTCATGGTTACTAAACTGAAACCATTGAAGCTGAAATGCTTAGATTTACTAAAATCTAGTCAGTTTTTCTAGCTTTCGCACATATTGCTTTCACATGTGAGCCTAGGAACCATGTGATCATAGATTCATTCTCTGACTCTAGATTCGGTTCCCGTGATGGACATTTTTAGCTGCAACCAGCTTGTAAATTATTGTAACGCCCGAGAAAATTGGATTTTTATATGAATTAAATTTTTATTTGATTATGTGGATTAAATGAATTTAATTGATTATTTATGTGAGTAAGCTGTATGAAGGTCATTCTACGACGTAGAATGTGCGGATGTGGTTAGGATTCTGGCTATGTGCTAGGATTAATTATTTTAAATTTCCAAGAAGAAAATAAAAGTTTTTCGAGAAATTTTCATAAAAACACTATTCATCCATTTCTGCTCGGGAATTAAGTTAGAAATTCTGAGAAACACGTAATGATAGAATTCTAAGACGAGATGGAATATCAAATAATATTTCAGTTATAGCAAACAAAGTTTTCGCTTGCGGACTCAAAACCTAAGGGTTAGGGAAAGTGATTTCAAAGAAGGAAATGAAATGTGTATAATGATTAGGGTTATTATACGTGTGATATACGAATATGATACTAGTTAGTAAACGATTATAGTATGAAGATTATTACGATATATAATACGAATATTGTATGAATACTAAACGAAGAGAATACGAAAGTTATACGAGTAGAACACGATTAGTTCTTAATGGACTTTGAGTTTATGGACTTTGTAGAATCCAATTGGACTTGGATTATATCAAGCCCAATGCATTGTGTAATAAAGCCCAAGTTAGGCCCGATATGAATTAATTCTAAGGCCTGATCCAAGAAATCGAACTGCGAATCGAACCGATGGGTCATTAGATGGGTAAACCCCATGGGTGGACCCACAAGGCATGTGTGCCGACTACTTGGTGACCAAGTAAAGCTACTTTACTTGGTTACAAAGAAATGAATAGTAAGGAGGTTATATAATGACCAAAATACCGTCCATTGGAATTTCCTATAAACAAAAACTTAACTAGTTCATTTGTTTGTTTACAAACATTGACCAATATATTTGAGAGAGAGAAAAGAGCTAGAAACAAGTAATCAAGTGATCTTGAAGAAAATCATAAGAGTTTTTAGCAAGAACGCAAAGAATGTATAGGTAATAATTCGTAAAACCTTAGTTTCGATTCGTCTAAATTTATTTTTTTTGTAGAGAATCATAATTGGTGGAGCATGTCTCTTCCGAAGTAATAAGGATGGCTAATAGTGAATTAACCATTTATAAGCTATGTGTAAGTAGAAATCGTAAGTGTTTACGTAAGTTTAAACCGAAGAAACCATTGAAAGTTGACTTCGTTGTTGATTGACAAATTGAAAACCATCATTGATAGGGTATGTGAATATTTCTTGGTTAGGATGTAGACAATGAATCAATGGATTGGTTCCATTTCATTTGGTGTGGTAAACATGAGTAACGAAGTTATGGATAATTTTACGAAATTAGACGTAACGTTAAAATCGTATAATTCCAGATTAGTAGTCAAAATTTTCCGTTTAGTTCGGAAACCTTGGTTTTCAATGGCATATCGTAGTATAACGTATTCAAGAGCCGTGGTCTAAAGAACGGTCTAACTCCGACTTATAACGAAGAAAACGAGCTTTGAATGCTCAAGAACGTTTAACGGACGCATTATTTGGAAGTTAATAGTGAATTCATCATTAACGGATTTGAAAACTAGTTTTGTCCAGATGAAATCGTAGTATATGTTATGTGTAAGAAAATGGCTATTGAACGAGCCAATTCCAACTTAAAACGACTAAGTTATGAGTCCGGGAAGAATAGTAATTGAAATTTGAAAAAAAATTCAAAGGCTCTGGGAGGCGCCGCAGCGCCAACCCAAGCACTAATCGCCGCATCGCAAAGCACCGATAATAGTGGCTTTAGCTACTAGAGAGTGGCACTGCAGTGCCACTATTACAAAAGGATCTCATG
The DNA here is from genome assembly GCA_020205615.1 of Panax quinquefolius. NCBI lineage: Eukaryota > Viridiplantae > Streptophyta > Magnoliopsida > Apiales > Araliaceae > Panax > Panax quinquefolius. Next base: position 59,939,315 of record CM035163.1, read on the forward strand.
TATGCTTGCAGCCATGAGGCTAGGACCTTAATTCTTGTTTGTTAGTTTGCGCCATGGCCAATAATAGTGTCTACTAATGTTTGGCGCATGATCTTCGATAGTGGGATTTTGTTGGAAAAGTTGGTTTCTAATCTGAAGTGATTGTAAACCAATAGTGGAGCATGTATCTATTTAATATACATGGTAATACAAATCTTAAATCACTTATTTATTGATGACTTTAGGAATATAAATATTGTTTAATAGATATTAAACGACGAACGCAAGATATACGAAAGTAAAATATATTCGAGCTTTGGTAATTTACCAATAATGAGTAAGTCTTGGTTAGTAACGTAAGACGTTAACAAGCCATAAGGAAGATTAATAAGTCGACTTGACCTTTATTAATGAAATAAATTCATTTAAGACATAGAAGAGAAAGAAGTTTGTAAAAATAATGTGATTAGATTGTTTGGTAGCTAATTACAGTGTGCTATGTGAATATATCATGTAGATACTGTAAAGACCAAGAATTGTTGAATATTATATTCGAAGACGCTTGAAGGAATGTTTTCTTAATGCTTGTCTAACCTTCGTGTTAGCTAAGTTTCTACGATTCATGTTATGAGATGCTTGAATTATTTTACGAAAAAGTCAATGCCAGTTTTAACTAAGCTAGACTAATCTTAAGAGTTAGATTGATTTGTTTATAAGTCTTTTGATATAGAACTATTAACGCTATCCTATGCAAAGTATTTGGTACGAATTCAAGGTAAGTTTGTATATGAACAAACAAATGTATTTTCATCGATTATTCGATGGGCACATGAGGTTGGCAAAACTTAAACGTAAATACGTTTAACGGATGAGTGTTTATCAACATATAGTACTATAGGTTGATCACCTAGAAGTGCTCGTAAGAAATATCGGACTTACGGACTTAGTGCTGGGATGTCTTTTTTATGTATGAAAACGAAAAGAGAATGTTGGTTCAGAATTCCTAAGCAATTATATATACTTTGGAATTATTGTTATGAAATGAGAAGTGCTAGTCAATGTTTCATTGTACTTCGTAACTACTTGTTTAGTTATTGAAGATAATCATATAATTCTTGACGTGGTATTTATGTTATCTTTTGCTAGACTTGCTGAGCTAGTTATGCTCACTTCTTGCTTGAATTATATGATTGCAGCTAAGGGCGAAAGAACTGATGATCCTAGTAGGGATAAAGGCAAAGGTAAGTTGGATAAGTAGATTATCCTATGATAGACTAGTATGTTTGAAAGAATCTTAATATGATAAACAAAGAATGTATTGGTTTCAGAACCTGGGAAAGGATTTATTATTATTGTAATAAGAAGTTAGTAACTACAATCATTTTGATGTTGTTTCAATGGAATGAATGTATAGATAGTAGTACCGTGTAGCACCATATCTGTGGGTTAAAAGTACCCGGATTTGGGGGCGTCATAGGTTGATATTAGAGCATTAGGTTATAAAACTTAAGGGGGGAAGAACCTTCGACTAATAACCTCGTTAGAAAAGGAGAAGTCAGAAGGAAGTAAACTCGAGTCGAATGAGTTAATAAGTATTGAGGAAACTCAGTATTGAAAGATTTAAAAGATGGAAAATAACCTTAAATAAACTAAATGTGATTTGTTCTTATATTATTGTGTACTATGTACTAATCAACATGTTATGTGTTATTGTAGATGTCCATCGATAGCTTGATGTATAGAGATATACACGTGTTGAGGGAAGAGTCTGTGAACAGAGTAGAGCTTGTACCTATGCCTGTGGCGGGAGTACCATTAATGATTCTAGAAGAGTCTGAGCCAGATGAGTACTTTCTGAGGAGGATTTCTCTAAGGGAGAGATGGAAAACATGTGATCGATGTCATATCTCGATATGGCAGTCGATTGGGATGGGGAGATGAAGGTAGCATCGTTCAATACGGTGGTACCTGCACTAGAGCCAACACCTCCAGAGGCAATGAGGGCATTGTATCTAGCGGTACTTGACCGTAATGTGCAACTACGCACTGTTGTGTAGAACCAGAATGAAGAGATTAGTGTTCTTCATGAGGTGAAGGAGTCTACAGAAGAAGATTTTGACTTAGAGCACGATGAGAAGGTGCTTATGACGGATAAGGCAAGGGACTATAAGAATGAGGCAGTAGAGTTTCGTAAGGAACTGGTTCAGAAGAACCATAAGATAGCACAGATGTCCTACATCCATAATAGTGCTCATGAGGATTTCAAGCTAAAAATTTCTTGTTATTCCATTGAGTCGGGATAGATTCGATATACTATTAGTCGGGATATTATTTCGAATTTAGCAAATCAGAAGCATGAGAATGCTGTGAGGCAGTGTTAGTAGATCGATAGATCTTTTTGTATATGTGTAGTGACGTAAAACCCTCTGTTGTATAATTAAAGGGTAATCTTTTTGTAAATCCCAATTTTTGTAGAAGTCAATCGCGGGATAGTAATGTAATAGTTGTTGGCTATGGAATCAAGTTGTAAATAGTTTTGAACTATGAAGAAGCATATTAATATAATGAAGTTTTTATTAAATGTGCTTTATTGTGGTATAAGTTATTATTGTGGAATGATAACTAAGTAAGTAAATAGATAATAATGAAACTTTATTTATTTAATCAGAATAATGTCGTCAAGAAGAAGACAACGTAATCAGGAAGCGGAATAACATAACGATAACCAAGGGGGTCTAAATAACCAAATGCAAGAGTTTGTTAATTTATTAATGGCTATATTTAACCAAACTGTGGGTAGAGCACCCGCAGTACCTAGGGTAGCCAGAATGACTACCTTTAAAGAGTTTAAAAGCGTAGGTCCACCGAAGTTCAAAGGAACTACGGACCCAATAGAGGACCAGACATGGGTAAAAGAAATAGAAAAGGCGTTTATTATTACAAACATAGCGGAGGCGCAAAAGACTTCTTTTGCGACTTAGATAATGAAAGGGGAAGCCAACTTTTGGTTGGAGACTCACCAAGATGGGGCTAAAACTGATGCGGTTATGTGGGAACAGTTCAAGAAGGTATCCTTCGAGAACTATTTTCCTACTAGCATGTAGGGGAGAATGGAGATTAAGTTCCTAGAACTTAAACAAAGGGACATGACGGTTCCCCAATACGCGACCAAATTCAATGAATTGGGAAGGTTTGCTCTATACCAAGTGGACACTGAGGAGTGGAAGGCTCATAGGTTTGAGCAAGGCCTGAAACTCTAGCTCTATAGTAGGATTTTTGTTTTCCAGAGTGCGTTATATAGGACCATTCTAGAGAAGGCGTTCATTACAGAGGGTGGTAGTGAGGCTTTGAGCCAACACCACAAGGAGAGGAAGAATAAGGGCAAAGGAGAAGGAGGACCCAAGGTGGAGGGAGATAGTGGCAGTGGAAGTCTATCCAAAAGGAAGGGTTTTAACTCTGGGAATACTGGGATGAAACAAGGGGATCCTAAGCGTAGGATGGAGGCATGTAAGACCTACGGAAAGACTCATCTAGGAGTCTATCTGAAGGGGAAGTCAGTTTGCTATAACTATGGATAGGAGGGTCATATATCATCCAATTATCCTAATCCTATGAAAAACCATGGGTATTTTGTTTGTGGGTCGATGGACCACATGGCAAGAAATTGCCCAAAGAATGGGTCAGAGGGTAGTAAGGGTTCTGGTAGTGGTAAGTTAGCCATTACTGGACCAACACCATCGTCGGGTAGACCCTCAGCCCATACTTTTAATATGACTATCCAAGATACGGTTGCATCAGCGGATGTAGTAGCAGGTATCATTCCAGTCAATGAAATAAATACTGATGTGTTATTTGACTCGGGTGCTACTTTTTCTTTTATAATATGTGAATTTGCTAAGCGATTAGGTTTATTCCCAGAAAGATTAGAATTACCTTTAGACATTAACGTAGAGAATATAGAGATAACTCCCATTAAATACATTCATAGGGATTGTTGTGTAGATATTAGAGGTAACAAATTATCTGTAGATTTGGTACCGATAAGATTAAAAGAATTCAATTTAATTCTTGGTATGGATTGGTTGATTAACTATAAAGCTATAATAGATTGTCATAGGAAAAGTGTGAACCTTCAGATTTCTAAGAAAACCAAGGTAGTGTTCTTCAGTAGTAAATCACCGAGATGCTCTTGTTTTCTAACAATAACACAAACTAGGAAAATTTTGAGGAAGGGGTCTATAGGATATATGTGCCACGTTGTGGATACCCAAAGAGTGGGAGTATCATTAGAACAGATACCTATAGTTTAAGAGTTCACGGATGTATTTCTGGATGAATTACCGGGTCTTCCACCAGATTGGGAGGTCGATTTTGTGATTGATCTGTTACTGGGTAGAACACCAATTTCAAGGGCACCATATAGGATGACGCCAGTAGAGATGAATGAGTTAATGGTTCAGTTACAAGAACTATTAGACATGAAGTACATTCAACCGAGTGTGTCTCCGTGGGCAGCATCGGTATTATTTGTAAAGAAGAAGGATGGGTCGTTACGACTTTGTATCGACTATCGAGAGTTGAACAAGTTAACGATTAAGAATAAATACCCATTGCCCAGGATCGATGATCTATTTGATCAGTTGAAAGGGGAAAAGTATTTTTCTAAGATAGATTTGTGTATGGGGTACCATCAGTTAAAAGTAAGGAAGGAGGATATACCTAAGATGACGTTCCGAACTCGTTATGGACATTACGAGTCTTTGGTTATGTCGTTTGGGTTGACTAATACGTTAGCCGCATTCATGGATATGACGAATAGAGTGTTCAAACAGTATTTAGACAAGTTTGTCGTAGTATTAATTGATGATATTCTAGTCTATTCTAAGACGCCAGAAGATCATGCTGAACATTTAAGGATAATATTAGAAACACTACAGAAAGAGAAGTTGTATGCGAAATTCACTAAGTGTGAATTTTGGCTTGCGAAAGTGCAGTTTTTAGGACATGTTATTTATAAAGATGGCATTTTCGTGGATCCAACGAAGGTGGAAGAAATTAATGAGTGGAAGCAACCGAAAACGTCAACTGAGGTTCGGAGTTTTCTGGGGTTAGCGAGATACTATAGAATGTTCATTCAGGACTTTTCTAAAATAGCTACTCCGTTTATAAATTTGATGAGGAAGTCAGTAAAGTATGCGGGGACAGAGAAGTGTGAGGATAGTTTTCAGGAACTAAAAAGGAGGTTAAGTGAGGCATCTGTATTGTCTTTACCAGATGATACTGGAAATTTCATAGTTTATAGTGATGCTTCCAATAGAGGGCTGGGTTGCGTGCTACGCAGCATGACAAGGTCATTGCATATGTGTCGCGTCAGTTAAAGGATTATGAGAAGGCCTATCCTACTCATAACCTAGAATTGGCAGCGGTAGTTTTTGCCTTAAAAAAATGGAGACATTATTTATACAGGGAGAAGTGTGAGATATACACGGACCATAAAAATCTGAAATATATCTTCATAGAGAAGGAATTGAATATGAGACAGAGAAGGTGGTTAAAGTTGATAAAAGATTACGATTGTGATATTTTATATCATCTGGGGAAAGCAAATGTAGTATCCGATGCACTAAGTAGGAAGGGTAGAGAAAAGCTATCAATGTTAACAACTCAGAATGAATTAGTAACTGAGATTGCAAGTGTGGAGTTAAAAGTTAAATTACCGGGTGAAGCGGTATAAATGTTATTCAAAATGGAGACCCAACAAACCATAGTGGAACGTGTTAAGAAAGTACAGTTAGGTAACGAAGAATGTGAGCAAATGAAGAAAAGGATGGAAGACGAAGAGAAGACTAAGTATAACCTCGACAAGGATGGATTGCTTTGTTTTGAGGGAAGAATTTGGGTTCTAGATACTTCAGAGTTAAAAGAAGAGATAATGAGTGAGGCCCAAAGTTTGAGGTACTCGATACATCCAGGTAGTACTAAGATGTATCAAGACCTTTGACAAAACTTTTGGTGGCCAAACATGAAAAGAGAGATAGCAGAATATGTTAGTAAGTGCTTAACTTGTCAGAAAGTTAAGGTTGAACACCAAAGATCGAGTGGATTATTGCAATCACTAGAGATTTCGGAGTGGAAATGGGAGCATATCACAATGGACTTTGTGGTAGGACTTCCAACGACAAGGAAAGGATACGACGCTATTTGGGTAATAGTGGATCGGTTGACGAAATTAGCTCACTTTCTACCAATAGGAGTTAGGTATAACTTAGAGCAATTGGCTAAACTATATGCCAAAGATATTATTTCTAGACATGGAGTACCTGTTTTGATTATGTCAGATTGTGATCCACAATTCACATTAAACTTTTAGAGGAGTCTGCAGGAGCAAATGGGAACGCAGCTGAAGTTGAGTACAGCGTATCATCCTCAAACAGATGGACAAAGTGAACGAATAATTCAAATGCTAGAAGATATGTTAAGATCTTGTGTTATGGATTTTAAGGGGAGTTAGGATGAACATCTGACTTTGGTGGAATTCGCGTACAACAATAATTTTCACGCTAGTATAGGCATGTCTCCTTATGAAGAGTTATATGGGAGGAAGTGCAAAACTCCACTGTGCTGGGATGAAGTAGGTGAACGTCGAATATTGGGACCTGAGATGGTACAACAGATGGCAGACATGCTAAAGCTAATACGTACTCAATTGGTAATAGCTCAAGATAGGCAAAAGAAATATGCAGATCCTCACTGTGAGAAGAGAGAGTTTGAAGTAGGATCGTATATCTTTCTGAAGGTTTCGCCTCGGAAAGAGAAGATATGTTTTGGAAATAAAGAGAATTTAAGTCCAAGGTTTATAGGACCTTTTGAAATTTTAAGAAGGATAGGAGAGGTAGCTTATGAAGTAGCTTTACCTCAAGAGATGGAACGTATACACAACGTGTTTCACGTGTTAGTATTGTGTCCCTATAAACTGGACTACAAACACGTAATAGAGTGTGAATCTATTCAGATAGAAAAAGTTTTAACATATGAAGAACTTCCAGTTCAAATTATTGATAGGAAGGAATAATTCTTAAGAAATAAGATAATACCTTCGGTGAAGGTGATATGGAGGAACCACAATGCTGAAGAAGCAACGTGGGAACTCGAGAGTAAAATGAAGGAAAATTTTCCTCATTTTTATATGTAATGGTAGCGAGATTCTAGGGACAGAATCCTTATAAGGGTGGATAATGTAACACCCAAGAAAATCGAATTTTTATATGAATTAAATTTTTATTTGATTATGTGGATTAAATGAATTTAATTGATTATTTGTGTGAGTAAGCTGTATGAAAGTTGTTCTATGACCTAGAATGTACGGATGTGGTTAGGATTCTTGCTATGTGCTAGGATTAATTGTTTTGAATTTCCAAGACAAAAATAAAAGTTTTCTGAGAAATTTCTGTAAAAACACTATTCATCCATTTTTGCTCAGGAATTAAGTTTGAAATTCTGAGAAACGTGTAATGATAGAATTCTAAGATGAGATTGAATATCTAATAATATTTCAGTTATGGCAAACGAAGTTTTTGCTTGCAGACTCAAAACCTAAGGGTTAGGGAAAATGATTTCTAAGAAGGAAATAAAATGTGTATAATGATTTGGGTTACTATACGTGTGATATACGAGTATGATACTAGTTAGTATACGAAAATAGTATAGAGATTATTATGACGTATAATATGAATATCGTACGAATACTAAACGAAAAGAATACGTGAGTTATAAGAGTAGAATACGATTATTTCTTAATGGAATTTGAGTTTATGGACTTTGTAGAATCCAATTGGACTTGGATTATATCAAGCCCACTGCATTGTGTAATCAAGCCCAAGTTAGGCCCGATATAAATTAATTCTAAGGCCCGATCCAAGAAATCGAACCGCGGATCAAGCTGATGGATCACCGGATGGGTAAAACCCATGGGGGGACCCACAAGGCATGTTGGCCAGCTACTTTGTGACCAAGTAAAGCTACTTTACTTGGTTACAAAGAAATGAATAGAAAGGAGGTTATATAATGATAAAAATACCCTCCATTGGAATTTCCTATAAAAGAAAGCTTAGCTAGTTCATTTGTTTGTTTACAAACATTGACCAATATATTTGAGAGAGAGAAAAGAGCTAGAAACAAGTAATCAAGTGATCTTGAAGAAAATCATAAGAGTTTTTAGCAAGAATGCAAAGAACGTATAGGTAATAATTCGTAAAACCTTAGTTTCGATTCGTCTAAATTTATTTTTTTCGTAGAGAATCATAATTGGTGGAGCATGTCTCTTCCGAAGTAATAAGGATGGCTAATAGTGAATTAACCATTTACAAGTTATGTGTGAGTAGAAATCGTAAGTGTTTACGTAAGTTAAAACTGAAGAAACCATTGAACGTTGACTTGGTTGTTGATTGACAAATTGAAAACCATCATTGATAGGGTATGTGAATATTTCTTGGTTAGGAAGTAGATAATGAATCAATGGATTGGTTCCATTTGATTTGGCGTGGAAAACACGAGTAACAAAGTTCAACGAATTTTACGAAATTAGATGTTAAATGTTAAAATCGTATAATTTTGGATTAGTAGTCAAAATTTGTTGTTTAGTTTAGAAACCTTGGTTTTCAATGGCATAGTGTAGTATAATGTATTCAAGAGTCATGGACTCAAGAACGGTTGAATTCTGACTTATAACGAAGAATACGAGCTTTGAATGCTCAAGAACGTTTAACGAACGCGTTATTAGGGCGTTAATAGTGAATTCATCGTTAACGGATTTGAAAACTAGTTTTGTCTGGATGAAACTTTAGTATATGTTACGTGTAAGAAAATGGCTTTTGAACGAGCTAATTACGACTTAAAATGACTAAGTTATGAGTCTAGGAAGAATCGTTATTGAAATTTGAAAAATATTTCAAAGGCTCAGGGGAGGCGCCGTAGCGCCAACCGAAGCACTAATTGCCGCATCGTAGCACCAGTAATAGTGACTTTAGCTTATTGGAGAGTGAAAATGCAAATACCACTATTACAAAAGGATCTCTCACCTTGTTGTAGACCGGACCTTAGCTATCATAGTTAGTTAGTACTGCGATTGCCAATAGTGTGTATCGATGTTTGGCACCATGGCGCTGTGTAGTGGGATTTTTTTAGACAAGTTGGTTTCTAATCCCAAGTGATTGTAAACCAATAGTGGAGCATGTATGTATTTAATATACATGGTAAGACCAATCTTAAATCACTTATTTAGTGATGACTTTAGGAATGTAAATATTGTTTAATAGAGATTAAACGAAGAACGCAAGATATACGAAAGTAAAATGTATTCGAGCTTTGGTAATTAACCAATAACGAGTAAGTCTTGGTTAGTAACGTAAAACGTTAACAAGCCGTAAGGAAGATTAATAAGTCAACTTGACCTTTATTAATGAAATAAATTTATTTAAGACATAGAAGAGAAAGAAATTTTTAAAAACAATGTGATTAGATTGTTTGGTATCTAATTATAGTGTGCTATGTGAATATATCATGTAGATACTATAAAGACCAAGAATTGTTGAATATTATATTAGAAAATGCTTGAAGGCAAGTTTTCTTAACGCTTGTCTAACCTTCATGTTAGCTAAGTTTCTATGATTCATGTTATGAGATGCAGGAATTGTTTTACGAAAGGGTCAATGCCAGTTTTAAGTCGGCTAGACCATTCTTAAGAGTTAAATTGATTTGTTTACAAGTTTTTTGATATAGAACTATTAACGCTATCCTATGTCAAGTATTTGGTACGGATTCAACGTAAGTTTGTATATGAACAAACAAATGTATTTTCATTGATTATTCGATGGGCACGTGAGGTTGCCAAAACTTAAACGTAAATACGTTTAACGGATGAGTGTTGATCAACATAGAGTACTATGGGCTTATCACCTAGAAGTGCTCGTAAAAAATATCGGACTTACATACTTAGTGCCGGGATGTCCTTTTTATGTATGAAAATAAAAATCCTGATGTCGACAACGCCTTTCCTGAGCCTCACGAGTTTATGCTCCTCTTGAGTCCAGTAATCAGCCACCTATGGGTTTGCTACGCGGTGGAGGAATCACACAACATACATTCACATACATAGCATCTCACCGTATATAATATGATGACATTATAAAAAGCGCTAATATAAAGCATTGTAAAGAGACATTCATTCACATCCATTCAATGTAAAGATAAGCATTTACACTCGTGCAGATAAAAGGGAATTGAAAATATTGAAATACGGCTTAAGCCCTCTACTGTCTCCAATAGAGTCGCCACCTGTTGACGCCAAGAATTTTCCTATCGCATTCTTTACCCTTTATATATTCTATGTTGATTTTGTCTTTATTAATGTGATGCCCCGAATCTATTCTCCCATCGTATCCAATCTGGTGGACACAACTAATCAATTAATATAACACATCCAAATCTATACACCCATGGTATCTGATTCAGTGCTTATATCTAATCAAAATACTATACATATATGACAAGATACAATTCATGTCTATCCAAGATTCACAGTATCCCATAACAGATAATAATTTATTATAGAACTATTAATGTGTTTGGATACCCTCACTTGGATGTATAGACTGTATCTAGGAATAGTTTCTATCTATAAAAAATCTAGAGTATTAGTAATAACATGAACAGTCCATATTACAAATACCCTCACTAAGATGTATAGTCTATATCTTGCGGATTACTCTGTCGTATCGATAATACCTATCTATTTGAAATCTAGAGCCTCGATAATAACATGAATAGTCCATATTGCCAATATCCTTACTCAAATGTATAGTTCCCAAGGATCTCAAAATAAATCAAAATTTCTAATTACATCTATTTATGTAAAGGAAACACGGTTGTGAAAATAAAGGTTGTTATTATAACATATATAAAGGTTCAATTACATGATTCTTTATAAATAATTACTTATTACAAAATTTTTACATTTAAGCTAGACAATAATTTAAACTAATCTAAGCATGGTCGCTTCCCATTGTTTATTCCAGATGGGCCAGGGTTACCGTCTAATACTATAAAGGAAATAATTTGCAAGAATATGTTATGACATGCTCAACAGGTTTTATATTTATAACACATTATAGGATTTGAAGAAGTATAACAGTTCAAATTTTTTCTCAAATAAGTATTGTTTACCATTTTTGGAATTTTTATTTCAACCATTTCTATCAATCATAAAGACTTAGAAATCTTGTTCAGATGTGAGACAGGGGATTAACCTATTCAACATCTCAGGAGTATGCATCTCATCCTAATCGTGCCCATCTTGCACTAAGTGTCAAATTTATTGACACACATTTATCCCTTCTGGGATATATAACTCAGTATAGGATGTCTTACCAAAGTTATTTTGTTTGACACAATAGTTTATGCTTGATAAATAATAATAACATATGAATAAATGATTCATTTCTTAGTTATGCTGAAGTTATAACAATAACTTCACAATAATTGGTAGCAAGTTTTATTTGGTATAATATATAAAAAAAAACAAAAAAAAAAACAAGATATGAATATTGTTCAACGTATAAGTAGGGTTTGAGAATTTGCGTAATTAATTCAGGTTAAGGAACTTCCCTGAGTGAAGATCGATTAAACAACACTACTCTATTCATTTATAAACACCTAAGATGTTCAACCATATATGTCTAACACATTAGTATTGATAACAATACTCAAATACACAAACTATTCACGTTTGGGTTAAGTTTGTTATAATTTCAGTGTCTTAAAATTTTATCGGATAATTAATAACTAATATCACGGTTAACTTTAATTATAAGCTTTATTATAATTTTAGATAATTTATATATCTTTTATAATAATTTTGGAAGCTTATAATAATGTTTAGATATTTATTTATCCATTAAAAAAATTTAAATCATTTATTTTTATTTTACATAATTAATATTTACTTAGACTATTATTAAAATCTTTTTTATTATTTTAAAATAATTTATAACCATTTAATATGATTTTAAATCATTATTATCATTTTAAATAATTATTTATTATTTATAAATGATTATTCTAATTAAATTATTAATAAATTAATTATTAATAATATAAAATATTCATTGAATTTTATGTAAAAATATGAAAAGTTAATTATTATAACTTAAAATAATTTTTAAATCTATTTTTATAATTATTTATATTTATTTATTAATTAATTATAATTTTATTAATTTATTTATTTAATTTTTATTTACTGTCTGTCGCTAAAGGCCTACGGCGACAGAAAGTGTAGCTATAGGTGTTCTTCATTTCTGGGGAATAGTTTGGTCTATCCTAAGAGGTCACTTTGACCTTAGTCTAATTCTCTATTGTTGATGATTTTGGGTTTGTAAGTTTATAGGTGTTGTAGTATACATGTATGTAGTACAACAACATACCAAATTCAAGCTTTAACTTTCATATAACAAGAAGTTATAGAGGTTCAGAGTCACTGTCAGAGTTGTTCTTGGGTTTCTAGGTAACCCAGAACAGTGGTCATGGTCGGTCAACGCTTTTGTGGCTCTTATATCTTTCAATCTGTGTGATTTGATTGTTGTAATATGTAATCTATATACCAAGGTACATATATGATACATTTGTTTTGGACTAAGTAAGACCCTAGGGTGTAGATTTAATTTGGTCAAAGTATAGCCAGAGGTTGTTCATGGTGTTCATCAATTTTCTGGGTTTTCCAGAAAACGCAGTCATGCTCAGTCAACGATATTTAACCATTAATTCTAGTAAACCTGTAATACCCGAGAATTTTCCTGTATTATTAGTTGAATATATTAATGGAAATAATATTTCTGTGAATATAAGTGTTATTATTTTGTGAGTCGGTTAAATCAAGTGATTTGTATTTGATTGGTGCGTTTTAAGAAGTGTGAATTAACAATTAATGAGGATTGTGAAATGCCTTGTGTGGCATATTGTGAAAACGAGGAAATTCACTAAGTTGATTAAAACGAGAATTAAGAGGATTAATCGTGTTAATCAGTTGATTTTGTGAGACCCCAGATTTTATGAATAAAGATTTAAATTTCTCGAAATATTTTTTTTGAATATTATGGTGTAGATTTGATATAATGTTATAGTTGTGGGTAATATTTATAAATTTTACAAAGTACGCAAGTTGTTAAATAATATTTGATTGGTCGGGGAATATTCATTTTAACAGGGAATATTCGTACGACGCCACAATCATTGGTGGACCCCACAACGAAATTATTGTCGGATTGAGATAACGACAAAAATATTTTTTATGAAAATAACGGCGGAAGTTTTACCGTTAAAACTGTTGAACTACTCTAATAAAGAAAAGTACGATGAATGGCGTGGTTTCATAGTAGCACACGGTATTGATTATTGATGCTTACGTGAGAAGTCACTCAGTTTTGTTCAATTATTGCTTCAGTAATTGTTGCATAGTATCTCACGTTATTTGATTCAATTATTGTCGATATTTTATATATTATTAAATCAATAATTGAGATGACAGATTTATTAATATTATTATTTGCAATATTAATGATGTCTAAAAGTTTTGCCAAGGAGAGGTTTGGTCACCTAATTGCGCGCCAATAGGGATAAATCCTTATTAGAAAGCCCCCTCTTTCTGGGAACGACCTGGTCGATTAATAGTGTGAATTATAATAATGATGATAAATATTGTTAAATATATTGAGATAACTTTTTATGAAGTCATGGAAGTTTATATATATATACATATATATATTATATATATAAATTTTGTTTTATTAGTATTATTAATGTAATAAAACAGAAAAGCTTTTTATATAAAACAGAATACTTTTATAAAGTTATTTATTTTATTAGAGAATAATTATAATATATTATATTTTATTATGCATAGTATTTGTATAAGTACTGCATAGTGTTTTTGCATAGTAAAATCATAAAACATAATACTTTTATAAAGTTATTTGTTTTATTAGACAATAATTAGAATATATTATATTTTATTATGCATAGTATTTGCATATAGTACTCGCTTAGTGTTTTGCATAGTAAATTTTTTTATATAAAGCAGAATACTTTTATAAAGTTCTTTGTTTTATTAGACTATAAATAGAATATATTATATTTTATTTAAAAGATTTTATTTTATTAGAATATTTTATTAATCTTTGCATAGTAAATAAATATGGACCGTCCATTTAAAAGTAAATCGATGAGATAGTTCATGAATTAGTTACTATTAAATCTATTCTCTATAAATAGAAGCTCATTCCTTCATTATTTCTTACGAATTCACTGAAATTCTAGAGAGAGAAACTATAGAGAGAAAGAAGAAAAGTATTCTGCTACTTCACAACTCCTATATGCAGTTTCTTCTAAGGTAAGGGATATTATTTGTTGTACTAAGTAAGGGTATTATTTCTTTCGTATTCATAAAGAAAACTTACATTATTCCATTCTTTATTATTACATTGGAATAACTTTGTATAATGGGCTACCCTATACTTGGTGAAATTCTTCTGTTATTTCATTCTTTATTATTATGTTGGAATAACCTGTATATGTGAAGTACCATATACAGGGTGAAATTCTTCTGTTATTCCATTCTTTATTATTATGTTGGAATAACCTGTATATGCGAAGTACCATATACAGGGTGAAATTCTTCAGTTATTCCATTCTTTATCATTATGTTGGAATAACATGTCTATGCGAAGTACCGCATACATGGTGAGATTCTTCTGTTATTCCATTCTTTACTATTCTGTTGGAACATCCTGTCTGTGCATTTACGCATGACCTGGTTCCGTTATTTATTATTCTGATGGAATATCATGTTGGTGAATATTACGCCTGACCTGGTTCCATTAATTATTATTATGTTGGAATAACACATGCATGCGATGCATCGCATACATGGTGATTTACATTGTTATTCTATTCTTTATTATTCTATTGGAATATATCGCTTCATGTGTAATTTCACTTTCGATTGGTTCCGTTATTTATTATTCTGTTAGAATAACTTGTCTGTATGGTTTATTGCATGCCTGGTGATTTCTTTTGTTATTCCATTCTTTATTATACTCAGTTGGTTAAAGTTTTGACTTCTATACTCCATGAAATTAGTGGAATATCCTTGATATTTGCGCTTTATCCAGTATCTTTTGATGGAAATATTCTTCTGAGCATTCTTGAATTTTACTCTACAAAGAAGTATCATGTTGACAATTTGGACGTTATTAGTTCCTGGATAAATTAATTCTTGAACTTGTTTTATTGAATTCTTATATCATTGTAATCATCCTCATGTTTATATTATGTTGAAAGTTATCTGTGGCCTGTAGTGCATAGATGGACTTGGTATGATTATGACCATGGATTAATCGGTATAATCATGACTGTAACGTTACAAATGATGTGGTAAAAGTCCTCATTGGCTCGTAGTGCATTGATGGACAGTTGTTGGCATGATCATGACCATTGATGAATACACGAATATCCTTGGCCCGTAGTGCATGGATAATTTGTGGTTGTGATACTAATGAATATCCTTGGCCGTAGTGCAGGGATGATGTGGATTATTTATTAATCTGAGTCCCAACGATAAAAGTGATGAAAAACCTTTTAAATCATAAAAGATTGTAGATTTTATTCTCTACTTGACTCTTTTAATGGATTGCTTGTTCCGCTGTAGTTAAATTTGATGTTTGTTATATTGTATCAGTTTAATACTGTTGAAGGCTAACGATAATTTATTCTGCATTATCTTAGTCATAATATTTCTTAATGGGCCAGTTGAGCTCACCCTTTCTTTCACTGTTCTCCTTAGGAAATGAGAACGTAGTCGGGACTAGTTGGGGGAACGGAGTAACGACCCAAATGATATCATTAGTAGTCCTCACTATTCTGTTAAATAGTGTGACAATAAATGTAATGAGGACTCCATTGAGTGTGGATATTGTCTAGATGACAATATTCTTATTAAAACTCTCAATTTATGTTTTGCCATATTTTACATGATAGATGTATTATTAAGTTGTATTTGTATTCTGTACCATGTATTTGGCGACTCAGAATTGGTGATGTATACGTATTTTTGGGGCGTCACAGTTGGTATCAAAGCTTAGGGATATGATCCCTGGCTGAGATGTGAGACAAGAACTAGGAGGGGAGAGACGGGGAATTCCTTCGCTAGTATGACCTACCTAAGTTTATTTAGTATTTAATTGGTCGGTCTGAGTATAGGGATAATATGTGATATGTTAATTAACCCTTGTTTTGTGGCAGTATTTGAAAATGACATCCGAGAATATTGAGAACATCAATGGAGCACAGGAGACCGTTGAGTCTCCAAAGATCAATAATCAGGATAATGTGCATCAGGAAGGTGACAATCCTCATGCAAACAACAACACTAACCAAATGATGAACGATGGAATGTTTAGAGGCTTTATGCAATTCATGCAACAACAGGCAAGAGCGGCTCCTGTCTAAAATGCAGGTGGAAACACTGGCAACTCTCGGGACGGTCACCGCTAAGCGATTCAAGGAGCTGGGACCACGAGTTTTTGGAGAGCCAAAACCACTTAAAGCGGAGATGTGGATAAAGCGGATCTGCAAGATGTTTGATGTCTTGGGATGCTCCGAAGAGCAAAAGGTTCCCTTTGCCACCTTCATGTTGCGAGCAGAGGCAGATTATTGGTGGGAATCTGTAAAGTGTACTCAACCTGCCGAACTGAAAATGACTTGGGAGAAGTTCCAAGAATTGTTCAATGACAAGTACTTAATTTCCCGAAAGTATTCGTCACATGAAAGAGTTAGAGTTCATCAAGCTGGAGCAAAACAACATGACCGTGTCACAGTACGAAGCCAAGTTTGCCGAGTTGTCCCGATTTGCGTCCCATTTGGTTGATAATGAGGAGAGAATGACACGAATGTTTCTAAGAGGCTTGAAACCCGAGATACGTCAATATCTTATCTCTCATAAACTGTGTTTGTATTTAGATGTTGTTAATAGGGCTCAGTTATTGGAGCGCGATAATGAGTCAACCCAACTAAAAGATAGCAGTCGGAAAAATGATAATACCAGTGATAGCAGTCATCGAAGCAGTGACAATAAACGTGGAGGGAATCAACATGCCAGAAATGGTAACCACTTCGGTGAGAATCATGGCCAAAATAATAAGAATGGGCATTTCAAGAAGAGGAGATTCAACAATGATGGAAAGACGTCAGCATCAGCACCCGTTGTTAAGGAAGGAGAACGACCACCTATCATATGCTTCAAATGTGGAGGGGAGGGACACATCAGTGCAAACTGTGCGATGCCATCCAAAGCATGCTACAATTGTGGAAGAGAAGGTCACCAAAGTCAAGTCCAGCTAGGATGGAGGCATCTAAGGCCGTTCCATACAAGACAAAGCCGGTTGTTTAAGTGAGAGCGTTTATTGAGGAACCCGAACAAGGTTATTACGGGTAAGTTAATCATAAATTCTTGCAAAGTCTATACCTTATTAGATATCGGTTCTACCCATTCTTTTATCTCTCTTGCTTGCGCTCAACGTTTAAATTTGACTCTTGAGAAATTAGTCTTTGACTTATCTGTTGAAACTCCGTTAGGAGAAACCTTCGTTACCTCCACTGTTTATAAATCTTGTTTGATTCATATCGATACCCTCGCGTTGCCTGTCGATCTTATCTCTTTGAAAATAGTTGCCCTTGATCTAATTTGAGGAATCGATTGGTTAACTACTCATCATGCTAAAATTGATTATTTTCATAAGGTTGTTAGCTTTTATATTCCTAACCAACCTGTTATACGAATTCAAGTAACCAAACCACTAAAGTTAATCATTGTTATATCAAGCCATAAGTAAAGATCCCCGAACCATTCGTTGGTGACTTCCTTGTGTGAAATGCACCTAAGTCATACTTTCCTTAGTGGACATCATGAATAATGGTGGCACATTGATAGGTATCAATGTGACGTGCTTTCCAAGACTTGGATGAGGGTCGCAGTTTTGAATGATATTTCTATCGTTAATAAATTATTTGACGTTTTCTTGAAGACTTCTTGGCCTACCCCAGAGCGTGAAATTATATTTTGTATTGACCCCAGTACAAAACCTATTTCTTTAACCCTTAAATATTTCTTCAACCAAAATGAACGTATAATGCGCCAAAGACGTTGGCTCGAGCTGTTGAAGATTACAATCATACCATTCAATATCATTGTGGAAGAAAGAACGTGGTAGCCGACGCGTTGAGTAGAAGATCATATGCGTTTACGAGTGCGATGTTGTTAACACAAAAACCCATTTCGTATAACTTACAAATGATGAAGATAAAGTTAAAGACTCTAGAGACCCACGTGAAGATAGCGAATATACGAGTAGAATCTACTTTAATCGATAATGTTAAAGCCGCTCAAGCTACACACCCAGAGTTGATGAATGTGAAGAAAAAGGTTCAAGAGGGCATTATTCTAGAAGCAAGACTCGATGAAGAGAGGAAATCTCAACCCTTGATTTAATTGGCCCATTTAAAATCCTCGATTGAGTAGGAACTGTGGCCTATAGACTCGTTTTACCGCTAAGTATGTCGCGTGTTCATAACATTTTTCAGGTATCTATGTTACGTAATTATGTGGATGACCCGAACAACATTATTAAATTAGAACTAGACGATATAACAAAAGATTTAACGTATGAGGAGATACGTGTTAAAATCTTGGATAAGAAGGATCGTATTCAACACTCAAAGGTTATACCTCAAGAGTTAGAATCTGATTGAAGTCAAGATATCCTCATCTCTTCGGCATACCAGGTACGTACGTAAATTTCGAGGGCGAAATTTCATAAGGAGAGGAGATTGTGAGACCCCAGATTTTATGAATAAAGATTTAAATTTCTCGAAATATTTTTTTTGAATATTATGGTGTGGATTTGATATAATGTTATTGTTGTGGGTAATATTTATAAATTTTGCAAAGTACACAAGTTGTTAAATAATATTCAATTGGTCGGGGAATATTCGTTTTAACAGGGAATATTCATACGACGACACAATCATTGGTGGACCCACAATTTATGTACTTTCATATCATCAAATGTCACCTTTAATAAGGTGGACTATAAAGGTGATTATTGGGTACATCATGAATCGTGTGAGGAATATGAGTAATCTAGATGGAATTTAACCTTCCTATATATTAGGGATGATATCCATAGGCCTCTTGATTGAGTAGGACTATGAAATGCATGGCCATGTTCAAATAGTGATTTGTTTCATATAGTCTACTCATTTATCAAGAAAACTCAGATTAAATTATGAAGAGTATGACACATTCCATGACTCGAGTTTAATCTAGGATATTAAGGTTAAAAGGTTAAATTACATTGAAACATTGGTCACGAAAAGGTTGCATCGAATCATCGATCTTATTATTACTTGGGTAGCAGTGATGCATTACTAGATGCCCCTCACTGTTTATAATTTTATAATATGATTTTAAAATTATTGCCAATGTAATAATAACCTATAGGGTCACACACATAGAACGTTATTAAAAGGGAATTAATTTAAATTGTAAGGATTTAAATATATCAATATGATTGATAGTATTTAAATCGCGAATTTAAATTAAAAGGATGATATATATATATATATATTAATTAATTAAGTAAGACTTAATTAAGATATATATATATATATATATATATATATATATAAATTCGGATTTTATTTTAATTAGATTAGGGTTTTGATTAATTCCGTTTTATTGCTATATATATGATATATCAGCATATTAGGTAGGTTAATCAAAACAAAAACCCTAGCTGCTCTTAGAGAGAGACTAGAGAAAAACAGAAAATCCATTCCTTTTGGTGGCTAGTACCGTAATTCCTTCTTCTGCAGATCGTAGGGACGATTAAATGCGGAGGCGTTCGATGTGGATACCGTAGAGTCGCAGTCCGTTTGAATTGCGTTGGAGATTCGACCGCATCGATTCAACCAAAATAATTGGTATAATTTCTAAACCACTGGATTAATTTCTGTCTCGCATGGATCCTGTTTTTGGGTTTCGGAAATTGCTTTGAATTGTTCTATTTCCGCTACGTTTTATGTACCGAAACCCTACAGAAGTATCATGTTGACACTTTGGACGTTATTAGTTCCTGGATAAATTAATTCTTGAACTTGTTTTATTGAATTCTTATATCATTGACATCATCCTCATGTTTATATTATGTTGAAAGTCATCTGTGGCTTGTAGTGCACAGATGGACTTGGTATGATTATGACCAGGGATTAATCGGTATAATCATGACCGTAATGTTACAAATGATGTGGTAAAAGTCCTCATTGGCCCATAGTGCATTGATGGATAGTTGGTGGCATGATCATGACCATTGATGAATACACGAATATCCTTGGCCCGTAGTGTATGGATAATTTGTGGTTGTGATACTAATGAATATCATTGGCCGTAGTGCAGGGATGATGTGGATTATTTATTAAGCTGAGTCCCAACGATAAAAGTGATGTAAAACCTTTTAAATATGCATGTATATGATGTGGTTGTGATAGATATGCATGTATATGAAGTTTTGTTAATTGTATGGCGTAATAACAGTATACGTTTTCTGTTCTAATTACATGTATAAGTTTTGATTTAATATGATTAATTGAAACTGGACATATATGATATGAACTGGGTGTATTGTTATTATGATATTTTGGTGGATTAAAATACATGATCCTGAAACTATTTCAGAGAATCATTTGGACCCCCCCGTTGTAGCGCGCGATGGTCGTGACCCCAATATGTTATATATTGTTTTTCTTTAATTATATATAAATTGTTATGTGTTTATTGTGATATGCATGGTGCACAGTTATGACCTTTTGACCCATAGGTTAGTGGTTTTTGGTTTTGAAATGCGGCTTACATGTTGTGCCTTTCTATAAATTCTAATGTAATATTCTCTTCAAATCTAAATCCCCTCGAATGTAACTCGAGGTTTCTTTATGTCATGTAATAATCTATAATCAATGAAGATGTCAAGATGGAGAACACAATGGAAAGATGATGATGGAGAGGAGGCACATGCTTGAGGAAGATCCAAGGAAGCTATTTATTTTAAGATCTTTTACCACCTTAGATTGACCTTCAATCTTTCATTAGCTTGAAAAGATTGACAGTGGATTGGGCCATAACCGTGACACATTTAATTTCACACTTTATTTATGCTTGTATGCGGTATGATATGATAAATAATGTGCATGCTTAATAAGATTAAAATTGGTGAGATCTATTTTTTTTTAAACTCCCTCATTAAATTATTAAGTCTAAATCAGATGCCTTCCGATGAATAACACTCATCAAGACCTTGATCAATAGATGAAGGTTTGCCAAAGCAAAGTACCCTATTTATCTCGGTAAGATGCAATAGGATAATTGTGATATCGAAACTGTTAAAATCATTGGGCCCGACTTAACTAAGTTATCTTAATAGGATTGTGGACTTAGAGGCATAGAGTTTTGTTGGTACCATTAGATGGACTAGAAACAATTGTTGTTTACCAAACTATCCAAGAGTTATATATGATATAATTGACAAAAGGGTTGTCCACCTAAATAATTATGTTTTAAGAGATTAGCCAAAGCTAGCTTAACTCATAATGAAATATGGATGTTGGCTCACTAGAAAGATTTAATAGAAAATGCTTTCCGAATTAATGGTGATGGCTATTAATTTGAATAAAATAGTGGGAGGTATATTTTGAATGTACTTTTATCAATTACATAATATCAACTCTGCAATTTGACTTATTATTTTGGCACTTATAAATTTTAGATATCAATGGCAAACAACAACAACACAAGTAGTCTTTCACTACGATCAATCCTTGAGAAGGACAAGCTGAGTGGGATTAATTTCCTTGACTGGCACAGGAACTTGAGGATTGTCCTCAAACAAGAGCGTAAGCTATTTGTCCTTGATGGGCCCATTCCTGCAGCACCGACTGTTACTGCACCACGTGCGGAGCATAATGCTTACAAGAAACATCAAGATGATGCTCTGGACATGAGTTGTCTCATGTTAGCAACCATGAACGCTGAGCTTCAAAAGCAAAATGAGTTGATGGATGCTTATGAGTTGATCGAGCATCTCAAGAAATTGTTCGAAGGGCATGCTCGACAGGAGAGGTATGATACAAGCAAGGCGTTGTATCACTGTAAGATGGGTGAACGTGATCCAGTTAGTCCACACGTGCTTAAAATGAATGGGTATATTGAGTACCTTGATAGGTTGGGTTTTCCAATCACTCTGGAGGCCCAAAGTGATCTTGTTTTATAATCTTTGAACAACAGCTACTCTCAATTTGTTATGAATTATCTAATGAATGAAATTGAGAAACCACTAAGCGAGTTATTGACATGTTAAGAACTCTGAGAGAACAACATGAAAAAGGCAGGACCCGCTCCCATAATGATGGTGCAAAAGGGAAATGCTAAGGGAAATTGGAAAGCCAAGAAGAAGATAGGATCTAAATCTGGTGCTAAACCTAATCCCAAAACCAAACAGTCTTTAAATCCTAAAGGTGGGGTAGCTAAAGAAGGTGATTGTCACTTTTGTGGAAAACCTGGACACTTGAAAAGGAATTGTCACGCTTATTTGGAAGAAGTGAAGAAAAAGAAAGGAAGTATGACTTTCGATTCAGGTATATATATTATAAAAGTCAACTTGTCTACTTCTACATCATGGGTATTAGATACTGGATGTGGTTTTCACATTTGTGTTAATGTGCTGGAACTCCGAAGGAGTAGGACTTTGGCAAAAGGAGAGGTTGACCTACGTGTTGGAAATGGAGCAAAAGTTGTTGCACTGGCCGTAGGAACTTATCCTTTATCTTTGCCCTCTGGGCTAGTTTTAGAATTAGAAGATTGTTATTTTGTGCCTGCTATAAGCAAAAACATTATCTCTGTTTCTTGTTTGGACAAGAAAGGCTTTTCATTTATAATAAAGAACAACCGTTGTTCGTTTTACTTAAATGATATATGCTATGGTGTTGCACAATTATTTAATGGTCTCTATATTCTTGACTTTGCCTATCTATAACATAAATACAAAACGATTTAAATCAAATGATTCAAATCCGACATATCTCTGGCACTGTCGTTTGGGCCATATAAATGAGAAACGTATATCAAAACTCCATAAAGATGGGTTTTTGGATTCATTTGATTTTGAATCATATGAGAAATGCGAGTCTTGTTTATTAGGCAAGATGACTAAAGCCCCTTTCACTTTGGACACGATTGAGCAGACTAGCGATATATTGGGACTTATACATAGTGATGTATGTGGCCCATGAGTTAGATTAGCAAGAGGTAGGTTTTATTACTTCATTACATTTCTTGACGACTTGATGAGATATGGATATGTGTATCTTATGAGACACAAATCCGAATCCTTTGAAAAGTTCAAGGAATTCAAGAATGAAGTTCAAAACCAATTTGGCAAAAGCATAAAAAGCCCTTGATCCGATCGAGGAGGTGAATACTTAAGCCAAGACTTTGATGACCTTCTAAAAGAGTGTGGTATTATATCACAGCTCACTCCACCTGGAACACCACAATGGAATGGTGTGTCTGAGAGGAGAAATCGCACCTTGTTGGACATGGTACGATCAATGATGAGTCATGCAGATCTTCTAATAAGCTTCTGGGGTCATGCCCTAGAGACAGTCGCATTCACACTTAACCGTGTTCCTATAAAGACGGTTTAGAAGACACCATATGAGATGTGGACTGGGAAACGTCCTAGTATGTCACTCATGAAGATTTGGGGTTGCGAGGCGTTTATAAAACGTCTAAATTCTGACAAGCTCGGACCCAAATCTGACAAATGTAATTTTGTGGGATACCCAAAAGAAACAAAAGGGTATTATTTCTACAAACCTTCTAAGAATAAAGTGTTTGTTGCTCGAACTGGTATTTTTCTAGAAAGAGAATTTGTCTCTAAAGGAAATAGTGGGAGGAAAGTAGAACTCGAAGAAATTCGAGAACCACAGAATATCATTGAACCTGAGTTGGAACGTGAGCAGGAACCACAAGATGTTGTGGAAAGTAAACCTGCTCAAATTACACAAGGAATTCGTAGATCTGGTAGGACACGCTGAGAGCCCGAGAGATATTATGGATATCTTGTGACTCAAAACGGCGATGTGATGTTCATAGATCAGGATGAGCCTGCTTCCTACCAAGAAGCTATGAATGGACCAGATTCTGAGAGATGGCTTGAAGCCATGAGATTTGAAATGGACTCCATGTATACAAACCAAGTATGGACTTTGGTTGATCTACCCGAAGGGGTAAAACCAATAGGGTGCAAGTGGGTTTTCAAGAAGAAAACTGACATGGATGGTAATGTACAAACCTATAAAGGCCGACTGGTAGCAAATGGTTTCAAACAAGTTCAAGGTGTTGACTATGATGAAACCATCTCTCCAGTGGCAATGGTTAAATCCATCAGGATCTTACTTGCTATTGCAGCTTTTTATGATTACAAAATCTGGCAGATGGATGTCAAAACTGCTTTCCTTAATGGAAATCTCCTTGAGGATGTCTACATGACACAACCTGAGGGTTTTGTCACTCCAAAAGATGCTGGAAAGGTATGTAAGCTGCAACGATCCATTTATGGATTGAGGCAAGCCTCTCGGAGTTGGAATCTTCGATTTGATGAAACAGTCAAAGAGTTTGGCTTTATTAAAAATGAAGATAAACCTTGTGTATATAAGAAGGTTAGTGGGAGTCACATTGTATTCCTGATATTATATGTTGACGACATATTAATTATTGGGAATGACATTCCTTCATTATAGACTGTAAAAACATGGTTAGGAAAATGTTTCTCCATGAAAGATTTAGGCGATGCAGCCTACATTTTAGGTATCAAGATCTATCGAGATAGATCGAGAAAAATGAACGGCCTAAGTCAGAGTACATATATTGATAAAGTGCTAAAATAGTTCAGCATGCAAGAGGTAAAAAGAGGACATTTACCCATGACTCATGGTGTAAAGATCTCTAAGGCCAAATGTCCTAAATCACAAGATGATGAGGAGCGTATGAGAAAGATCCCTTATGCTTCGGCAATTGGATCTATCATGTATGCAATGATATGTACTCGTCCGGATGTCTCGTATGCTTTGAGCATGACGAGCAGATAGCAGTCGAATCCAGGTGAAGGTCACTGGACAACAATCAAGAATATCCTCAAGTACCTTAAAAGGACTAAGGATTCATTCTTGGTATATGGAGGTGAAGACGAACTAGCAGTAAAGGGTTACACAGATGCTAGTTTCCAGATGGATAATGATGATTATAAGTCTCAGTCAGGTTTTGTATTTTGCCTTAATGGTGGTACTGTTAGCTGGAAGAGCTCGAAGCAAGAGACAGTAGCCAATTCTACAACAGAGGCTGAGTATATTGCTTCTTCTAGTGCGGCCAAGGAGGTTGTATGGATTAAAAATTTCATCACTGAAGTAGGTGTTGTTCCAACCATTGTTGATCCGGTTAAGCTATACTATGATAACAATGGAGCCATTGCACAGGCTAAGGAACCCAGATCTCACCAACGATCCAAGCATATACTTAGGCGGTACCATCTCATCCGTGAAATCATTGATAGAGGAGATGTACATATAGGAAGAGTGCCAACATATGATAATGTTGTAGATCCACTGACCAAGGCTTTGTCGCAGCAGAAGCATGACGGTCACACTAGTTCCATGGGTATTAGATACATGAGTGATTGGCTCTAGTGCATTATACGAAGTGTCATTAGCAATTCTCATAGTGACAATGATGTAATGGTCCTCTGACCTGAAATCACTATATTACTACATGGGAATTTATGTACTTTGATATCATCAAATGTCACCTTTAATAGGGTGGACTACAAAGGTGATTATTGGGTACATCATGAATCGTGTGAGGAATATAAGTGATTTAGATGGAATTTAACCTTCCTATATATTAGGGATGATATCCATAGGCCTCTTGATTGAGTAGGACAATGAAATGCATGGCCATGCTCAAATAGTGATTTGTTTCATATAGTCTACTCATTGATCAAGAAAACTCAGATTAAATTATGAAGA
Source organism: Panax quinquefolius (assembly GCA_020205615.1). Lineage (NCBI taxonomy): Eukaryota > Viridiplantae > Streptophyta > Magnoliopsida > Apiales > Araliaceae > Panax > Panax quinquefolius. Next base: position 59,965,532 of record CM035163.1, read on the forward strand.
GTATGACACATTCCATGACTCGAGTTTAATTTAGGATATTAAGGTTAAAAGGATTAAATTACATTGAAACATTGGTCACGAAATGGTTGCATCGAATCATCGATCTTATTATTACTTGGGTAGCAGTGATGAATTACTAGATGCCGCTCACTGTTTATAATTTTATAATATGATTTTAAAATTATTGCCAACGTAATAATAACCTATAGGGTCACACACATAGAACGTTATTAAAAGGGAATTAATTTAAATTGTAAGGATTTAAATATATCAATATGATTGATAGTATTTAAATCGCGAATTTAAAATAAAAGGATGATTTATATATATATATTAATTAATTAAGTAAGACTTAATTAAGATATAATATATATATATATATATAAATTCGGATTTTATTTTAATTAGATTAGGGTTTTGATTAATTCTGTTTTATTGCTATATATATGATATATCAACATATTAGGTAGGTTAATCAAAACAAAAACCCTAGCCGCTCTTAGAGAGAGACTAGAGAAAAATAGAAAATCCATTCCTTTTGGTGGCTAGTACCGCAATTCCTTCTTCTGCAGATCGTAGGACGATTCGTGCGGAGCGTTCGTGTGGATACCGTAGAGTTGTAGTCCATTTGAATTGTGTTGGAGATTCAATCGCATCGATTCAACCAATATAATCGGTATAATTTTTAAGCCACTAGATTAATTTCTGTTTCGCATCCTGTTTTTGGGTTTCAGAAATTGCTTTGAATTGTTCTATTTCCGCTGCATTTTATGTGCTGAAACCCTACAGAAGTATCATGTTAACAATTTGGACGTTATTAGTTCCTGGATAAATTAATTCTTGAACTTGTTTTTATTGAATTCTTATATCATTGTCATCATCCTCATGTTTATATTATGTTGAAAGTCATATGTGGCCTGTAGTGCACAGATGGACTTGGTATGATTATGACTAGGGATTAATCGGTATAATCATGACCGTAATGTTACAAATGATGTGGTAAAAGTCCTCATTAGCCCATAGTTCATTGATGGACAGTTGGTGGCATGATCATGACCATTGATGAATACACGAATATCCTTGGCCCGTAGTACATGGATAATTTGTGGTTGTGATACTAATGAATATTCTTGGCCGTAGTGTAGGGATGATGTGGATTATTTATTACGCTAAGTCCCAGCGATAAAAGTGATGAAAAACCTTTTAAATCATAAAAGGTAGTAGATTTTATTCTCTACTTGACTCTTTTAATGGATTTCTTGTTCCGTTGTAATTAAACTTGATGTTTGTTATATTGTATCAGTTTAATACTATTGAAGGCTAACGATAATTTATTCTGCATTATCTTAGTCATAATATTTCTTACTGGGCTAGTTGAGCTCACCCTTTCTTTCATTGTTCTCTTCAGGAAATGAGAACGTAACCGGGACTAGTCGGGGAATGGAGTAACGTTTCAGATGATAGAATTAGTAGTCCTCACTATTATGTTAAATAGTGTGACAATAAATGTAATGAGGACTCCATTGAGTGTGGATATTGTCTAGATGACAATATTCTTATTAAAACTCTCAATTTATGTTTTGTCGTATTTTACACGATAGATGTATTATTAAGTTGTATTTGTATTCTGTACCATGTATTTGGCGACTCAAAATAGGTGATGTATACCTATTTTTGGGGCGTCACAGATTTCATATAAGTAATTAATACACTCGTAGACTTGTAGTAACACTCTTGTGGACATTAATTCATGTCATGTAAGACGAGTATGACAATAGGGGTTGACACAGGCTTAAGCTAAACCAGTCTTTGCATTGTCAGATACACGACTCAATTTGTGCCTTCCAAGAAGATAAAATGGCCAAATTGCGCTTGATGGTCGATTAGAGAAAAATTAATTTTACTACTTTGAAAATTAAATGGAGCAATTCTATGATGTGTGTGACATTAATAAACTTTGAAATAAAGTGCGCAGATAACCAATATTAATTGTTAATTTTTATATTAATTAATTGATAATGGTTATGGTAGAAAATTGATTACTTGGTAATTAATTAATAATATGTGATTATTATTGTTTGAAATATAACTATAAAAGTATAATAAGAATTATATAGATAAATAATGGAAATTCATAAATACATTAATCAATGATGACTAGATTAATTAATATTGGTGTTAATTAATCAAGGAAGTTAATAATTTATTTATTTATTAATACGATGATATTAGATTTACGGTTTATGTGCATAATACAACTATACTATATAGTGTAGTGTGACATTTATGTGACTATATATTAAGTCTTATAGAACTATATTGTATGAAGCAATGTGATTAAACATATTGGAACTATATGTTATAAATACATTATGTAATATCTATGTGACAATACGTATGTGGGTATATATTAAAATAATATACCATGAGCATATTGTAAATTATTATTTTAATGAAGTGTACGAGTGTGATAAAATGTACATGGATTATATGTATGTTACATTTTTATATTACATCTACTACATTGGAACATTAATTATTAAATTGTGACATTAAGTTGTAGCTAATGTATGGTTGATATAGCATATGATTAGAAATGTGTACAAGTGTATGGGCATAGTGTTGCAAGCATACTGAGTTAATTTGTTTGTCCCAAAATGAGTGTCCAATTGCCTGATTTTTCAGTCACGTATAAACCAAAAAGGCTAAGCCTATTTCTTCTTCCAAGCTTCCTAGCTAATGATCATGGGGGAGTGGTGTTCATGATGCAAACCAACAACTAATTACCAACTCCTTGTTAGCCTTCAGGCGATTCTTCCATCTGTTAGTTTGATTTCTTGGATAATGGCTTGGCATGGTCAATGAAATTCGTATAAAAAGAACACTTCCCTTCATTTCCTGTGTTGCTCGGAAATTGTCTGATATTTGCTAAGTGAGTGTTGAAAGCATACAAGCATTCTTAGAGCATAAGAGTTCATTGGAGCAAGTTCCTTTCACATTAGCAGAGGTATAATCTCATTCTTGGCTTTCTATTTTCTGTTCTGTTAAACAGAGTTAGCATGTATTGAAATTCAAATTCTTGATTATGTGGGAATAGATGTTAATGAGGTTGGGTATGAGTTATATAGATGTTATATAATCATATAAGCATGTTGCAATTGATACATGAGTGTTTAGGAATGAATTCGTGAGTATTTTACGTGTTTGGGTGAGCAGATTCTTGAGGGTTACTATTCTGGCTCGAACAGTGCTGGCATAGCCTACGCCTTGATTAACATCGAGAAGCCTTGGTAGCAATTCTGCAGAGTCCTAATTTTTAGTTAAAGCTTTTTTTTATAACCTGATAAATATTAGTTAGTCGTTATGACTCAAGCTAGAGTATAAACATATGTAAGAGGTATATAAAAGTATATTAACTCAATATGAACATGTTTTAATAGACTTGCATGATTAACGAAGACATATATTTTAAATGGGGTTTTGGACTTTAAGTTTTGAAAACAAACCATGTTAGAGATCATGTTCTGCAGATTTTGAACCTAGTAAGCTATACATGACTGATTTTACACATAAATGAGCATGCTAGAATGTACGTAGTTCCTTTGTTCATCACTACCTTATTAAGCCTTGTGTTAGAAATGTTTTCAAGTAAAAGCTTAGCCTAGTGAGCTAACGTGTATGATTTCTACATAGTTTATGTTCTGACTTTGCGAGCATGTTAACATAACTTGACTACCTATGCTTAGAGTTTTGAAGTTGTCTTAAGTGTGATAGATTGCATAGTTCAAGCCTAAAATGCGTTAAAAAGAAAACTTGGACAAATTTTCAAAATCTAGTTGCATCATATGAATATCTAGATGCCAATGAGATAAGATGCCATGTTATGTCTATAATATCTCTATGTATGATTTATATGTATGGAATTTGATGATTTCAAAATAAACATGAGTTTAAAGTAGGATTTCAAGCTTTAAACAATAATAGCTATGAACAAGCAATATGAATGCTACAAGTATATGCATTAACAGAATTTCAAATCTCTATGTGGGTATATAACCAAGTAACGAGTCATGGTAACCGCTTGATAATGTTTTGTATGAATGCCATGTAAGACGTAAGTTCAAACTTATACAAATAAACTCAATAACGGGTATGCGAGTATGTGAACACCTCTAACATGTAGATATGGTAGAGTATTAGTGCATAGATGTGCAAGGTTTGGGCTGAAATAGAAAGGCAACAGCTTAACCCTGGTTTGGCCAGGGGATAGCTCAGTTGCGCCATCCCTAGGCCTAGACAAGGCGCAGCTGCGCTAGTCTGGAATCTTGAGTTCTTCATTCTAATTTTGAACTGATGTTTGAAGCATGCCTATATGATTACTTTAACTTATCTTACATGACCAAAATGCTATTTAATGTGTTAAGAAGCATGCTATGTAATAGAGATAAATGTTGATCATGAATTCCAAATGTTAAGTCCAAAGAATATTTTCAAGAAATAAAGCAATCAAGACTTTGTAGTATTTGTGATGACTTACAAACTGAATTGTGCTATGAAAATATAGGGTAAGCGATGTGTATGAAGTTATATCTAAGGTAAACATTTATGTGTACATTGAACTTACCTATATGTGTTAACTAATGAACGTCTTGAACATATAATACGTTATTAATAGGATTCAAAAGTGTTGATTTCTTAAAGTGGATAAACTATGCTTAAGGCAAGTACCCTAAACTTACTCTAATTATTATTGAGCGAGTTTCCTTGAACTTCACTTTTGATTGTGCAAGTATCTGAACCCTACTCTTATTGTGAAAGTATCTTTGCATTCTTTATTCGACGAATACCATAAGCTTATCTCTTTGAATACAAGTTATATTACTTTCTCGTTCAAATGAGCTAGTATGTTTAAACCCTTGTGAAAAGTTATTATTCATGTTAAACTTGGTATTGTTCTTGAATATTGTGAAAGATTCGATGCCATTTGATTCGGCTAGACTATATGTATGTTTATAAAAGTTGTCCAAACCAATTGGTTGGTGCGAAAATCTTGAAAACTGAGTTGGACAACCCTTTTGGTAAGGGGAGTGTATGTCGTTGGAAATCCCAACACATGATTGAATATTATGGTGGTGTTATGCATAATGTAAAGGTATTGTAGACTGATCATCTATAGTACTTGATATTTTTGGGTTATCAGTTTAATATTGGTAACTCTAGTGGAAGTTCATTAGTCATTAGTGACTACTCAGTATAATTTGTTTATTTAGTTGGATACATTAATAGTCATTGAATTCTTATATCTCAGTTGATTTATCATTCTTATTACAAGAATTATTGATATTCATTACTCATGATATTATTTTGAAACTCTGAACTACCTTAGAGATGATACTTTGATTATTTCAAACTCGTGTTATGAAACTTTTTACCCTCATTGTATATTACTTGCTGGGCAACTTGTGCTCATCCTTGCTTATTTAAAACCTTTCAGTTAAGGAGGAACAAGAAGGTGTCTCTGGAACAGACAAGGGCAAGGGCAAGGCTACCGACTAGCTTGTTCCTTTTATGCTTAAAACTATTATGTTGTGTTAAGACTATTTTCAGACTATGTTCAAACTTAAGTAAGATTATGTAATAGGTCTTTATTCGATACTATTATGTAATCTATTAAGTACTATAGGTTGCGAGACTTGGGGAATAATTATAATAAATCATTGTATATTATTCTAAATTAGATTTTCCGCTGTGAATGTATGATTTTTGTTATTATGGTGTTACCATGAGAACGTGATGAACCGAATTCGAGTGACCAGGTGGAGGTCCAAATTTGGGGGCGTCACAAAACCTATGAATTAATTAAGAGTTTCAGTGTCATAGATATGTAGTATTTATGTCAGGGTATCTTTACACAACACTTAGACATCCTAACAACAAACATAAATTAATTTAAAGGCCAATCAAAGTACCTGGTTCAATGTGTTCTTGAGATTTATGGGTAACCTAGAAATCAGAACTTCGTGGTCGGTCAATGAATTTTGACCACTTGTATCTTGCAATATATGAATCTAATAGACATGTTTTCTCTTCCAGATTACTAATCTCATGTAATACTACAACTAGCATACAATTAATAAACCTAGATATTAATATACAAGGATCTACATGCTCTGACATTCGATTGTCAGACCGTTTTTTCAAGAATTTCCAGTTTGCTTAAAACATAATTTTGATGCATCTAGATGTTATGAAATCATGATCTAGCAACTTAGAATACTTATTAACATGTTACTACACATATTTAAACAACTAGACTACATATTTAACATAACATTAAAGATCTATGTTAAAATTAGGGTTTGCACCTTTCTTGAGTGATTTTGATTTCTTGCTTCTGAATCTGATCTTGCTATCACCAAAGCTAGTATAGGTATGATATATGAGTGTATATGCTTAAGATTTTTGGGGATTTGGCTTGAGTTAGGGATTCTATTTATAGAATTGGAAAGTTAGGATTTTTTTGTCATTTTCCACCTACTTGCCTCCATTAATATCTGATGTTTGTTACTTGTGCTGCTTGGGGGGATGATACCAGCTCATGTGCATCATTAGGAATTGATGTGATGACTTGAACCTTACTTGTGAGCTAGCTCACCAACTTTAGTAGCTTAATTATGCCCTAATCCTCTTTAATCTTGATTAGGGTTTATCTTTTTATGATTAGGGTTACTTAATTATATTTATTAATACCTAATTAAAGTTTAATAATATTGGTTAGGGTTTAGGATAACCTAACTAGGGTTTAATCTAACCAATTAGGTTTAGGATTTCAAAATTAAGGTTAGGTTTGTAAATTAGGGTTCATGTAATGACCGAGAAAATTGGATTATTTGTAAAATAATTTTATTTGATTAAATAATGAATAAAATTATATTATAATGAGTAAGCAAGATGAATGTTATTCTATAACCTAAGCATGCCGGAATTTAGTAGTATTCTTGCTATGTGAAGGAATTAAAGTGTTTGAATTGCCAAGAAGAAAATAAAAGTTTTTCGAGAATTTTTCTGAAAAACATTATTCATCAATATCTGCTTGGAAAATATTTTTGAACTTCCGAGAAATACGTAACGATTGAATAATAAGGAAGGATGGATTATGTAATAATAATTCAAGTATGACAAACACAATTTTTCGTCTGCGTACTAAGTTCGAGAATGTTAGGGAAAGTAAAGATTTAATAAACGATGATCGTATGATACGCAAGTATTATACGAGGTAATGAATACGAGTATGATACGAGGTATTATACAAGTATGTATGAATGATAGTATATCATATGTGATGAATGAGTATACGGATTAGTGTACGAGAAGAATACGTAGAGTATACGTTAAAAGCATTAAGCTAATCGTAATGCACTTGTAGGATTTGTGTAGGAATTAGGCAAGCCCAAGTGCAAAGTTGTTAAAGCCCAAACATTAATAATGCAAGCCCAAATGTTAAGCTCAAAGTAATTAAAACCTAAGCCCAAACCAAGAACTGGACCCGTGGTTCGAACCGATGGGTAACCGGATAAGAAAAAACCTATGGGGAAACCCATGTGGGCCCTATGTAGTTTATGGCCAGCCATCTAGGTGACCAAGTAAAGTGGTTTTACTTGGTGAACAAGATAGGAATAGTAAGGAGGTGGGAGTTGAGGAGGTGGGGTGATTTTTACCCTTATGCCCTCACTTTGCATTTTCTATAAATAAGAGAGGTTGCTAGTTTAGTAATTGGTGGAAGCATGTATGATGAGAAGTGATAAGTATGGTTATTAGAGGACTTAAACCTTAATAAACCATGTGAATGGAATCATAAGTATAAAAGTTACGAACATTGAAGAATTATAATATTGTTGTTGATGGACAAGTTTAAAATCATCATTTGTTGGCTTAGATAATATTTGTGTTGTGATAATGGAATAAATCCATTTGGAACAGTATAAAAATCTCTAGTAACGAAGTTATGGCAGAATTTACGAGATTAGACTATAATCGTCGAAATCGTTAAATTCTTTGAATGAAAGTCAAAAGTTACCATTAAACTTGGAAACGTTGGTTTTTGATGGAGAATAGTATAAATTTTCATTTTAGAGTTGCGGACTCAAAAATGGACAAATTCTGACTTAGAACAAAGAAACGAGCTATGAACATTCACGAACGTTTATTATTTTCGTAATAAAGAACTTAATTGGTGAATTCTTTGTTAACGAATTCAAAAATGTAAAATTCTTGAATGAAAGCGTAAAACATGTGATATGTAAGCTAACAGTTTTTGAACGAACTAATTCGGACTTAAAATGAACAAGTTATGAGCCCAGAAATTTCACAGAACAAGAAAACTGTCAAAATTGTCTAAGGCTCAGGGTCGGCGCTGCAACACGGCCCAAGGAGGTGAAGCTGGCGCCGCAGTGCCAGGCCAGACCCTTAGTTACTAGGAAGTGGCGCCATAGCATGGCCACAAGTACTAATCATGGCACCACAGCACCGAGACCGGAGCATAGGCATTAGAGAGCAAATGCATGTGCATGAAGCTTTGTAAGTAGTAAATTTGGCGCAAATACCAACACTAGGAAAGGGCTAGTAAAGAATGCTAATGAATGTAAAGAAATATTAGTTGATTGATTGTGAATTATAACATTAATAAACTTTATGTAACATCCTTATAGAGGATAATAACCTTAAGATTTACAACTAAAGGTTGATGACAGATTACTTGAACGTAAATGTAAAACAATGTGATAACTGTAACCAATGTTAAACAATCTAATGAATGATTAGATTGAGAAGAAGGGTAAGATATGTTAGGGACCATACATGATTTATTATGACCTAATGTGGTATGTTATGTGATTATGTATTGTAGAAACCTTAAAGATTCAAAAGGAAAGTGTATTAATCTGTAGAAGTCATTGAAGGAAAGTGTTCTAACCCTTGTCTATGTTCATTCTGGACAAGCTTTGTGATTCATGTCTCTTATGCATGAGTTGATGTATAATGAAGTCGAAGCCAATTCCTTCTGCTAGACTTAATATATTTTATGGATTTCTTATAATATATCAAAATGTTATCAATGTTGCTATCTTTAGTCAAACTATTTTGGTATGGATCTCCAAAAAAGACTGAGTATGAATAAACAAACGTTTTATCGTTAAACGATAGGCACGTGAGGTTGCCAAAACTTAAACATAAATACGTTTAAAGAAGAAGTGTTGTACAACATATAATACCATAAGCTGATCACCTAGACGTGCTCGTAAGATATATCGAACTTACGGACTTGGTGTCGGGTTGTCCTTTTCAAGAAAAGAATGAAATGCTCAGGGTCTTGGACCAATTTTGATGTTCAATGAACATGGTTCATTGTGAAATGTTTTAAAGAAAAAGAAATGCTATTTTGAATTTCTCGATAGTACTTCATAACTATTGCTTCAATTATAGAAGATATATAATTCTTATGATTCAAGCCTGTTGTTTAAATGAAATTGTCATACCTGTTGAGCTAGTTATGCTCACTCTTGCTTGAACAATATGAATGCAGCTAAGGCAGAACGACTCGAAGGATCGAATAAGGATAAAGGGAAAGCTAAGGCAGACCAATGAGTTGTCTTGTAATAGTATAGTTAAAAAGTTATAATTATTTGATATTATGACAACAATCTATGTATTGGTTATAAAGAACCTTGGAAAGGGAATATTATTTTGGAATATATAGAATACATATTCACTCTTTTGAGTTATTTCAATTGAATGTATGTGTGAACTGTAGCACCGTGTTGCACCATTTATGGGGTTGGAAGATACCCGGATTTGGGGGCGTCACAGGTTGGTATCAAATCAATAGGTTATAAAACTTAAGGGGGGAAAAGAACCTTAAGCCATAACCTAAAGAATAGTTAAAGAAGTAAAATATGAAGTTAACCCTAAAAATGCATTATATGTGATATATTTTTTTATTATTCTAATGATGTTTACTAATCAAACTAAATTGTTTTGTTGTAGATGTCAGGAGATAACATGATGTATAGGGATATACATGTCGTTAGTGAGGGGTCTGTGAATCAAGTAAGGATTTTACCGACACCTGTAGCAGAGTTTCCAGATGTGGTGGTGATTGAGTCAGGAGACTCAAAAAACTTAGACTTAATGTCTTTGTTTGATGGCATGTCAGAGGAGGAGGTGGAGGTGGTATCGTTTAACCCAGTAGCACTTGTAGAAGAGATGACTCCGGGGGAGTCAATGAAGGCATTGTTTATGACAGTATTGGATAGAAATGTCCAGTATGTGAATGAGGTGAAAGAGTTGATGGAGGAACTCCATAACCTTTTGGAAGACAAGAAAAGCATGGAGTCAATGTTGTAGGAAGAACACGATGAGAAGGTGTTAGCCAAGGACAAGTTCCATGAGCTGAAACATGAGGTCTTTGAGCTCAGGCAAGAGCTAAAGACCAAAAAGCAGAAGGTTAGTAGGATGTCCTATATACATAGGAGTTCTCACGGGGATTTTCAGTAGTAAGTGGTTGAGTATCCTATTGAGACAGGGCAAACCCGGCATACTATCAGCCGAGATATGATAGTTGGTCATGCCATTGCAGATTATAAGAATGCCATAAGGCATATGTAATCTAGTTATTAGCTAGAGTAGAATAGGTATATAAATATGTTGTATCTATGTAGTGACATAAAAACCTCTTTTGTATATCAAAGGGTAATCTTTTGTAAATCCCAATTTTTGGAAAGCAATGGCATGATAGTAATGTAATCAGCTAAGGTTGTGTAATGATGAACGATGTTGTATTATTCTACAAGGAAGAACGAATCAATATAAGCCTTTTATGGAACATGTTGTGCAATGAGTATGAATTATTGTTTAATAAATGAATAATATCTAATTAACAAGAAGGAAGTAATAATGAAGTGTTATTTATTTTAACAGAAAGATGCCGCCATGAAGAAGACAACGAAATTAGGGAGCGAATGTGAATCAACCGGAAGGGGGCCCGGTTAACATAATGCAAGACGTCATTAATTTATTAAGGACCGCATTTAACCAAAATAGAGAGAATGTACCCGTAAATCTTACGGTAGTACGTGCTACTACGTTTAAGGATTTTAAGAGTGTTGGTCCGCCAGAGTTCAAAGGAACTACGGATCTTATAGAAGCCCAGACTTGGGTAAAAGAGATAGAGAAGGCATTTATTACAAATGTCGATGAGGGGCAAAAGGTTACATTTTCTACCTATATGATGAAGGGAGAGGCCAACTTATGGTTGGAGGCAAACCAGGCTAGGGCTGAGATAGAGAATTTAACGTGGACGCAGTTTAAGATGATTTTTTTTGAGAACTACTTTCCCACAAGTATGCAAGGGAGAATGGAGATGAGGTTTTTAGAGTTAAAACAAGGGGAAATGACTGTTCCCCAATATGCAGTCAAGTTCAATGAATTGGCGAGGTTTGTTCCATGTCAGGTGGATACGGAGGTTAGGAAGGCGAGAAGATTTGAGTAAGGCTTGAAACCCTGGCTCTATAATCGAATATTAGTGTTTCAGAGTACTTCTTTTGGAACAATTCTGGAGAAGGAAATAATTACTGAAGGTGGTAATGAGGCTTTAAGCCAGTACCACAGAGAAAAGAAAAATAAGAATAAGGTAGATGGGGGAGTGAAAATCGAGGGAGCCAAAAAGAGTGGCAATAATCAGAAGAGGAAGGGTTTTAACTTTGGGAATACTGGAGTAAAGCAATGAGATCCTAAGAAGAGGATGGAGGCGTACAAAATTATGGGAAGACTCACTTATGAGTCTGTCTCAAGGGAAAGTCAGTATACTACAACTTTGGATAGGAGGGGCACATTTCATCTAACTATCCAAGTCCAAAGAAGAACCATGGATGCTTCGTATGTGGATCAACTGATCACATAGCGAAGAACTGCCCAAAGAAGGGGACGGAAGGGAATAAGGGCACTAATAGTGGTAAGTTAGCTATTAGTGGTCCAGCTTAGATGGGTAGGCCGATGGCCCGTACCTTTAACATGACGTTCCAAGATGCAGTTACATCAAAGGATGTAGTTGCATGTATTATCCCAATCAACGATATAAATGCTTATGTGTTGTTTGATTTGGGTACTACTTGATATTTTATAGCATGTGATTTTACTAGACGATTAGGATTACTTCCCGAAAGATTGTCTATACCTTTGAATATCAAGGTAGAAACGAAGAAATAATTCATATTGAAAACATTTATAGGGGTTGTTGTGTAGAAATACGAGGTTATAAGTTATCGGTAGATTTGATACCCATAAAGTTGGGAGAATTTGATGTAATTCATGGGATGGATTGGTTGTTTAACCATGGTGTACTTATAGATTGCCTGAAGAAGTGTGTAAACATTAGAACATTGACACAACCTCATGTAGTGTTTTACGATAATAAATCATCGGGACGTTCGTGTTATCTTACCATGACACAGACTAGGAAATTATTGAGGAAGATATGTGTGGGATATTTGTGTCATGTTATTGATACCCAGAAAGTGGGAGAAATGATGAAACAATTACTTATAGTTAAAGAATTCGTGGATGTATTTCCAAGCGAATTACCAGGTCTTCCGCCAGACAAGGAGATCGAATTTGTAGTAAATATTGTGCCAGGAGCGGCACCAGTTTCACGGGCACCGTATCGTATGGCGCTAGTAGAGATGAAGGAGTTGATGGTTCAATTACAAGAACTATTTGAAAGAAAATATATACAACTGAGTGTTTTGCCATGGGGTGCATCGGTACTATTTGTGAAGAAGAAAGATGGATAGTTGAGACTTTGTATCGAATACCGAGAGTTGAACAAGTTAATGATAAAGAATAAATACCCATTGCCCAGGATCGATGATCTTTTTGATTAGTTGAAAAGGGAAAAGTATTTTTCTAAAATATATTTGCAAACGGGGTAACATCAATTGAAGTTTAGGAAGGAAGACGTACCTAAGACAGCATTCAGAATTCATTACGGCTATTACGAGTTTTTTGGTGATGTCATTTGGGTTGAGAAATGCACCAGCTGCATTTATAGATATGATGAACAGAGTGTTCAAACAATATTTGGACAAGTTCATTATAGTGTTTATCAATGATATTCTAGTCTATTCTAAGACACCAGAAGATCACGGTGAACACTTAAGATTAGTGTTGGAGACACTAAGGAAGGAGAAGTTGTATGCGAAATTCACTAAGTGTGAATTTTGGCTAGAAAGGTTACAATTTTTGGGACATGTTATCGACCCAGATGGATTTTTAGTGGATCCAGCGAAGGTGGAAGCAATGATTAATTGGGAACAACTGAAAATGCCGACTGAGGTACTGAGTTTCCTGGGGTTAGCGGGATACTATCGAAGATTCATCCAAGATTTTTCTAAGATAGCTACTTCGTTGACTAATTTGACTAGGAAAGCAGTGAAATACGTGTGGACTGGGAAGTGTGAAAATAATTTTCAGAAACTAAGGAAAAGGTTGAGTGAAGCACCTGTATTATCTTTACCCGATGATAGAGGGAATTTTGTAGTTTATAGCGATGTTTCGCATAGAGGACTTGGTTGTGTGCTCATACAGCATGGCAAGGTCATTTAGTATGCATCACGACAGTTAAAGGATTATAAGAGAGTTTATCCTATTCATGATCTGGAACTGGCAGCGGTAGTGTTTGCCTTAAAGATATGGAGACATTATCTTTACGGAGAGAAATGTGAGATATACACGGACCGTAATAGTCTAAAATATATCTTCACACAAAAGGACTTAAAAATGAGATAAAGGAGATGGCTGGAGTTGATAAAGGATTACGATTGTGAAATCCTGTATCACCCAGGAAAAGCCAATGTAGTGGCCGACGCCTTAAGTAGGAAGGGTCGGGAAAAGTTGTCTATATTAACGGCTCAAATTGAGTTAATAACAAAGATGGCTAGAATGGAGTTAGAGGTGAAGTTGACGAGTGAATCAGGTCAGAGATTGTTCACAATGGAGATTTGATCTACCATTGTAGAGAGAGTCAAGGAAGTATATCTTAGAAATGATGAGTGTGATCAGATGAAGAAGCGGCTAGCAAATGAAAAAGATATAAAGTATAGTCTTGATAATGAGGGAGTATTAAGATTTGAAGGAAGAATTTAGGTTTCGAATGAGACGGAATTAAAGGAGGAAGTGTTACAAAAGGCTCATAGTTCGAGGTACTTGATTCATCCTGGTAGTACTAAGATGTATCAAGACCTTCGACAGAGTTTTTGGTGGTCGAACATGAAGAAAGAGATAGCAGAATATGTGAGTAGGTGCTTAACTTGTCAAAAAGTTAAGGTCGAACATCAACGACCAAGTGGCTTGTTAATGTGACGCCCCCAAAATAGGTATACACCACCCATCTTGAGTCGCCAAATACATGGTAGAAAATTCAAATACAACTTAATTATACAACAGTCGTGTAAAATACGACAAAACATATGCTGTGGGTTACGATTTCAATTCTTCAATTTAAATGTTACTTGTAAAAAAATTAAATTTAAATCGATAAGAATCATAACTATTTTAGTATAGTACACGTTAGCTTTAAAATATTGTTAATTATATATTAATGGTTGCTTGCAAAATTAAAATAAGATTATAGTATTAACTTTAAATTTCATAAGTTAATCTTTAGAAAATCAAAATATATCTCTGAGTTGAATTTTTATTATTAACAATTAAAATATTAATTATAAATATATATGTACATGCATAGAAAATATATATATATAGAGAGTGAGCAAGGATCAAGTGCATATCTCTTACCTTACTCACCCGTGTTCACCCCCCTTTATGTGGGTTACAATCTTATTTGAGTTTTGAAAACAATGAAACTCATAATTAGTAATATGTTTAGATCATTTATAATACTTATAATTGAATTGATAAATATTAACTGCTTTATATCAATTTTAAATATAGAAATATTTCAAATTAATCTTTAAATAGTAAATGTTGATCTAATATTTTGAAATAATAACTCTCAATTCAAAAAAAAGGAAAAAAAGAGTATAAATTATTATAACTATAATATAAGATGGGAAATTAACGGCATGGAATTAATTAATCAATCGAAAAAGAAATTGAATTAGCTGGTAATATGAACAAGGAATACTTTGAGTCAACTCCAGACTTTGTGTTCCTAATGACCCTGATTTAAATTATAAAATCATGATGGAGGCACACAACACACCGTTTGCAATTAATCCTTGGAGTACCAAAATGTATCATGATCTTCGTCATACATTTTGGTGGAACAATATGAAGAGAGAGATAGCGTTGTTTATCTCAAGGTGTCTAACTTGTCAACGAGTCAAGGCGGAGCATCAAGTACCAAAAGGTCCATTGCAACCACTTGAAATTCCAGAATGGAAGTGGGAGCACATTACCATGGATTTGGTGACTGGTCTTCCCAAGGTTTCTCAAGGCATAGATGCAATTTGGGTCATTGTTGATAGATTGACCAAGTCTGCTCATTTCTTACCAATACGAGAAACTTATACACTTGAACGTCTTACTCGTATGTACATAAACGAGATTGTAAGACTGCATGGTATGCCAGTATCAATAGTTTCTGATCGAGACCCAAGATTCACTTCACGATTTTGGGTTAGTTTATAGAAAGCTATGGGCACGAATTTATGATTTAGTTCGGCATATCATCCTCAGACGGACGAACAATCAAAGAGGACTATTCAAACTCTTGAAGATTTATTAAGATTCTATGTCCTTGACTTCAAGGAAAGTTGAGACAAGTTCTTAGCATTGGTGGAGTTTTCTTACAACAACAGTTATCAAACAAGTATTGGCATGGCTCCATTCGAGTCGTTGTATAGAAGAAAGTGTCGTTCTCCAGTATGCTGGGATGAGGTGGGTGAAGCAACATTGTTGGGACCGGAGTTGGTACGTATGACTACAAAAAAGATTCAAACGATCCGACAACGTATAAAACCTCACAAGACCGACAAAAGAGTTATATTGATCTTCATCGAAAGAACGTGGAATTCGATATTGGAGATCATGTGTTGTTAAGTGTTGCTCCATGGAAAGGAGTTAAGAGATTTGGAAATAGAGGAAAACTCAATCCTCGATTCATTGGTCCATTTTTAATCCTCAATCGAGTAGGGACTGTAGCCTATAGACTCGCTTTACCGCCAAGTATGTCTCGTGTTCATAATGTTTTTCATATATCCATGTTACGTAAATATGTGAAAGACCCGAACCACATTATTGAGTTAGAACCAGAAGAAATAGCGGAAGATTTAACGTATAAAGAGGTTCCTGTGCAAATCTTGGATAAGAAGGAACATATTCTACACTCTAAGGTTATACCTCAAGTCAAAGTTTTATGGAGGAACCACGCTGTTGAGGAAATGACCTAGGAGTCAGAATCTAAAATGAAAGCAAGGTATCCTTACCTCTTCGACATACTAGGTATGTACCCTAATTTCAAGGGCGAAATTTCATAAGAAGGGGAGATTGTAAGACCCCAACTTTTATGAATAAAGATGAATTTTCTATAATTATTATGTTTGAATATTATGGAATTAATTTGATATAATGTTATAGTTGTGGGTAATAGTTATAAATTTTGCAAAGTACGTAAGTTGTTATATAATATTCGATTGGTCGGGGAATATTCATTCTAACAGGGAATATTCGTACGACGACACAATCATTGGTGGACCCCACAACGGAATTATTGTTGGATTGAGAAAATGACAAAAATATTTTATGAAAATAACGGCGGAAGTTTTATCGTTAACTGTTGAATCATCCAGTGTTAAAAGTATAAGAATACGCGTGGTTGAATAGTAGTATACAGTATTGATTATTGATGCTTACGTGAGAAGTCACTCAGTTTTGTTCAATTATTGTTTCAGTAATTGTTGCATAGTATCTCACGTTAATTGATTCAATTATTGTTGATATTTTATATATTATTAAATCAATAATTGAGACGACGAAGTTATTAATATTATTATTTGCAATATTAACGATGTCTAGAAGTTCTGCTAATGAGAGGTTTGGTCACCTAATTGCAAGCGCGCCAATAGGAGAAATCCTTATTGAAAGCCCCTCTTTCCAGGAGCGACACATTCGTCGATTAATAGTGTGAATTATAATAATGATGATGAAGTTTTGTTTTATTAGTATTATTAATGTAACAAAACAGAAAAGTTTTTTATATAAAACAAAATACTTTTATAAACTTATTCATTTTATTAGACTATAAATAGAATATATTATATTCTATTATGCATAGTGTTTTGCATAGTAAAATCTTTTTATATAAGATGAATACTTTTATAAAGTTATTCATTTTATTAGATTATAAATAGAATATATTATATTATATTATGCATAGTGTTTGTATAGTGCATGCATAATATTTCAGATAGTAAAATCTTTTTATATAAAACATAATACTTTTATAAAGTTATTCGTTTTATTAGATTATAAATAGAATATATTATATTTTATTTAAAAATTTTTGTTTTATTAGAATATTTTATAGAAAACCAATCTGGACCGTCCGTTTAAAAGTAAATCAATCTGGACCGTTCAGGAATTAGTTACTATTTAGTCCGTTCTTCTATAAATAGAAGCTCATTCCTTCATTAATTCTTACGAATTCATTGAAATTCTAGAGAGAGAAACTATAGAGAGAAAGAAGAAAAGTATTCTGCTACTTCACTACTCCTATATCCAGTTGTTCTAAGGTAAGGGGTATTATTTCTTTCAGTATTCATGAAGAGAACTTACATTATTCCATTTTTTTTATTACATTGGAATAACTTTTGATATCTGTGATACCCTATACATGGTGAAATTCTTCTATTATTCCATTCTTTATCATTATGTTGGAATAACCTGTCTATGCGAAGTACCGCATACATGGTGAAATTCTTCTGTTATTCCATTCTTTATTATTCAGTTGGGACATCCTGTCTGTACATTTACGTATTTGATTGGTTCCGTTATTTAATATTACATTGGAACATCCTGCCGTTTTGCAAATTTTGCTCGACACTGGTTAAAATTATTTATTATTCATTGGAACATCCTATCGGTGCGTAATTTTGCGACTTGGTTCCGTTATTTATTATTACATTGGAATATCACATGTCCGGCGTTTACGCGTGACTTTGGTTCCGTTATTTATTATTACATTGGAATAACTTCGTATCATGCGGTCTATTGCATGCCTCGTGATTTCTTTTGTTATTCCACTCTTTATTATACTCAGTTGGTTAAAGTTTTGACTTCTATATCCCATGAAATTAGTTGAATATCCTTGATATTTGCGCTTCATCCAGTATCTTTTCATGGAAATATTCTTCTGAGCATTCTTGAATTTTACTCTACAAAGAAGTATCATGTTGACAATTTGGACGTTATTAGTTCATGGATAAATTAATTCTTGAACTTATTTTATTGAATTCTTATATCATTGTCATCATCCTCATGTTTATATTATGTTGAAAATCATCTGTGGCCTATAGTGCATAGATGGACTTGGTATGATTATAACCAGGGATTAATCTGTATAATCATGACCGTAATGTTACAAATGATGTGGTAAAAGTCCTCATTGGCCCATAGTGCATTGATGGACAGTTGTTGGCATGATCATGACCATTGATGAATACACGAATATCCTTGGCCCGTAGTGCATGGATAATTTGTGGTTGTGATACTAATGAATATCCTTGGTCGTAGTGTAGGGATGATGTGGATTATTTATTAAGTTGAGTCCCAGCGATAAAAGTGATGAAAAACCTTTTAAATCATAAAAGATAGTAGATTTTATTCTCTACTTGACTCTTTTAATGGATTGCTTGTTCTATTGCAGTTAAACTTGATGATTGATATATTGTATCAGTTTAACACTATTAAAGGCTAACGATAATTTATTCTGCATTATCTTAGTCATAATATTTCTTACTGGGCTAGTTGAGCTCACCCTTTCTTTCATTGTTCTCATCAGGAAATGAGAACGTAGCAGGGACTAGTCGGGGAATGGAGTGACGCTCCAGATAATAACATTAGTAGTCCTCACTATTCTGTTAACTAGTGTGATAATAAATGTAATGAGGACTCAATTGATTGTGGATATTGTCTAGATGACAATATATTTATTAAAACTCACAACATATATTTTGTCGTATTTTACACGATTGTTGTATAATTAAGTTGTATTTGAATTTTGTACCATGTATTTGGCGACTCAAGATGGGTGATATATACTTATTTTTGGGGCGTCACAAGTACAATCATTAGAGATTTCGGAGTGGAAGTGGGAGCATATCACGATGGACTTTGTGGTGGGAATTCTGCTTATGCAGAAAGGGTATGACGCTATTTGGGTAATATTGTACTGGTTGACGAAGTCGGCTTACTTTTTACCAATAAGAGTCAAGTATAATTTAGATCAGTTAAGGAAATTATTTCCAGACATGGAGTACCAGTTTCGATAGTGTCAGATCGTGATCCACGATTCACATCAAACTTTTGGAGAAGTCTGCAAGAATAGTTGGGAATGCAGTTGAAGTTAAGTACATCGTATCATCCATAAACTGATGGACAGAGCGAAAGGACAATTCAAACGCTAGAAGATATGTTGAGATATTGCGTCATGGATTTCAAAGGTTGTTGGGATGATCATCTACCATTAGTGTAGTTTGTGTATAACAATAATTATCATGCAAGCATAGGCATGCCGCCTTACGAAGCTTTGTATAGAATGAATTGATGAACACCATTGTGTTGGGATGAAGTAGGAGAACGCCAAATGCTAGGACCTGAATTGGTGCAGCAAACAACGGATATAGTTAAGTCGATACCGGAGTCGTGCGGTAGCGACTCAAGACAGCAACGAGAGGAAGTTTTGATTTGCATCGAGTAAACAGAGAGTTTGAAGTAGGCTCGTATGTATTTCTAAAGGTATCTCC
Organism: Panax quinquefolius; assembly: GCA_020205615.1. NCBI lineage: Eukaryota > Viridiplantae > Streptophyta > Magnoliopsida > Apiales > Araliaceae > Panax > Panax quinquefolius. The sequence goes on from CM035163.1 coordinate 59,985,568, forward strand.
ATGGAAAGGAAAGATACTCTTTAGAAAGAAGGGAAAGTTAAGTCCAAGGTTTATAGGACCTTTTAAGGTATTAAAAAGGGTCGGAGAGGTAGCTTACATGATAACATTACCTCCAGACTTAGAATGAATACATAATGTATTTCATATATCTGTGTTATGTCCTTATAAGCCAGATTATAAACACATAATAGAGTATGAGCCAATTCATATTGAGAAAGACTTGTTGTACGAAGAAGTGCCTATTCAAATCATCGATGTAAAAGAGCAGGTTTTGAGAAATAAAGTTATACCTTCGGTAAAGGTGTTATGGAAGAACCACGATGCCAAAGAAGCAACGTGGGAACTTGAAGAAAAGATGATGAAGAATTACCCAAATATATTTGTTAAAGTAAACCGAGATTCTAGGGACAGAATCCTTATAAGGGGGTGAATGTAACGACCGAGAAAATCAGATTATTTGTAAAATAATTTTATTTGATTAAATAATGAATAAAATTATATTATAATGAGTTAGCAAGGTGAATGTTATTATATAACTTAAGCATGTCGGAAAATTATAGTATTTTGGCTACATGAAGGAATTAAAGTGTTTGGATTTTCAAGACAAAAATATAAGTTTTCTAAGAAATTTTTTGAAAAATACTATTCATCAATATCTGCTCGGGAATTATTTTTGAACTTTTGAGAAATACGTAATGATAGAATAATAAGGAAGGATTGATTATGTAATAATAATTCAAGGATGACATACTCAATTTTTCGCCTGTGTACTAAGTTCAAGAATGTTAGGGAAAGTAAAGATTTAATAAATGATGATCGTATGATACGCAAGTATTATACGAGGTAATGAATACGTGTATGATAAAAGGTATTATACAAGTATGTATGAATGATAGTATATCATATATGATGAATGAGTATACGGATTAGTATACGAGAAGAATACGTAGACTATACATTAAAAGCATTAAGCTAATTGTAATGGACTTGTAGGATTTGTGTAGGAATTAGGCAAGCCCAAGTGCAAACTTGTTAAAGCCCAAACATTAATAATGCAAGCCCAAATGTTAAGCTCAAAGTAATTAAAACCTAAGCCCAAACTAAGAAGCGGACCAATGGATCGAATCGATGGGTAATCGGATAAGAAAAACCCATATGGGCCCTATGGAGCACATGGCCAACCATCTTGGTGACCAAGTAAATTGGTTTTACTTGGTGACCAAGATAGGAATAGTAAGGAGGTGGGAGTTAAAGAGGTGGGGTGATTTTTACCCTTATGCCTTCACTTTGCATTTTCTATAAATAAGAGAGGTTGCTAGTTTATTTTTGCCTTGTTCAAATACACCAACATCGTATATTATTGAGAGAAAAGTAAGAAAAGCTAGGGCTTTGATAATTCAAGAGAAGAAGAAGAAAGGAAGCTTGAACATCAAGGGTAAGAATCCTAAACAATGATTCTCCATCTCTTCAATTGATATTTGATAGAGAAGTGAGAAATTGGTTGAAGCATGTATGATAAGAAGTGATAAGTATGGTTATTAGAGGACTTAAACCTTAATAAACCATGTGAATGGAATCATAAGTATAAAAGTTACGAACATTGAAGAATTATAATTTTGTTGTTGATGGACAAGTTTAAAACCATCATTTGTCAACTTAGATAATATATGTGTTGTGATAATGGAATGAATCCATTTGGAACGCTATAAAAATCTCTAGTAACAAAGTTGTGGCTAAATTTTTGAGATTAGATGATAATCGTCGAAATCGTTAATTTCTAGGAAAGAAAGTCAAAAGTTATCATTGAACTCAAAATCGTTGGTTTTCTATGAAGAATAGTCTAAATTTGCATTTTAGAGTTGCAGACTCGAAAGTGGACAAATTTTAACTTAGAACAAAGAAACGAGCTATGAACGTTAACGAACGTTTATTATTTTCATAATAAAGAACTTAATAGGTGAATAATGTGTTAACAGATTTGAAAATATAAAATTCTTGAATTAAAGCGTAAAGCATGTGATATGTAAGCTAACGGATTTTGAATGAACCAATTTGGACTTAAAATGAACAAGTTATGAGCCCAGAAATTTCATAAAATAAGAAAACTGTCAAAATTGTCTGAGGCTCAGGGCCGGCGCTGCAGTACAGCCCAAAGAGGTGAAACCGGTGCCACAATGCCAGGCCAAACTCTAAGGTACTGGTAAGTGGCGCCACAACGTGGCCAGTAGTATTTATCATGGTGCCGCAGCGCCGAGACTGAGGCATATGAACTGGAGAACTTTGTAAGGGAAGCTGGCGCCGCAGTGCCAACACTAGGAAAGGGCTAGTAAAGAATGCAAAGAAATATCAGTTGACTGATGGTGAAATATAACATTAATAAACTTGAAGTAACATCCTTAAAGAAGATAATAACCTTAAGATTTACAACTAAAGGTTAATGAAATATTACTTGAACGTGAATGTAAAACAATGCAATAACCGTAACCAATGTTAAACAAATCTAATGAATGATTAGACTGAGAAGAAAGGTAAGATATGTTATGGACCATACATGATTGATTATGACCTAATGTGGTATGTTATGTGATTATGTATTGTAGAAACCTTAAAGATTCAAAAGGAAAGTGTATTATTCTGTAGAAGACGCTGAAGGCAAGTGTTCTAACCCTTGTCTATGTTCATTCTGGACAAGCTTTGTGATTCGTGTCTCTTACGTATGAGTTGATGTATATTGAAGTCGAAGCCAATTCCTTCGACTAGACTTAGTATTTTTTATGGATTTCTTATAATCTATCAAAATGTTATCAATGTTGTTATCTTTTGCCAAACTATTTTGGTATGGATTTTAAAGAAAGACTGAGTATGAATAAATAAACATTTTGTCGTCAAACGACAGGCACCTGAGGTTGCCAGAAATTAAACATAAATACGTTTAAAGAAGAAGTGTTGTACAACATAGAGTACTATAGGTTGATCACCTAGAAATGCTCGTAAGATATACAAGACTTACGGACTTGGTGTCAGATTACCCTTTTTAAGAAAAGAACGAAATACTCAAGGTCTTGGACCAAAATTGATGTTTAATGAACATGGTTCATTGTGAAATGTTTTAAAGAAAAAGAAGTTCTATTTTGAATTTCTCGATAGTACTTCATAACTATTACTTCAATTATAGAAGATATGTGATTCTTATGATTCAAGCCTATTGTTTAAATGAAATTATCATACTTGTTGAGCTAGTTATGCTAACTCTTGCTTGAACCATGTGAATGCAGCTAAGACTAAACGACTCGAAGGATCGAATAAGGATAAAGGGAAAGCTAAGGCAGACCAATGAGCTGTCTTGTAATAGTATAGTTCAAACATTAAAATTATTTGATATTATGACAAAGAATCTATGTATTGGTTATACAGAACCTGGGAAAGAGAATATTTTTTTGGAATATATAGAAGACATATTCAATCTTTTGAGTTATTTTAATTGAATATATGTGTGAACTGCTGTAGAGTGTAGTAGCACCATTTGTCGAATTGAATCAAGATATACGCAATTTGGGGGGGTCATACGAGTTCCTAACTTAGATTTTTACAAAAATCCTACTAAGCACGACAAAGTTTTTTGTCAGTGTAAACACGACAAAGAAGCTTATCATAATACATATACCGAAAAGTTTATTTTTGGAAGAAAATTTTTAAGCACGACGTGCCAAGCACGTCAATTTTTGGACGAAACTTTATTTGACCTAATTCTATAACAGAGTATATAATAACACAATACATATTTAGAATGGAGAGATTTTATTTAGTAATACTGAATTTACATAATTAAGTCTTATTAGGGTTTTTGGGGTTTCACACTTAAAGTGTGAGATTTTGGGAAAGACCGACATATAATGTTGACGATTTGAAAAGATTGATTTAATGATTAGGCCAAATTAGACAGAGTCGTCAGTTGGTATGAGTTTAAATGGTTGTACCAACTCAACCGAGGTTTGAAAGGTTTTCACAATATGGCCCAATATGTGACTCTATTTAATTGGTCTGGAACCCGAGATTCATGGAGTTCAGGAGCTTGTTTAAGCTAGGGGAAGGTGTTCGGTACCCTCGACTTCCGTAAAACATGGTTACCGTTACTTTTTCATTCCCTTAACATGTGAAATGTGTGTGAGTGTGTGTGTGTGTGTGTATGTGTGATGTAAATAAATATGTTCGCAGTGCTTTGTTTGAAAGTAGCGCTATGCCTTTTTGAACCTATATACGAAGGGGTTTAACTTATTAAAAAGTTTATTTTTAACAGGTATATGAAAATGAAGTTTTGAAAAGCTATTTTTAAACCCTATTGCTCGCATAGGAATTGAGGCCTTTGATACTTCAATTTTATTCCATATTCGGCTTGATTTTATTTTATTTAAGATGTGAAGCATCTTTGATAGTATGTAAAATATTATCTATAAGGGTCGGGCTTTTTATGGGTATAAAAGCCATCAAAGTAAGCCAGAGAAGCACAAACCATGATTTCACTACTTTGGGGCCTTAAATCCAGATAACCACTTTAAGGCCATAGATTTAGATGTACAAAGGGGTTACAAGCTAGCATTACAACTTAAACAAGTCAATCATCAGAACTTGATTTAGATCAATGGATTGGATCATCAACCCTCTGTAGTTCCTAGGCACACATGAATATTTAAAGCTTGTAAAATGAATATTTAAACATATTATGTACATATAACTTAAAAACTTCACTAAACAAGAGATTTTATTAAAAAAATCGTTGTACGCGAGTAAACAAACTTCATGTTTCCTCTATATACAGATCTAAGGTCACGTGGTTGCTTAATATTTACAAAACTAGAAAGAAAACTATATCTATAAAGAACTTAGCCATTCTAGCTTTGAGGTTAAACTTTTATAACTTTTGAGCCGATCAAAAGGTATATCTGGCTAGATATGTAATAGCCCCAAATATGGGTCCCAAATCACTATAGATCTGGGATATTATTTTTATAACTATTGCGAAAGATATAAACATAAATTATTTATACATTAAACTTAAACACTATCCCCAAGGTCGAGAACCTTCACTTAATACATAATTTATAACTTATTTGACTTACAATGTCATTAATATACAATACTATTACAAACTTTATCTGCACATATAATCCAAAGCTGGACGTGCCTTTTTTTTTCCTTGTATCTGATGTATTCGTCTTAATCTGCAATGTTTATCATTATATAGCCAGGGTGAGCAACACATTTGCCCAGAAAGTAAAAATTCATTTGAGGATATATCATGATTGAAAGAATTCGAATAATAGCTGGCTAACATTCAACAATATAGTTGTGAACTAGCATGAATAAATTTTTATAACTGAACGACAAAGTCAATAGGAATTGAATGGTTAAGAAAGAAATGAACAATTTATAACCGGACTAGATGGTAATAAAGGTGATCAGCCTTTCATACCTGATGAACACATGCATTATTTTCACAGAAAGCTATTCAACAATTCATAGACATGGTAATCAGCAATGATTAGCCATAAGCATAATTTGAAAGAACAACTCAAGGTCGAGTTTAGAGAAAACTTGCACAATAATTAGAAGTTCAAGGTTAAAAACTTGCATGTATCACCGACTACTGCTACGTAGTTTATATCGCTTTATCCGAAGACCTAATATTAGTAATATAGATCTCCAATATTAGAATAATATCATCACAGTATTATACTATTATATATATAAATATAGAATAACCTAAACACATAACACATAATCCTATCAGTCTACAAACTACTTAGGACTCGGTATCAAGTCAAACTATTTCAGTCTGAGTTGAATCCGACACAATTCTAACATCCCGACAGTCTAGTCGGATAAATCTCGAGCCTAATATTACTAAGACTCAGTACAAACACTTAACAATTAACTTAGATAATTTTATTATTTGTCAAAATATTTTTTATAGGCTCGTAATAATTTTTAAATAATTATTACCATTTATCATGATTTTTCAATCATTAATATCGTATTTATATAAATTAAATACCATATTATTCCCTTATCATTAATATTTATTTAATATTAAATATTAATAAAAATCATAACATAATAGTATAATATTTTTATAATATATCAAAGTATTTTAATACCTTAGAATCATATTTATATGATTTTCAAATCTTTAAATCCATTATCCAAGAATTGACATTAATATTAAAATACTAATATTTTCATTACAAAATATCAAAAGTTATATTTTGTAACTTAAAATATTTTTCTAACACTTAAATCATTTTATATGATTTTTTAAACATTAATTCTATTTTTCCATAATTTATTTAATATATTCATTAAATAAATCAATTACCATTAATATTAATTAATTAGTGAAATTCATCATAAAATATTAAAAGTCATTAGAAATAACTTAAAATATTTTCTAACACAATAATATATTTTTAAATGATTTTTAAGCATTAAAACCATTTTAAGTAATTTATCTAATATTATAATTAAATAAATTAAATCCCTTTAATATTCCAAAAATATTAAATATTTATGAAATATACTCAAAATTATTAAAAACCCTTTTTTAGACTTTAAAATAATTTTTAGGAATTTATTTTGTATTTTTTATAATTAAAAGTTATTTTTTTTCTATTTATTTAATAAAATAATTAATTTTTCGAAATTAAGTGTCGCTAGAGGTGGCTATAGTGACAAAATCGTGGCTATTGGTGTTCTTTGCCAAAACCCAGAAATTCATGTCAGTGTTCAAGGTAGGAGGTTTGACCGATTTTTAATCTGTGATCCTAATGTTTTCTGGGCAGATAATGATATCAATCTTGTAGTATAAGTGTACTACTACAATTAAAATCATGTTTCATGGTCATTCTACAATAGATCAGAGAGATTTAAGCTCTCCAAATTGTTGTCAGACCTGTTCTTAAATTTTTGAGTTTTCCAGAATTGAAGAACAATCGAGGTACCTATTTTGAAACTTTAAATCTTAGCTTTCTGGGCTCGGTTTGTGTGATTTAAGATTTCAGCCTTGTAGTAGGGATTTCAGGGAAGAATTCTATAACAACAGATCATCATATCATCATCACACAAGAAAGATCAAGGTTGGTCAAATGCTTGTCAGAAGCTGTTCTTGACGAATTCTGGGTTTTCTAGAATTCGTCTAAGGTAGTTGGTCAACGCCGGTTTGACCACTCACAACTTTGATTATATGTAAGATCTGGGTGATCTATTAGCATGAATGTGTAATACTTATACCAGACTACAACATTAAAACAACAACATGGCTTAACTATCAAACAACTGCAAGATCAGAGGCTTGCAAAAGCTTGTCAGAGCCATCTGGGCAAATCTAGGTTGCCCAGATTCAGTCTCCCATAGTTGGTCAACCATGTTTGACCACCTATATCTTGAGATCTAGACATGATCTGACCTTGTTTCCAGTTTCAGATCATAGTCCATATGACATACTACAGATCTATAACTTAAAACACCATAAATAAGTAACACACAAGGATCTATGAGCCCTGACATATGGCTGTCAGGCCATATTTTAGGGTTCATAGTCAGTCCTTAAAAACCTAATTTCTTGCATCTAGATGTTATGGATCCTTGATGTAACATTTTAGATCACTCAATAACATCTTTATACACAACTCTAAACAACAACTAACAACATATAACAATAAATCACATAGATTTTCAAGTTTTAGGGTTTTATACCTTTTGGGCTTTGATTCTTGACTTCTGATCTTTGATCCTATTCTTGGAGAGCTAAGAGATGATATTGACTTAGTACTTGACTCTCTTTCACTCCAAAATCTCAAAATTATAGAGAGAGAATATACTTGGAGAAATGATAAACTAAAGTAAACTTTTCTTACTTTTTAATATTTTGATTTTTGAATCCATGGCCACAAATGGTGCTAAGTGTCCATTAAATCTTATATTGTAAAGATTTAAACACATGGGATAAGCTTTGGCTTGATGAGTCACCAAGATTGCAAAATATTTTGCTTAATTTTTAAGTAAAAGGGTATTTCGGTCATTTCAATTTCACTAAGGGCATTTTAGTCTTTTCCTCTACAACTTGAAGGGTATTTCGGAATTTTCCCTTTTATCCCATATAATTAAATACTTAGCCAATTAAACTTAACTTTTGAGCTCTCGAATTAGGGTTTTGAATATCTGAATTAGGGTTTCAAATTCTCGAAACTGAAATAAGGGTTTTCAATCCGATCGTTAGTGTTTCTAACAGTTCATTAAGCTTTTCTAACTTAATAAACATATTTTTAACATAACTTTATGGTTCGCTAAAGTTACAACCTATCTGATCAATCCTTGATCGTTATTCACAAACTGTACATATAAAATCACTGATATGAATTATATGATCGCTGTTTGATCTTTATCTACAATCTTGTACCCATCCAACCACCTACACAGATTCTTATGAACTCATACACTAAACATATATCTCATTATCAGACTAACACATACAGTCTATCAAATCATTCAAGTCTTGTCCAAAAATTTTGAAATCCTTAAAATTCCTTTACAGAACTGTCAATTCCAAACACTTATTTTTAGTCTAGGTTTATCATATAAGCTTTTATCAATCTTTTAAGATTTTATAAAATTGTCTAAATTCTCGGGTCATCACAAGATCTAGTGTAGATCTAGTCAAAACAACACAATTATTGGCTATTTACATGAAATAAACGGTTAAAAACTAGATCTAACCAATATTAACTAGTAACTATTTATATATAACACTTATATATAGTAGAGCGAGAAAAGGAAGCATATCTGTAGAGATCTTATAATCTGGCACGAGAACTGCTCAACGACTTTAGACGCCTGAAAACTCGATTTTCACCAATTAAAACTTGATATGTATGAGTTTATATGTATATGAGTGTTTACAACTCAGATTTACAGCACTTAGGAGCAAGATCTAACCTTTTTCTCTCTCTAAAACTGACTCTCTCTAGCTTTCTCTCTCTCACTCTCTCTCTCTCTCTCTCTCCAAATGACCTAAAATTTGGATTTTTATAGAGGAAATAGGTGGATCCATAGGTCTATTGGAGGAAGCCATAGGTAGAACTATGGCATCCCTAAACTGGGCCCCACTTGCTTAATTTTTGTCCCACTAGTTCAAGTTTTCATGTTGTGCACTAGAATAGTCATAACTCTTAATCTAAGAGGAGTTAGCAGATGTGATATATCATTCCGGAAAGATTTTTTTGATAGCTTCGTAATGATTTATTATTTTCCCAGTTCAGAGTTTAGGAATGCAGAGAAACTGGGGAAAAATTGTCCATGGGTAGATGTTAGCTAGCAATTCGTCTTCTTGTGCACTAGGAATCTTACTCCTTTCAATCCGGGAATAGTTTGAAGATGTACCATACCATTCTAGAAAGATCTTTTAGAGGGATATAAAATTACATTGGGCTTGATCATTTCTAAATTCGAGAAGATGGGTCCATAGCTAGAATAGCATCTTCAATTATCCTGAAGGTAATTCGTGGAACTGCCTTGCATAGTTTGCACCTGTGATTGTTGTGGTGGTTCTTTGTGAGTCTATCCTCAACCCCTGAGGTTGTCTCCGAGGTTGATTTGGCTTTTGACTGTCCGTAGGGGTTATCTTCGGGGTTTGACAGCTGCTCATTATGTATTTCCTCAATGTTATCTTTGAGGACTGATTTTGATGTCCTATAAGGCTATCTCTAGGGTTTGATTGTTGTTGTAGTTTCCCAAGGCTATCTCTGGGATCTAATTTAAGGATTTAATCCTCTAGAGCTGTCTCCAGAGTGGGAAAAGACGCTTTTTCTCTCCAGTAGGGTTAGTACCAAAAAAATAAAATTTCAAGTGTCTACATAACCTTTGATGAATTTAACTTAGGAAATCTAAGAAAAGTAGTATATTTTGAAAAGGTCATAAAGCTAAACTTAAAGAGTAATGAGCAGAACAACCTTACAATCACAGAAGCTAAAGACGAAGAGCCAGACCCAATGATCGTAGTGCCAGACCAAGTGATCGTAGAGCAGTTAGGTTTTGAAATGAACACTCTACGAATGAATGAAGTTGATGATCCATAACCCAATATTAATGAATTTACATAAGAAGGCACAATGACAGATGTTCCACTTGGAAAAAGATGGGCATTAAGATCACACTCAAGATCTTATTATTATGGATCCCAATGTAAGAGTCAGACAAGATCAGCCTCTCAAATTGAATACTTCTACTTAATAGTTCACTCTTAGATGGAGCTTAAAAAGATTGAAGATGTTATGGATGATTCAAGCTGGATTAAAGCTATAGAAGAGGAGTTGATCCAGTTTGAAAGAAGCAAAGTGTGGAGGCTAGTTCCAAGACCAAGAGATCATCCAATTATTTTCACCAAATGGGATTTTAGGAACAAGATGGTGTGATCACTAGAAACAAAGCAAGGCTGGTGGCCAAATGATGCTCTCAAAAATAAGGGATTGACTATGATGAAACCATTGCTCATTTTGCCAGATTGGAAGCCATAAGAATTTTTCTAGCATATGCAGCTCATATGAAGTTTGAAGTCTTCCAAATGGATGTCAAAAGTGCATTTCTGAATGGAGAACTTCTAGAAGAAGTTTATATTGAACAACCTCCGGGTTTTATTAATTAAACTCATTTAAATTATTTCTATAAGTTAGATAAAGCTCTCTATGGTTTAAAACAAGCACGCACGGCATGATATAAAACACTCACTACTTTTCTAATTGAAAATGGATTCATTAGACGTAGAGTAGACAAACCACTATTTCATAGGAAGCATAAAGGTAAAATTCTATTAGTACAATTATATGTAGATTATATTATTTTTGGATTTATTGATGAAAAATTATGTGAGAGATTTGTCATGCTAATGTAGAGTAAATTTGAACTAGCAGTATGGATGATTTGAACTTCTTCTTTGGACTATAAGTGAAGCAGACTGAAGAAGGGATTTTCATCAACCAAGTCAAGTATATTAAATATCTACTTAAAAAGTATAGCATGGAATCAACTACTCATATGAAGACTCTTATGGCCTCTACAATAAAGCTTGATAAAGATGAATCTAGTAAATGTATTGATATAAGTCAATACAGAGGTATGATAGGATCTCTCTTGTAGTTAACTGGTAGTATTCCATATAACATATTTTTACTTGTATTTGTGCTAGGTTTCAAGCTAATCCTAAGGAATCACACCTAATTGCAGTTAAAAGAATTTTCAAATATCTCAAGGGTACTCCATATTTGGGATTATTGTATCCTAAGTAGTCTCTCTTTGATCTAATAGGGTATTAAATTGCTAATTTTGCAGGATGTAAGATTGGCAGAAAGAGCACTTGTGACACCCCTAAATCCAGGTACTCCATTCCCACAGGATTTGGTATTCACTATCCAAAACATTACATATAACTACCTATAATCAAGGGATAAAGATGTAATTTAAATAACTTAAACAATCATCTTTCCCATTAAATGGTTACATCATATTCTCAAAATATATCCCAGGTAATCTAACCTTAAAATTATTACATAAGTTTGCGGAATACATCACATATTAAAACAAGTCCTTAGCATCATTCATTAAAATAAAATTCTCATAGGTCTTCAACATTTGGACATCTTTCCCTTTCCTTTGCTAGTAGACGGCTCGTCGACTTTCTCAACTTTAGCTGTAGTGTTAAATGCAAGAGTGAGCAAACAATTACTCACTGATATAGGAAGTAGTAATAATAACATCATGAGAATGAACAACGAATGCTAGCAATAATGAACTTGTTCTGTGAATTAAGAATAGAAAACAAGTTCGACATCAATGTCTGAGGGTCTTAAGACCACGAACTATGTCTCCGGTATATAGGTATTATTACCTTAACCTTAATAGTCATTAGACTGTACAGACCCTTCTTAGCGTACTTAGGGGGATCAGCCCTTTGTACCATGTATTGTGCACAAACATCTAAATGTTACACGTACAAAATTCCCCTATATTACGGTTGTTCGTCTCAGTTTGAATTTAGAATTTCTGCACTAAAGAAAGTTTAGTTTGGAACTAGCTTCTCAGTGTCTCTAGAATTTTAGAACACTATTCAAGTTCCATCAATAAAGGTTTAATATGAGAATGTATAACTGAACAAGGCTATTAAAGTCAAAGATCGAATATCAACAATATAAATAACTGAATAACATGATTTACATGTAAAATGCTATATTCAAAGGAGTTTAGAACGATCTTCTATGAATCAATGTATTAGTACAATATATGCTTCGAATGATAATCAGGAAAGTAAAGCTCGCTCGATGTAACGAATTAGGTTACAAGAGCTTGCACAAACATACTCAAGATAAACTAGGCTTGTTCAACCTTACAAGAATTTTAGGAACTTGTACAATAACGATTTAGGAATGGGAACATGCATTCAATATGAAAAGAATGAAGTTAGAAAGCTTGCTCAATGTAAGCAGTTAAGGTTTAGGAACTTGCCTTGTTTGTAAGCTACACAAGTGTAAAATAATCTCCAATTACCCTACACATATCATTACAATCGCATCAACAATTAGTTGTATGAATATTAAAACTATGGGTATTAAACCATCATTTAGGTCATAACTCTAACCTAGCACCTAACCATTTAGGTTAACATACTTAACGAATCTGAAATCGCATTACGAGCCAATCATAACTTACTCGTTCATTTCTAACTTTTGAAAACATCACTTTTAGTTTCGTTATATAACTCAATTAACAATCACTTAAAACTCTTTTACACTTTGTATTACAACACCTCAACAACATATATTGTAGTCCACTTTATGTTTTAATATCCTTAATACGCATGTTAAACTAACCCAAGTCAAATTCGCATGCGTGACTGCAATTAAGCGAGACTTCTTCTTGTATGTGACAAAGTTACTCTCGTGGTCGCTATTAGTAATACTTTGGTAACATGACGACGCAACAAGGCTTTCGCATCGCGTATCATATGCGCGCCACGTGAAAAAAACCGCTGCATGACACCATGGCACCACAAGAATATCTCGATTCTTGTTTTTTACATGACGCAGCGAACTAGTACTCTATTATAGGCCAAAAATCCCAATTCTGCAGAATTTCTCCCAAATTCAACATCTAAAACTTTGGAATATCCTAGTTACGCATGCTATACACCATTCCATATACAAAAACATTACATAAACATCATTTTGAAGAATCGAAACTATATTTTCCCCAAATTTTCTCTTTTTTATGCTTTTAATGAATTCGATCACCACGAATTCGTTTCTTAATCATTTGACACTATTTGAACTACGCCGCTTTCGTTTCTTAATATATTATCACAATCCGATACCAAATTACATATTACTACAAATAGAGAGCATGGATTTTTGTACTTTCTAAGCCCTATTATAAAAATAATAACACTGGTATTCATTTTCTTTCTACACACAAATTTCTCACGAATTTGATAACAAATAACAAGTATACATGATGATTAAAAGAGTTTTTGCAAATCTATATGAACATATATACCTCATAATTCACGTGATTTCTAAATCATACCAAGAAGATATATACATATACTACCAAAACTAAAAATAACAATAGGAATAGTTTATACCTTGAATCTTTGAGAAATCCTTTTCCAAAACCCTTCTTCTCCAACTCAATATCACTGCAATTCTCACAAGCTCTCTCTTTCTCTCTCTCTGCTATCTAGTAAGCCTTAGAAAAATAATACGTGAAATGAAATGCGCAACATATAACTGGCTTCCACGTTCATCTGGTAAAAAACCAAAAAGGCTCGCGTCAGTTGAATAAGCCAAAGGCCACAAGTCCTTGTTTGGCTAAACACATAAACTCCCAACTAGATTATTTTCATATTATTTATATTATATAGTTTCCAATTGTCCCACTTTTAATTTAGTTAATGTAAAAAACATTAGTTTAGCTAATTTAAATAACTTATAATACTAATAAAATTCTTATTATCATTATATCTTATAATTAATAAATCATTATATATCTAATTTAATTAATAAATTAGACACATCACTTTATTTAATTTATTCATTTAATATTAAACAATTCACTTAATTTAATTATCTTCTTAAATATTAAGCAATTGATCTAATTTAAATATTTCCTTAAATTAAATCCTTCAAATAAAATTATCATTACTCAATTTAATATACACTAATCAATTTAATTACTAAATTAATTCCCCACAATTCATTAATTATTTAATTTCCTCAATAAATAAATTATTTAAAATATTTATTTAATTCAATAAATATTTAAATTAAATTACAAATTTCTCGATCGTTACAGCACTAGTGAATCATGTCTACTGCTACAGAATAGGCTTGTCTTATGGTCCAACAAGAAACAAAATTTAGTATCAACTTCAATTGCAGAAGTTGAGTACATTGATGCTGGAAGTTGTTGTGCTCAAATTTTGTGGATGAAGAATCAACTAGATAACTATAGGTTTGATTTTAAGTCTATCTCTATATATGTGATAATACTAGTGGTATATCAATCACTCATAACCTTTTCATGCATAATATAACTAAACATATAGAAATTAGATACCATTTTATTAGATATCTTCAAAATGGGAATTTTGCATTACATTTTGTTTTAGAAAAATTGACTTGCTGATATGTTCACTAAACCACTAGACGAATCTAGGTTGAATAAGTTAAGCAGTGAGTTAGAAATGTTAAATTTACATCCTTAATACTATGTTGTTGGATGTTTCTTACCGTGCAAGTTAAAATAGTAGAGTAAATATTCAGAGTTTGTTTAGTCAAGAACCGTCGTAGAATGAAAGGAGTTTGTCATGTGAAGAACCATTGTAGAGTGGTTCGTAGAGCATATGTGATCATAGAATGAAATCTTTTAACTTTACGCTGAACTAAAACTGTTACTTAATGACGACTAATGTTCATGCTCGAGCAACGCGAGTGAAAGATAAAAGTTACTGATCTATAGTTGTAACTAGTAGGAATGAAGCGACAAGAAACCTATCATTCTTATCCATGTGTCTCACTAAGAAAAAAAAAAGAGGGAAGTAATATAAATATAATTCAAAATTTTTAGACCTTTACTCTTCTGTTTTGCAATCTGAGCTCTCAAATTTTCAAATTCTCAATCACCCGAACCCTAGTTTTTCAAAGTTCAAATCCTTAAAAACATTCGTTTCATTTTCAGATTAACCTTCTCAAAATTAATGGTGAGTTTCCAAGTTGTCTCTGGAAACCAACTATGTTTCAAAAGCTTTGCTAATTTAGACAGGTAGGTCAGAAAGATTCTGACTTTGGTGAAAATGTGATAACCAAAGAAATCAGATAGCCTTGTAATAGAATTTCAATATAAATATCTAATAAAATGAAATTTTATGGATATTATTATGTGTTATGTCATTTAAGGTGAAATTATTACCTAGATTGTGTTTATGTGTTAGAGTATACAAAATTTGAGTTTCATATGAGAAAATAAAAAAAAATTCGAGAAAAGACGTAAAAACACTATTCATGCTAAAAATGCATTTTCATTTTTTAAAATTTTTAAATTATGACATAGCGTTTATTCAGAAAATGGGGATGAAAAACGTAATCAAAATTACAAAAAAAGTAAAAGTTGATTTTTCAGTGAATCGAGCGGGTTACAAGACGTAACCAAAAAAGTTTAGAAAATAAAATGAATAAGTGAGTTATTTGGACTAACCGAGTTTAGGGTTTGAAAGGCTTGGCTAGGGTTTTCAAAGACTTTTCTAGGGTTGATCCAAGGGTTTGAAGAGGCTTGAATAGGGTTGAGCCAAAGGATTTGGTAAATTTATTCCTATTTCAGATGGTGTTAAGATGGAATTTGTTAAAGAAGAAGATTTAGGTGTATAAAATTACATGTTATAATTTATTAATATGTTTTAATTGTAATGTTTGGAATGATGTAATATTCATTAGTATTATGATTTAAAGATGTAAAGGTCTTAGAAAATGGGATTAGAAGGGATATATTGTAATAATATAGTAATTACATTCATGTCAAAAAGATTATGTTGAATGGGTAGTATTGTGACGCCCCCAAAATAGGTATACATCACCCATCTTGAGTCGCCAAATACATGGTACAAAATTCAAATACAACTTAATTATACAACAGTCGTGTAAAATACAATAAAACATAATCTAAGAGTTTTAATAAGAATATTGTAGTCTAGACAATATCCATACTCAATGGAGTCCTCATTACATTTATTGACGCACTATTTAACAGAATAGTGAGGACTACTAATGATATCATCTGGATCGTCACTCCGTTCCCCGACTAGTCCCGGCTACATTCTCATTTCCTGAAGAGAACAGTGAAAGAAAGGGTGAGCTCAACTAGCCTAGTAAGAAATATTATGACTAAGATAATGCAGAATAAATTATCATTAACCTTCAACAATGTTAAACTGATAGAATATAATAGACAACAAGTTTAACTGCAGCGGAACAAGCAATCCATTAGAAGACTCAAGTAGAGCATAAAATCTACTATCTTCTATGATTTAAAAAGTTTTCTTCAATTTTTATCGCTGAGACTCAGCTTAATAAATAAACCACATCATCAAGTCATCCCTACACTACGGGCCAAGGATATTCATTAAATCATCAATGGTCATGACTATACCAAATAATCCTTGGTCATAATCATACCAAAAACTATCCATCAATGCACTACAAGCTACTGAGAACTTTTACCACATCATTTATAACATTATAGGTCATAATTATACAGAATAATCCCTGGTCATAATCATACCTAGTCCATCTATGCACGTAAGCCAAAGATGACTTTCATCACAATATAAGCATGAGGATGATGACAATGACATAATAATTCAATAAAAAAAGTTCAAGAATAAATTTTAAAGATTTATAAGTTAATT
Source organism: Panax quinquefolius (assembly GCA_020205615.1). Lineage (NCBI taxonomy): Eukaryota > Viridiplantae > Streptophyta > Magnoliopsida > Apiales > Araliaceae > Panax > Panax quinquefolius. The sequence continues at coordinate 60,002,567 of CM035163.1, forward strand.
TATCTTGAAATCAATTACGTCCAAATTGTCAACATGATACTACTTTGTGGAGTAAAATTCAAGAATGCTCAGAAGAATATTTCCATGAAAAGATACCGGATGAAGCGCAAATATCCAGGATATTCTACTAATTTCATGGAGTATAGAAGCCAAAACTTTAACCAAATGAGTATCATAGAATATATGAAACTGCAAATAGATTTTCACCCGCCATGTGGTAATCCACGTAGACAGATCATTTTCACAATTTAATAAGGAATGAATACGAAGGATCATTCACCATGCATGTGATAATCTATATAGACAGGTTATTCCAACAGAATAATAAAGAATTGAACCAGTCATGTGTGTAATCCGCATGCATGGTGATATTCCAACAAAATAATAAAGAATGGAATAATGAAGAATTCACCATAAATGCGATAGATCGCACGACAGATAAAAGTTATTCTAACGAGTAATAATAAAGAATGGAACCAGTCTAATGTAATCCGCATGCATGTGATATTCCAATGTAATAAAAAAGAATGGAATAACAAAGAATTCACCATGCATGCGATAGACCACACAGACAGGTTATTCTAACAGAATAATAAAGAATGGAACTAGGTCTAACGTAATCCACACAGACAGGATATTCCAACAGAATAATAAAGAATGAAATAACAGAAGAATTTCACCATGTATGCAGTACTTTGCATAGACTGGTTATTCCAACATAATAATAAAGAATGGAATAGTAGAAGCTCTCTTCAGGAATACGAAAGAAATAATACCCCTTACCTTAGAAAGAAACTGGATACTGGAGTAGAGAGGTAGCAGACTTCTCTTCTTCTTTCTCTCTATAATTTCTCTATATAATAATTGCTTTATAGCTTTAGTGAATTGGTGAGAAATGAAGGAAGAATGAGCTTTTATTTATAGAAAAATATAGTTTTGATAATTGCACGTTTTGGGGCTCAAAATATTATAGTACAATACCTTCAACTTTTCTTTCATTTATAATTTAGTCTTGCAAGTATTATCAAACTTGCACCACCTCCCCTAATAGTAAATAATGTGAATCAATTGTACACACATGTGAACAAATAGTTATAATCATGTGAATTAATAGCAATTAATTTCTCATTTATCCGGTTAATTACCCGACTTGTCAGTATAACTTCCAGACATCAATTAATATCGAAATAAATGTCGATTTCCACTAACACTAATAATTCCAACACAATGGAACTATCAATTTCATCTTTAATCAACACGAACTTATTCATCATTAATATTATAACTCACAATATTTAACAAACAGTGTCGTTCCTGGAAAGAGGAGGCTTTCAGATAAGGATTTCTCCTTATTATTGGCAATTGATTAGATGACCAAACCTCTCCTTAATGTAACTTCTAGACATTGTAAATATTGCAATTTAATAATATAAATAACTTTGTCGTCTCAATTATTGATTTAATAATATATCATATTATGCATATGATACTGTGACAATAATCGAATCAATAATATGAGAGATATGATGCAACAATTACTGTAGCAATAATTGAGTATAACTGAGTGACTTCTCACGTAAGCATCAATAATCAATCTGTAAGTGCTACTATGCAACCATCGCCAGTATATTGCATTTTTTTACTACTGTGTAGTTCAACAGTTTTACGGTAAAACTTTCGTAGTTATTTTTCTAAAAGATAATTATGTCATTTTCTAACTATGACAATACTTACGCTAGGGTCCACTAATGATTTCGCCGTCGCATTTAATATTCCATGTTAAAATGAATATTCCCCGACCAATCGAATATTATATAACCACTTGTTTACTTTGAAAAATTTGTAAATATTACCCACAACTATAACATTATATCAAATCCACACCATAATATTCAAAAATATATTTTGAGAAAATTATTCTTTATTCATAAAAGTTGGGGTCTTACAAGTACTGTGGAGCACTAGACCTAGGTTTAAAGGTAGACTCGAATTTGGGGGCGCTATAGAAAAAGGCTGAATTTTATGAAGCCTTGAACACTAGTACGAAAATCTACTCCAATCTAGTCGGAGAGTTTTACCAAAATGGAGAATATGAAAATGGTGTTCTAACCATTAAGGTTAAGGGCAGGGCTCTCAAGATTAGTGCCAAGGAAGTAAACAATGCTATTGACTTTGTAAATGAAGGTATTCCATCGCTCGACAACATTAACATTTAATATCGGCTGGAGTTGATGGATTACAAGAAGAACCCTGAGCTGGGAGAGATGAAAAAGAAGGAGTTCCCTCAAAACTTTGAATTTTTAGTTGACATTATTGGGAAGTGTGTCCTTTTCAAGTATCCTGCCCATCACTCTATCAGTGATATTCAGCCGGGAGTCATAACGGCTATTGTTCTAAAAAATAAAATGAATTTTGGAGCCATTCTACTAGTATGGATAAGAAGGTGGATGGTTGATGTTGGAAAGAGGAAAACATCAAGGAAACAAGCTCCCAAGATGTTCTATAGGATATTTATTAGTATTCTTTTGAAGAAACTTCTGAAGGAGATGATTGGGGATAAATATGGAGGGTGCTTAACACCTTCCCCTCAGTTATGCAAACCCCTGAACTCTATGAATCTCAGGTTCCAGACCAATTAAGAAGAGTCACATATTGGGTCATATTGCGAAAATCTTGAAAATACGGTTGAGTTGGTACAACCATTTAAACTCATACAAACTGGCGGTTTTGTCTAATTCGACCCAATCATTAAAATTAATCTTTTTAAAATCGTCGACATATATGTTAGTCCTTTTCAAAATCTCATTCTTTAAGAAAGATAATTTAAATCGCATGGTGAAATATAAAGGGTAGGAAAAACTAAGGAAATTTTCTCGGCGTCGACAACGTACATAATTAATATTATAGACTCTACCAATGTAGCCATGAAGTCCTACTATATAACTCTAACTTACTCAAAAATGCAATTTTAAGCCATTCTTATAATCCCTATTGAACTAATATAATTTTTTTTAAGATGGCTCTATAAGTCAACAAATGGATAATTTAATTTATTTATACAACCAAAAAAATAAAACCATTGTGATAAATCAAAACATATGTAGACACTTGAAATTTTGCATTCCTGTTACTTACCTTGCATGAGGGCAAAATAGTCTTCCAAAGATATCCTTGGATGTCAAATCAGCTCAATCCCGGAGATAACCCCGGAAAAGTAAGTTCCAACCTCGGAGACAACCCCGAGGCACTCATTTCCAACCCTCGGGAAGTCAAACACACCTCAGAGACCACTTCGAGGACATTCAGCATGCACAGCAGCCCAATCTTAGAGATAACCTTGAGCAACGACTACTACATCTGCGCAGAGCTGGAGATAACCCCGGTGAGGGGAAAATCGTCATTTTGCCACCTTGATACTACATTCATGTCATCTAAGCACCATTTCAATCAACAATGTATATAGAAGTGTCCCACAAGAATCATAGCTCAAATCTTGAGTGACTACTACACAAGATAACACACCGAATAAAATTTGAAGACTTGAAGATCTGGTCATGGACCCATCTTCTTGGCTTCGTACAACCTTTGATCCCATATCATTGTATAGCTCTTAATAAAAACATTTTGGAAAGGTACAACTCGCCTCTATCAGATGCCCGAATTGAAATTTATGAAGGTTCAAGCGGATAATGCGTTGCACGAGTGCATGTACTTCAAGATGACGTGACCTGAATGGCCCGGGGCATACCGGGCAGGCGCAAGTAGACCCGTGGTCTTTAAATATGAGCCTTTGGTTGCTCATTCAAAAAAAAAGAAATAGAAAAAGGAGAGAAAACTCTATCCATTTCAGTTTGTAAACACTTCTATAGTGCCTAAAAGCATACATACTCCACAAAAGCATTTAAATGAAAAATTATTATGAAGACAAATTTCAATGAATAAATAAAGAATATCCAACTTTAATTGTCAAATTCTCATAAATGTAAACTAAGTTTAACTACATTTCAAGATTTAATTTTTATTATGTATAAGCCTTTTTAATTGATTGTAACTTTTTAAATAGTAACTTGACAATTAAAAATTATTGTTTGATTGTTATAACAACTCCTTTTTTTGTCGCACATAAATGGGTATACAATTTCACAGAGCCGTAACTTGATACAAAAACTGATTGTAGGTCGTTATATAAATTTAGGATTAGCTCAATAACAAAGTTTAAAAATGAAGAACCACGACAAATAAGAAAGAGAGAGTTACGACTCTACGAAATTGTATAAAAATGTATGACTTGTATAAATTATATAAATTTAGGTGTTATAAATGTATGAAACAAATATAAATATTTTTTTAGCAATAGATTCATCTTAACTAATCATATGAAATTAGGTATTATATTTAAAGGCAACCTAACCTATTCCATTTTAAAGGAGAGACTTGGTCATATAACAACCCACACACTAATACAACTAACATACAATGTGGTTGGTTCACATCTATAATATTGGACAAGGTTTCTAAATTTTATGGGATTTTGCAGTAAAAGAGAAGAGATGACTTCCAGTCATTAGACAATCTTGGTACAATGCTCAAACTCATCTTCCATTTTGAAAATCTCATCAGAGAATAACCACAAAGAAGAATGCCTACGCAAATATTGTGCACCAGTGCAGCTAATTTCAACTTTTTCCCCTGTTTCTTCTTGATAACTTCATCTATATACATTATGCCTTTGCCTTTATAAACTTCAAGAGGTTTACAACTCCAAATAGCAGCAGCATACTGGTGTACCCTTGTCTATGTCTGAAGGCACGACGAAACGAAAAATTAGATTAAAATTCGAAAAGTAATACATTACCTAAAGAATCTTTGCAACATAAAATAACTTACAATTAGACATAACAATTATCATAATTCACCATATAACCACAATAATTAATACATACTTGATCATCAACACATATCCAACCACCAAAACATCAAGCTACTCGCTACTAATTTTAATATTTTTTGGCAAAATATCCTTTAAATATAGATATCCAGGAAATTCTAAACCTGTCCATAAAACATACAGTCATCAATAAATATTCAAACAACCATAATTTCATATCCAAAATCATCATAACCATGTATAATTAGTTAACTTTACAAAAGACGGAACACAAAATATACACATGCAAAAAATAGAGAAACAACTTCGTATTCTTTACAGCTTACACCAAGTATCCTTCAATGTATACAAGGTGAACTGATTCAGTTACCAATAGACATCCTCTGATAATTCTCCTCTTTCAAAATGAAATAATATAAAAGAAAATATATCATTTGAAGCTCCAAAGAAAATATTATTTTTTTCCAAGTCTGAAGTTCCATGGATGTTTCTAGAAAGCTAATGAAGAAGAAAGGACTGGAAATTGATAGCTCATAATACTTGCATAAAAATGTCAACAGTGACAAGATAAAAAATCAGCAAAATATTATTTTGACCATGAACAATAAGCTACACATAATCTTTCCCAATTACTCTTAAGACATTATAGCTTAGTATTATTTCAGATGGCCTAACACGTGTTTTGAAATAAGAATAACAAACTAAGCCTTTTGAAATGACATAAAACATTACAATACATCTCAGTTTTCATATGCCAAAACACAATAATAACCTCCAAAAGAGAAAGATGGCTCCACATAGTTAATCAATATATTAACATAATTATCCCACATTCACCTAAAAATGGAGCTGAAGGCCTCGCAGGCCGCGACTTGAACTCTAGATGAAACTGCACCCCCACATAGAATAGATGGTTTGGAAGTTCTAAAATCTGCAGAGAATGTGAAGGTTGGAAAAAGAGGATTAAAAAATATAATAATAATAACAAGCTTCAAAGATCTAAAGGGTTTCATGCCCACAATCAATCTTTAGAAAAAAACGCAGTAATGACTTTGAGTCTTTGGCAATAATTTTAGTTATAGGATTGTTGATTGACCATTAATGAGAAACTGTATACTCCCCTTTCACACAAAAAAAAAGAAAAGAAAAAATAGTCTCATTTACAAAATGTGTAAATATCAAGGACATAATTTTTTTTTACACGTATACTATTAAAAATAGTAAATTGTTAAATTTAATAAATCAAGTGTGGTATGATAAAAAAATTTATGTTTTCTCCCAGGTGTTGTTTAGCTGGTTTCAGCCTACTAAGTTGCATGCAACTGATTTTATATAAGAAAGTAGGGCCTATGGAGAAAATATTCATGAGGTGAATCTGTTGTTAAATATTCTCTTGTGAATATCATGGTGTAAATCATAATCACGGGTTAAAATAACTAATATATTAGTAAATATTGTCAATGAATATAATTACAAACATAGGAGATGTAATTATTTAATTCGAGGACCAGGCACTTTGCGAGCAAAGCAACAAAGTATTACCAAGATAATAAATTCACCCAATTGCAGAAAATGCCATCATATAGCAATAGATAATATATCAAGTACTCAATTTCTATGAAAATTTAGCTTTAGCTTGGTACATGTTAGTTTACAACCCACTTGCATTTGCATTCAATGTATGAATTAAACGAAGCTAAAATTTTGCACAATATAAAAACATTTGCACAAGGTTTGAGATAATTGCTTTAAGATAAATGAGTTCAAGATACTTGCTTACACATAAACCTATCGCATTATGTAAATGAATAGGTTATGATACTTGCCTTTTACGTAGATTACATTTATTACTATCTTTACTTCAATGTCCAATTTAGTTTAAATACACATATAGGTACATATCAACCATACATTCAAAGCACATACTTATTGCACAAACACTTTAACTATACATTTAATATAATTATAAATTACATTATCTCTAAACTTATCTTATTCGTTTTTATTTGAAAATCATTTATTTAGGAACTTCTTGGAAACCTTTACTCAATATAACTATATCTTGCTTACAGACTTACAATTCTTGGCACCTATTAAACCACGTATACATTCAAACCATATGATTGCTTATTTTCCTTTTACTTCATTTTGAAAGTTTCATTAATATTTAGAAATCTCTTTTCAAATTCTTTGAGATTTTGGTGTATATAAAATTTTATTCATTTATTTTAGTGTTTGATTCACTTGAATTAAAACATTATTGAATTCCCTTTATTTTTTGTCACAGCGTTTCGACGTTCATACGTTAGACGCCTCATTTGCTTATGTAAATGCCCTTGCTTACACTTAGTACACTCATATCTCTTATATAATACTCATTGATTAATGTTAAACATCTTTATATATCATAATTTTCATCTTTTATAACTTAGAACAACATCTTTTATTATCGGGAGCATTGTATGTTGTATACATGAACGCTCGACGCCCTTCGACTGTTCAACAGTCCTAAAATGACCAGTTTCAACCCTGCTCCAGACCTCAATCTCAATTCTTAAAGAATGAAAGTTGTAGGTCTACTTCGTATTTTTTCGAAACATCTTGAATCATCTCAATCTAAGTTCAGACAAAAAAGTTATGTCCAATTTACTAAAGAATGTCTAGACTGTCTAACCTTCTGCGGATCCAGAGCTACCTTCGTGAGAGCTACCTTGTCAACCACATAACTATCATTCTATAAGTCTAATTGACCTGAAACTTGCTCCTATTCCAATACCATACAACAAACTACAAGTTTCTTCAAATTTTGATTACTAATAAAATTATTATGACATCAATCAATAAGCTTGAAAATCTATAGTTTAACATGATTTTCTTTTAAACTCAATTTGCTAAACTCTTTAAAAATCCTTTTAGCTTGATTTAACAACACCCATACATTTGAGTTATAACATAACTCTTATGTGAATGCTACCTTGTTCATTACATTAGCTAATTTTCAGTTTTTAGAAAACTTTTCCCATTCAAGCATTTTATCAAATAACTTGTGGGAATAGCTTAGAAATTCAAATTTCATACATGTTTGGACATGGTTAAACATGATTTCTTCATAGAAATCCCTTCCTTATTTCTCCTCACAACAACTAATCTCCTTGCTAAAATCTTTACTAATTTCACAAATAATTCGCATAATAATATACAAATTCTATGTATGAACTTTACCCAATTTATTAAAAACATAGAAAAATATTGGAATTACCTCGTGATTGCTACACACCCACTGAATTCTTGTTTTTAGACTTTTATAATCTTGCTCTAAGCCTCTTTCGATTTTAATTTCAGACATAAAACTAAGTGATGTGATAATTGAGTATTCTCTTGGTCCTAATGGAGGTACGACTGCATCTTCATGAATTACTATTTTCGATTTGTTAAGATGCCGTCACTTAGATAACTATGAACGGTTCCTGTACTGTAGCACAACACACATAAATACCGCCTGAGAACCCACATGGGTGTTCCTTTAGCCAGCAGGTGTTCATGACTCATGAGTGAAATGTCTAGAAGTAGCCCAGTCCATATATTACACAATAATCATTAATGATTTTTTTTGTATAGGTCTCATAGACAGAGGTTAATGAATTCGATGTGTATTGTTGTGTTTTATAGAACTTGCATGCAACCTATTATGAGAAATAATGACATACATGTGAAGTTTGTAGACTGATATCTCACCTAAAGGTATTCATGTGATCTTAGTTACTTTAACTAACCTCGTCATATAGGCTGTAACGCCCCAAAATCCGGTCTATCTTCACACCCAGATTTCGTACGTCACGATCCCATCTTCTTCACAACATACATCATTATATACTGAAATATAACAACATACACTCTCAAATCCCAGGTTCTAAAAACCTTATAACCTCTTTCATTGCAAATAATGATAATTACATTATCCTTTACATCTTACACGAGTGACTTTCATCCGCCACTAAGGATACATAACAGTTCATTAAACTAATCTAACGTTCATTTAACTTATTTTATATTACAAGTCTTCACTTGATCTTCTCGCTCAGTCCCATTTTGAATGGCACTTCATCTGGATACCGTCAGCTTGATCTTTACGAAATCCTTAAGTTCGTCTAACATCGTTCGCTGAAATGTTTTTTATATAAAGCAAGTGTGACCATTCAATTGCCCAACAAGTCATAGCAGTTGAACAAACAACTTCAAGAGTTTAAACATTCCTTTAGAACTTCGATAACAGAACAAAGGTTATGAAGCAGCTTGAATAATAGGAGTAATCTCGATTCCTATCATTTTAAAACATTATTCACATACACTTTGAAATACTTCCATTCTTCTACCTTTTCCATACACATTTTGTCTGGCTAGAATCATTAGCACAGACTTAACAATAACGGATCATGTATAAATAGAGCATTCTCTTATTGAATAGTTAAATCACAGAATAGTTCATCTCATAGAAACATCAAAGTGTTTACATTGTGGCACAAGGCCTCATACATTTTACCACCTTGTACAAATATCGCACATTAGCACATAGACGGAACTTCTCAAGTTCAACATCTAAGAAGTTTAAGAAACTAGCATTCATTTGAAATATGAATGAAGTTAGGAAACTTGCCTTACGCCTAGCTACAGCTTATGCTGAACTGTTCATTTCAATTCCTATATAAAACATAAGAAAACACCATATATACCAATTAGTCATACATCTTTAACTTATGCATTAGTTTACTTAACTTTACTTCTTAGGGTTCGCGTTCTTGCAACCTAAGTTTACGCGACCACTTTTACTACCGTTCTATGGCTTCATGACAAACGGAGATGTCTTACTTATACGTTCATCATCTTTGATTTTTTACATCTTAACTTCTTCTTATTACTTCTCTAAGACTCAGCACACATCGCTTCTCTGCTAATAGTCCATATGGTACTCTGAGTGGTTTCCCACAAACAACAAACAAACAAGTTCCCGTCTCGTCTACACTACCCATAACAGTGAGTTAGATTGGTTGCTAGTTTTGTATATACCTTTGTTCTCTGAAGGAATTGTTTAGCCCAGCTCCCATATGTCAACCATCAAAGGTTACGATTGTACCACAACCTAAACTTATCGTAACTTATCTTATCCATTAAACTATAATATTTATAAATTAATTTTTCATTCCTTATGGATTTCTGGCAACTAAATGCCACACCTTATGATTCACTCTTTATCATCTAAGTCATATAGTCTTTTGTATACTCAGAGCGATAATTCCCTTTAATCCTTAACTCGGCTTCGTTACGTTAAATATTATTATCTTTAATTCAACTTCTTTACCGTTCACTATTTAATCATTGATCTTCATCATCTTACGGTCAAACCATACACGGGGTGTAGGTTCTATCCGTTTAATATTCTCGTACCCTCAACCCTCACGTCGGTTAAAGTGTTCAACGCTTACAATTTATTCTAACGTTCTCATCTGACTCACATTCGGCTTTCATTAATATTTTTACCATTCATTACAACTTTCTTGTTACCATTTTTATCTTAATTAATACTTTTGTTATCCATTACCTGAACCCCGTGTTCATTACTCTTTCTTAATGTCGAAGCCATACTATTCGTTGTATACTAAGACTGCTTGCAACTGCGTTACATTTACGTTTATTCTCTTTTTGATCTTTTAATCTCTTTTGACCATTTCATTCAACATGTAATAAAGGTTTAATTCACTTGTTTAAGTGATATATTAGTTGAACATTATGTTCTTTATCTTCCCGTACGTTTCCCCCAAGAGTTGAGCAGTTAAAAGATCTTCTCTGGCTTTTTCCCTACACTGGCGCTGCGGTGCCACTCTCTTCTTTATCTCTCATGCCGTGATGTGAGTTTGTAGTACCCGACTCCCTGGTCTGGCACTGCAGTGCCACCTTATAAGGCATGGCTGGCGCCGCGGCGCCATGCCCTAACCCTAGAAAATTTCTCTAAGTGTTAAATCCAATTTGAGACGCTTACTTCCCGCTTCCATAATTTATTCGTTATAACTCGGAATGAGGTCATTCCAAAGCCATTCTCTTCCTTATCTTATGTACTTCAATACCCCCGGATAGAACTTCGTTCTGAATCTGTTAGCATGCCATTCGATTGGCTTGATCTTCACCCTTCGTTCATTTTACGTTTTTAACGCTCTTTGTTTGCTCGTCCGTAATTTGGTCATCCGAACTCAGAATTCATTCGTTCTTGAGTCCACGACTCACGTTTTCTATGTTCTCTTATATTCCTATGAAACCCTACACGTTCAGGTTCATTTACTAACTTTCTAATTCTTGTTTGTCTTTTACAAAATTTTTACCATAACTTCGTTATAGCTAAGTTTTAATCCATTCTTCATGAACGTTTCTACCGTTCCTAATCAAGCAATATGCATCTAACTTATATGCGATGGTTTTAAACTTGTCCATCAACAACAAATATCCTACGATGGTTTTAAATTTGTCCATCAACAACGTTCTTCATGTTCTTCGTGTGTTCTTCGTGTTCTTCGTTCGCTCTTCATTTTAATCGATATTTTGGATTAAGATTTCACTTTTTATTGGAATTTGATGTTATAGATCATCATTCCTTACTTATTACACCCACTTATTCATATAATCCACTCGGATCGTTCTAATTCATTACGAATCTTATACTTCCTTAAGAAATTTATAAACTAACTTCAAATTCTTATTTTCATTATTTCTCATGATTTCACCCATATGAAATCATCCCTAACATCATCTACTTCTTATCTTCATTAATCTATGTTTTGAACATATAAAACTTAAAGAAAATCTAACATAGAAGTTAGGTTTTAATACCTTTCCTCTTTATTTTTCTTCCGCTAGACAAAACCGACGATTTGCTAGCTTTTCCATTTCACGAACATTTTTGATCCGATCAATCATGCTCATGCTCTTCCTTCTCCCTCTCCATCCGAATCCCCTCTCTCTCTCTCTAGTGTAGGATTTTCAAAATCCCATTTAAATGAAATAAGCTTCCTATTTATAGATTTTCAAAAGCTAGGGCAAAATAGTCATTTCACCCCTAACCTCCTTACTATTCACACCTCCTTACTATTCATAACTTAAGTGTTAAGTTAACTTAGCCCTTAAGTCTACTTAGCCTTTAAGTTTCGTGGTTCCGTCTTTCGGATTTTCGTCCGACAGTTTTAAAAACTGCGATTCAAATATTTTGGGATATTTCGTCTTTCCTTTACCGATTAACTTTTACGTATTCTTTGGATTTCTGAAAAACTGAAAAACACTTTTTGGCGTTAAGCGTTTTCCTTCACATTTTACCTTAACGTAGCTAAATGAATGAAAAGTACATAACAGTACTTTTCGCCATTTTTATTTTGTCCGATTTCTGCACGTTTTTTGAGAAAAACTTTTATCTGCTTACTTAACTTTTCATGATATATTATCATCAAATCTTTCGACGGAATGTCATTTCGACATACCGAACTCTTGGAAAGGCTTAGGTTATTCAAAACCTAACCCTTAGATTTCATCGGATGAATAGTACCTATTTCGTCTTTTTCCCCAAAAATATTTTTGTTCCCGAAAAATTTTAATTTTTTTCTTGAAAATTATTACTCGTTCAGTCTAGCTCGTAGCCAGAATCCTCCCGACTTATAATCATCCTAGGTTCTAGAACGATTAATAAACACATAACACATAATATTATTAATAAAAATTTATTTTATTAATAACTAATTCTATAAACTTAAATTCTGAAAAATCCAAATTTCTGGGTCGTTACATAGGCCTTGTATATTACATGGATTACCTGGAAAAAAACATTGATTAGTTGCAGTCCAAGTTGGAACCCCTTGTAAAAGGTTGGCGCATTTTAATCTTTACTTATGAGATCCTTCTGTCATACAAACACACATATGCATAGATTGAGTGTATTATCTTTTTTAAAATTACTTACGATTTTTCAATATTAGTAGACTTTTAACATCTTTTATTTTTTCATTGTCTTTTTTGATTACTATTATAAAAAAAAAGTGGTTACTTTGTCTAAGAAACGAATAGTAAGAATCATTTTTATATTTCTTTTTTGTTTAAAAATAAAGAGAAAGAAATTCAAAACATGTCTAACAGTAATTACTAAATTAGTCAATAAGTTATCATTTTTCAACAATTTATGATTACCAACTACTCCATCTGTTCCTAAAAGATTGTCGTTTAAAGTTAATTCACATAGATTAAGGAATGTACATAATATCTATAGAAAATACTATACTACCCTTACCTTTGTTAAAATTGTCTCAACCAATTAGTAGCTTGGTAGATTCCAAAAAGGAGTATACCATTCAATTAATTCTACTTTGTATCACAATGATATATTCAACAATAAATAGCAGAAAGCTTTAAATAGGAGAAAGTAGAGATATTATATTACTTCCTAAAACTCAACTACATCAATCTTTTAAGAACAAAAATTACTTCCTAAAACTTAATCTTTTAAGAATGGAGGAAATATTATATTTTGACAAACTAAGTTTATTGATAAACTCAAAACGTCAATCTTGTAAAAGGTTGGCGTATTTTAATCTTTATTTATGAGATCCTTCATTGTTGATGTACATTGCTGCTTATGCTATTCGAGTAATTTTGCCAAATTTTTTGCATTCAGTAATCACATAGTGCATATTGGATATGCTTTCTCTGCTTTATAATATCATTAGTTGTATAAGATCCTTAGTTTTATAAGATCACTTAGTTTTATAAGATCTTTACTTTTATAATAGAAGACTGAGTATTTGATTTCTAGAGGAAATTTACTTAGCCTTCACGAATAATTCTTACTCTACAGACATAATGCTTGTTCCGAACTCTTCATTCGTGCAGGATACGCATAAAGCTTTGTTAGGTTATTTTATTTTTCTTGTTATAAATAATATAAACTCGCTTACTTGTGTCTTTCTTGACTTATGTCAATTTTAGCTCTGTTAGGACAAGTCTTTGGACAAACAGGCAAATTGTGGAGCATATCTGATAGTTTGAAAACCAGGGATAAACATTAAAAGTATGTTCATGTTGTATATTTTTTATTTATTGATGAATGAATATACCAGTACAATTATGCAGTAAAGAAAACAACTTCTTAACTTTTTAGTGAAAATCTAAAAGAACTATTACGATGTTATCGAAGCTTTGTAACTTAAATATTGTGCACACTAACACCCTATTCACACTTACTACGCATTGCTTTGATATTGTGTTTAGTAATTACAACAAAGTACAGAACAATGGTTCTTAAGAGATGAGATAAGTATTTGGTATGGATATATGTTAGAACTAATGCATAGTGCCTAGGTTCTACTATTTCAAATGACGCAATTCGTATAGTTGATTGTTTACCAAAATGCAGTATAGCATAACAAAACTCATGTTTGATATAAATGTTTGATCTACATAGCATAACAATTCGTATAGTAGACTGTCTTCCAAAATGTTTGAATTTTGACCATATGAGCCAAAATGCAGTGTAGCATAACAAAACTCATGTTTGGTAGTGCTATAATGTATACAAATTAAAAGGCCATACGGTTTTTGGATTTTTTTTCTTGCACAGGTGTTTCCTCAAGCTGCACAACGCATAAAAAGAATATTCAAATGTATATTCTCTGTTCTGTTCTACTTTTGGATCAATCATGTTTATACCTAAAAAGAACAAAAACTCAAACCCAGAAACCAACATCAAGCATAAAAGTTTATACACATATAAATACCTCAAATGTGATCTTAAGTGGCTCATCAACTGCAATAAAAGAGGAAAACAAAAAACAAAAAGCAAATGTTAGGGTTTTGGAAATCTGACTTTCACTCATCATTTTCTGAAACTGCTTGATCACCATTTTCTCTCAAAATAAAATTGACCCACTTCAAAAAAACTCAAACTCAAAAAATTAAAGTGAAAAAAAATAAAGTGAAAAAAAATTAAAGTGAAAGTGAAGAGGGAGAGGATACCAAAAGACTTTAAAATAAAATCAGATAGACCCTGCGATAGTGATCGAGGAAGATGACCCCTGCAGAGGGAGAGGTACTCATTTCTGCTGCCGCCGCCCTGCTTTCAGAAAGATGACCCCTCCGATAGTGTTCAAAAATGAAGAATCCCAATCCGAAAAAGGCTTGATAAGGAGAAGGAGAAGGCCGAATGAGAAGAAGAAGGCTGCGATAGGGGGATTTTTGAATTGGGCATTTTTTTTTGTTTTTTGTTTGGCTGAAATGAAATCAGACCCAATAGATTAAATATGAGCCGTTGTTTGTTGAAGTCGCTCTATTTTATTATATATATATATATATATATCTGGTGCGTTTACAACTTTTATATATATGTACAGACCTGTTTTGTTATATGTATCCAAATCACACCTAAAACACTGTATTATGGAAAAATTCCAATTCCATAAAATATTAAACTGTTTTTAGTTGTTTTAAAAGAAAGAAAAAGAAACGTCTATATTTTAAGATAGTCCGTGAGTCCGGATAGGAACCGAACTCTCTCTCTCTCTCTCTCTCTCTCTATATATATATATATATATATATATATATATATATATATTTACATTCCTATTTGGCCTGGAGATCACTTCGTGGCCTTTTATTGCTTATATATATATATATATATTTACATTTCAAGTCCTGCCTAGAGTTTATTTCATGGTAGTTTATCGTTCATATATATATATATATATATATATATATATATATATATATTTACAGCTTTTATATATAAAATTGTTATTCAGCCTGCGGACTAGATTTTCCTAAATTTGGCTATTCTTACTTTGACCAGTTCATGGTGACTAAACTGGAACCGTTGAAGTTGGAATGGTTTCGATTTACTTAAATCTAGTTCTTTTCCTAGCTTTTCTTAGCCTGCAGGATATATTTGCCTAAATCTGGCTATTTCTCACTTTGACCTGTTCATGGTGACTAAACAGGAACCGTTGAAGTTGGAATGCTTAGATTTACTCAAATCTTGTCAGTTTTCTAGATTTTGCACATATTGCTTTTACATGTGAGCCTAGGAATCATGTGATCACAAATTCAGTCTCTGAATCTAAATTCGGTTCTTGTGATGAACATTTTTAGCTGCATCCAGCTTGTAAATTATTTACTGTGTCTGAAATTCCTTAGATGGCTTTCATGCCCACAAGGAGTTTCGCACTTTTATGTATCTTATTTTCTCGAATATGCCTCACATCTCAAAAATAAAAGCAATTAAACCGAACACATAATAAAATGGAAGTATCGAAGGCCTCAATTACTTTTGAGCACAAGGGTGTGAAAAACCTGTTTTACAAAACATCACTATTGTATCTTGTTAAAATTTAAATTTTATACAAAAGTAAAACCATTTGTATATATGTGCGAATGAGGCATAGCACTACTTCCAAACAAGCTACACATAGACCTAACACACAAACGCATAAACAGGAAAAAGTTATTGGAAAGTGGTGGTAACCGTGTTATCACGAAAGTCAGGGGTGCCTAACACTTTCCCTTCGCTTAATCAAGCCCCCGGACCCTAACGAATTTTGGTTTTGTAGACCAGTTAAACAGTGTCACATCACTAGGTCTTTGTGCAAACCTTTCCTCAGTTGAGTTGGTGCTACCATTTAAAAATAACCAACTGCTGACTCTTACAGTCGAATCGTCGACATATACATGTCGGACCTTTTCAAACTTGTTTTTTTAAAAAAATCTTACCTAACATGAGAACACCAAAAAACAAAAATAGAAAGGGATAAATAAAAATCCCGATGTCGATAGGTGGCGACTTTGCTGGGGACACTCGTAAGAGGGCTTAAGCCGCTATTCAAAGATTTTTAAAACTTTTACTTGCTTGTGTGAGGATCCTGCATTTACATTTGAATGAATGTGTACTAATTCTTTATTTACTACACTTAGTGCTTCGCACCATATCTGACTATGATATTAGTGCTTCACACATGTCATCATTTCCATACAGTGAGACACGATGTATATGAATGTTTTTTTTTTGTGGTCCCTCTATTAGGAGGCTATCCCGTCGGTGTTTGATTACTAGACTCGTCGGGAGACTAATTCTACGAGGCTCGGGAAAGGCACCACCCTGATTTGCTCCAGTTGAAAGATCAGATTAACTTCCCATCGAGTAAATTACGATGATCTGGGAATCTTCATGCTAAAAAGTCGCAAGAGTAGCCTAAGATAGGTCAACCTCTGATAAAACCAAATACGAAGGGAAGTCTCTTCATACCTTTCCATTTCAATTACTTATAATTTCATTTCCATGTCAATCTCAATGTAATATCAATTACCTGTCATGTTATCTTGTCATTAAAACAACTGACATCAATTTTGCAAGATAATACTCCTAAAAAATGGACACATTACATAGTATGTAACATTTCCACGTTTTGTCGAGACTAAACAAGTTAAGTCTTTTTGTAGGGAAAAGATTGGTCCCGTCACCCGTTTACGGTCCAAGAAGGCACTAAGCCTACTATCGATGTCGGGATTTTTATTTGTCCCTTTCTGTTCCTTTTTTGGTGTTCTCATGTTAGCTGAGATTTGTTTGAAAAAATATGTTTGAAAAGGTCTGACATGTATATGTCGATGATTTGACTGTTAGAGTCGCCAGTTGGTATTTTTAAATGGTTGCACCAACTCAACCGAGAAATGTTTTGCACATAGACCTAGTAATGTGACACTGTATAACTTGTCTACAAAACCGAGATTTATTATGGTCCAGGGGCTTGATTATGCGGAGGGAATGTGTTAGGCACCCCCCGACATTCGTGATAACATGGTTACCTCCACTTTTCAATATAAATGTTAATTTGAATGTGTGTGTGTATAGGTCTACGTGCAGTTGTCTGGAAGTAGTGTTATGCCTCATTTTCACCTATATACAAAGGTTTTAACTTTTGTATAAAAGTTCAATTCAAACAAGATATGACAGCGATGTTTTGTAAAATAGGTTTTTCAAACCCTCGTGCTCAATAGTAATTGAGGCTTTTGGTACTTCCATTTTATTTATGTGTTCGGCTTGTTTGCTTTTATTATTTTTGAGATGCGAAGCATCTTCAAGAAAGTAAGATAAATAGCAATGTCGAACTCTTTGTGGGCATGAGAACCATCTAAGGAAATTCAGACACCGTAAATAATTTACAAGTTGTTTATAGCTGGAAATGTCCATCACGGGAACTGAATCTAGATTCTTGAACTATATCTGTGATCACATGATTCCTAGGCTCACATGATAAAGCAATATGTACAAAAGCTAAAATAAGAACTAGATTTGAAGAAATCTAAACCATTTCAGCTTCATCGATTCCAGTTTAGTAATCATGAACCGGTTAAAGTGTGAAATGGCCAGATTGGAACAAATCTAGCCCGTACCAAAAGCTAGAAAATGAATTATATTTGAGTAAATCTAAGCATTCCAGCTTCAACAGTTCCAGTTTAGTCACCATGAACCGATAAAAGTGAGAAATAGCCAGATTTAGGCAAATCTAACCCGCAGGCTGAGAAACAGTTATATATATATATATATATATATATATATATAAGAACTGTGAATTTCATGAATAAATATTATTCAATATAATAGGAAGATGAATATTTATTTATTTGTTGTGAGATGAATAATTCAATTAATTTAAATTAAATTTATAAGAATGGAGAAAATGTGGAAATTATTATGAGAATTGTGAAAATGCCTTGTGTGGCACGAGAATGGAGATTTAGGGAATTGATTTAATTAAGAGATGATTAAATTAAAGAGTGAATGATTAATTAATATTATATTATTAATTAATTAATATGCAAAGTAATTTACATAGTTAGGATTGTATTATTCGATGTGTGTAAGACATGTGATATTATGTAGTTCTTACATTAAAAAGAATGTGTAGTGTGACACCTTGTGGTAACTATATTATATATAGAAACTATATAGTAAAATGAAAAGAATTATAAGTTACACAAATAATTGCATATGTGATAATGAGTATGTGTGGGAACATTAAAGATGTTGTGACAACCCCAAATCTGGGTCCCAAATCACCACGGATCTGGTACAATCATTCTATAACTATTACAGAAGAAATAAACATAAATTGTTTATAAAATAAACCTTACACACTATTTCCCAAGGTCGAGTAACCTTAACTTATACACGATTCATTATTTTATCTGACATACAAAGATATTATCATACTAGTTGTTACAAATTAAGCCACACACATAAACTTAAAGCTGGAACTGTCTTTAACCTTTCCTTGTGTCCGACGTATTCGCCTTAATCTGCAATATTTATCATGATATAACAAGGGTGAACATATATTTGCCCAGCAAGTATAAATTTATTTGAGGATATATCATGATTAAAAGAGTTTGAATAATAAGCTGGCTATAATTCAACAATATAGTTGTGAATTAGCACGAACAAACTTTTGACTGAACAAGTATTGAACATGAACAAATATATCTGTACCGAATGGTAATGAATGTGATTAGCCTTTCATACATGACTTATACATGCAATATGTACATAGTACAATTTTAAAATTCTTAGACATAAAAATCAGCAATGATTAACCCTAAGCATATCTAAATGAAACAACTCTAAGTAGAGTTAAGAAAAACATACATGTTCGGTCGATTACTGTTACGTAATTTATATCGCTTTATTCGAAGACCTAATATTAGTAATATAGATCTCCAATATTAGAATAATATCATCACAATATAATATTGTTATATATATAATAGTAAAGTAATCCTAAACACAAAACACATAACACATAACCCTATCAGTCTACAACACATATAAGACTTAGTATCAGGTCAAACTATTTCAGTCTGGCTTGAGCCCGACAAAATTCTAACATCCCGACGGTCTAGTCGGACAAACATCGAGTATAAGTTCAATTAAACTCTGCCTAAACACTTAACAATTATCTTAGATAATTTTCTTAGCAGTCAAAATAATTTTCATAAACTTGTAATAATTTTTAGATCATTATTATGATTTTCAATCATTAATATCGTATTTATATAATATAAATACCACATTATTCCTTTATCATTAATATTTATTTAATATTAAATATTATTAAAAATCATAACATAATATTATAATATACCAAAGTATTTTCAATACCTTAAAATCATATATATATATATATATATATGATTTTAAACATATAAATTCATTATCCGATAATTGCTATTAATATTAAAATATTAATATTTTCATGATAAAATATCAAAAGTTATATTTTATAACTCAAAATATTTTTCTAACCCTTAAATCATTTTTATATGATTTTTAAATCATTATTTCTAATTTTCCATAATTTATTTAATATATTTATTAAACAAATTAATTATCATTAATATTAATTTATTAATGAAATTCATCACAAAATATCAAAAGTTATTAAAAATAACTTAAAATATTTTCTTATATCATAATATGATTTTTCATGTTTTTTCAAGTATTCAAATTATTTTTAAATAATTTATTTAATATTATAATTAATTAAATTAAATATTATTTATATTCCAAAAATATTTAATATTATGAAATATACTTTAAATAATTAAAAATTTATTTTTCTGACTTTAAAATAATTTTTAGGAATTTATAATGTATTTTTAATAATTAAAAAATAACTTTCTCAAATTATTTAATAAAAATAATTAATTTTTGTAATTAAGTGTCGCTAAAGGTGCTTTAGGTGACACAACCGTAGCTAAAGGTGTTCTTGGGTTGTTCTTGATCCTGCCCAGATCTTCATGTCAGTGAAAAATGTACTTGGTTTGACCGGTTCTATAATCGTGATTGTGTTTTCTGGGCAGCTAAATTGTTATTGTTGTAGTATAAGTGGTGTACTATAATTGTAAACAAGTTTTGTGACACCCCCAAATCTGGGTTACCTGATCCCCGAGTTTGGTGTTCACAATCCACAATATAATACTAACTAACTACTCATTCATATAGAAATAGTAATACATATCACATTAACATATGTTGTTAATACATTAGTCCCAGGTCCGCTAGCCTTAACATTACAAACATGCCTCTTAGATATACAAAAAGGTTTACAATATAACATAATAGTAATAATGTTCATTATACTAATTTATCATTATGTCTTTTCCTTTGTTCTTCTTCACATCACCTTCTGCAACTTCGTCCCTAGCTGAAAGGTTTTATTTAGCAAGGGTGAGCAACAAGTTTGTCGCGCAAGTTAAGAAATATAGTAAATGTATAGGAATAGATAACAAGTCTTCTCACATTCTATGCAACAATAATCTGAATATGAAAGAGTACAACGCTTTCAAGGTTTTCTACGATATTCAAATGAATAATCAAGAATTAATTCTATGAAATAGCAAAGTGGAATGTTTTTCAGATTTATGCTGAGCGATCCGTTAGATCTTGAACTTCTCTTCTCGAGTAACTATCAAAGATTTGACTTTGATATACCTAGGTGTATCAGATAATCTTAAAGATTAAATCATACCCCTCTGCAAGTATATAAAGTGATCAGCTTTATTATACCCTATATTATGCATAATACTTAATCACAAGAAAAGTTAATATATCGACCAATAACATTTTCCCTTTATATAAAAGGTTGTTCTTCTCAGTCTCAGAATCAAGATTTGATTTAACAACGAAATACTATGATTTCAATTTCTAATTATTCTCAATCTAGCCGAAATAATTGGCAGCGATCTGTCAATAACAATTAAATTCTCTTCTCGAACCTATCAAGTTCTAACAAATGTTCGCCTAGCCAGAATAATTGGTTAAGACATTTCTCAATATAATTCAACAATAAACAGGAATAATCTGTACTGTCAATACTAGCTTCTACGAATATGAATATCCAACAATAGTTATTTTACTAATGCATATTTTTCTGAATCAGTAATTCAATTTAAATTATTAAACATGCACTAACTGTGAATAATCAACAATAAATTCTTGGACGTGGTATAATTAACAATAATCAACCCCTATAATATTTAAACAATATTAAGTCAAGGTTGAGTTAGGAAACTTGCCTCTTCCGCTGATTACAGCTACACAACAAACTTATCTGCGTTCCTAAGACCTATAACCAATAATATCGGTCTCACAATTAGCACAATAATTTATAGCACATAACACTGTAATTCACAGTCAATCTTCTCCTAGACACATTACCACATAGCCATATCAGTGTTTATAACCTATATAAACACTTATCAAGTCTAACTATTTCGGTCTGGTTAGACTTCGGTCTCATCTCGGTGTTCTGGTCACCCTATCTAACAATTAACATAGTTATTGTCAATTCAATTCGGTTTCTAAGCTTCAATATTATTTTAGATAAGTCAAATATCATTAATAATATTTTTCGAAAGCTTTTAGTAATATTAAAACAATTATTATAATTTATAATAATTTTTCAAACATCAGAATCATTTTTAATGATTTAATTATCAAATAATTTTATCGTCATTAATATTTAATAATATTAAAATATTAATGACATACTTGTCAAATATATTAGAGTTATTATTTATAACTTCAAATATTTTTAAATAATCAATATTCTACTTAAATGATTTTTAAAGTAATTAAAATCATTTTTAAATCATCACCATTAATATTTAAATATTAATGAAATTATCATCCAAATATTAAAAGTCATTAATTATAACTTAAAATATTTTTAAATCATTTTTCACATTTTTAAATGATTTTTAAATTAATAGAATCATTTTTCTATCATTTATTTAATTTAATAATTAAATAAATCAATATAATTAATATTAATTTATTAATGAGAATTCTCCAAAAATATTGAAAATTATATTTTATAAATTAAAATATTTTCTAACACTTTATTCTCGATTAAAGTGATTTTTAAATCAATTAAATTATTTTTAATTTATTTATTTAATATTAAATTATTATTGAAAATTCTCTAAAAATATTCAAATAATTTTAAATATTAATGAAACATATCCTAATTAATCAAAATTTATTTTTCATAATTTAAAATAATTTTTAAAACCATTTTTGGTAATTTTTATAATTTATTTCTTATTTTTAATTAATTTCTGAAAAATCAGAAATTAAAATCTAATTAAATCGTCGCTATAGCCTATACCGACGTTTTCTATCGCCATAGGTGTTCTTGGCCTCAATAACACTGATAGCCGGCAGTATCAAGGGTCAACTTTGACCAGCTTTAATTCTCAGTTCAAAATTGTTTCTGGGCTAACTTAAGGTTCAATATCGTAGTACACGTGTAATACTACATCTATCAATCGTCAATTTGGTCATATCACATCTCAGATGCAAGATCTGAAGCCACATAGTAGCTGTCAGAGCAAGTTCTGGGTTTTCTGGGCAACCTAGAAACCCAGCAGCTTCGAGGGTATACTTTTGAGCTCAATTAATTCTATGTTCTAGTCTTGATTCATGTTTTTTGAAGGTTTAAACTTAGAGTCCATATGTCAATGAACATAAATACAATAACATTACAGTTCAACAGCAACAGAAACTCAATATATGACTGGGTCAAACCCAGTTAGAGGGTTGTTCAAACGGTTTTCTAGAAATTCCAGAAAATAGCTATCATGGTCGAGAAGGCTACTTTGACTATTTGCTACATTCGATTTGTTGATTAATTACATGATAGAAAGCCATGGATCTATAGTCAAGACAATAGGCTACACATTTATTACAACAACAACAACAAAACTCATAAAACCTGACAGATCTAGTCCTTTGAAAAGCTTGTCAGACTCGGTTTTATACTCCCTGGGTTACCCAGAATTGGCCCGGTCATTCCCGATCAACGGTTTTTGATCGCTAATAACACACGATCTAGACATCCAATGACACTGATTCCACTTGCAGATTAAAGACCACATGACAAGCTACATATTACAACTTTAAAATAACAAAAATCAAGAACGAGCAAGGATCTGTGGCCACTGACATTCGGTTGTCAAACCATATTTCAAGCTCAAGAACAGTTTATGAAAACACCATTTTAAGGCACTTTGTGTTATGGATCCATGATGGATCAACATAGATCATCTAAAAACATCTTATAACACAAATTAAAACACTTTAAACACAAATATTTTCATAGCATACAAGATCTAGGTTGAGTTTAGGATTATACCTTCTCTTGCTAAATCTTTGCTTCTTACTCTCCCTAACTGGTCTAGATGTTTAAGAGAGGTGTTTTGTGACTGAGAAACTTTAGAATTTCGAAGGTCTTGTGTGAGAGAGAGTTGGTGAGAGCTAGAAAGAAAAATGGGCAAGTTTATGTGATATTCTCTCTCTCAAATCTATATATATCAAAATATAATACTTAGATCTGAGGTTGGCTGTCAATTGGAGACTGATTGCTGAGATTTTAGAAGTCACAAAGTCAAGTTGTTAGGTTACCAGCTATAAATTTAGCAAGATTTGTAAGTTACCTAATAAAATATATAAAAAGGGCATTTTGGTCTTTAGCATTATATTTTTAATGGCATACTTGACATTATCCAAACCCTTAGGGTTTAACCCTAAGGTTTTAACCCTTAGGTTTTAAACTTTAGTTTCTAGGATTGTTTTCTAATTAGGGTTTTAATCAGAAAAATTAAAATTTCCTAATTATAATTAGGGTTTCCTAATCACATCAACGTTGAATAAACATATTAAGCTTACCAATTAGGATTAGGGTTTCTTAATTAGGGTTTAGGATTCCAAGATTTTAAATTAGGGTTTCTCGACATACGATTAGGGTTTTTAAGTCTAAAATTAGGGTTTATAAATCAATCATCGATCAATATTTCTATATTGTACAAACACGTATTTATCAAAATAATTATTTTAATTATATTTTCTATCAAATCCCTGTTCAAAAATTAGGGTTAGGGTTTCTAAAGATGTTAAACACAACTCTACTCTAATTTCTCAGTCAATACATAAATTGACTAATTCTCGAGACTCGTATCACAGATACACAGTACAGTATTAAAAGTCAATGTTAATATTAAATAAAAAAAATCATAAATTTGGACTATTCGAAATCCTGGGTTATCACATTCACCCCTCCTTAAAAGGATTCCGTCATCGGAATCAACACTTTCTTATTCTCTACAATCTTTTAAAGTTGTATCATCAATTCATTTTTATCAACAAAATATTAATTTGTGTTTCAAATTCTAACCTGTGACTTGAATCTATAAAATAAAATAGTTCACAGAAATATCTGACTCATATTACTCGCGTAATTTAAGTATTAAGCAAAATTATTACATGTTGCCACCTCCTGAATAGCCACTGCCTCCTGCGCTATCTTGTTGAATGTACGGGAGGTTGATCTTCCTGGCTGTGTAGGTCCTCGAATTGCCCAGGTTCCACCATCGGGTCCCTTGTTGACACTTTCCTTCTCAGCATTCCTCTTTGGACAGTTCCGTACCAGATGATCCATCGATCCACACGCAAAGCAACCTTGTATCTTCTTCAGACTGGGACAATTGGGTGACATGTGTCCCTCTTGTCCACAGTTGTAACAAACTCCTTTCTTCTTAAAACAAACTCCAGAATGGTTTTTCCCACACGTTACACAAGACTCCCTCCCTTGCTTATTTCCTTCTGTCTTGCTACCCGATTGGGTATTCTCACTCCACTTCCTTTTCTTCGGATTACTACCATCACTGCTTCCACCATCATTTGTTTTCTTCTTCTTCTCCTGATGAAATCGAGATGCAGCTTCACTCCTTCCTTCAGTAATTAAAGCTTTCTCCAATAAAGTCGCGAACATATTGATCTGCAATACTGCTACCTTGTTGAATATCCCTGGTTTCAGTCCATTCTCAAATCTTCTTGCCTTTTTTGCCTCGGTGTCCACCTGATGAGGTGCAAATCTTGCTAATTCATTGAATTTAGCTGCATACTCAGAAACAGACATAGCTTCCTGCTTTAGTTCTAAGAACTTAACTTCCATCCGAGCTTGCATACTCGGTGAGAAGTAGTTCTCAAAGAACAGTTCCTTGAATCTTGTCCATTTCACTATGGTTATACCAGCTCTCGCCTGATTAGTCTCCCACCAGTAATTAGCTTCTCCCTTCATCAAGTATGTTGCAAAAGCCATCTTTTGCTCTTCCGTTACCCTGGCAATAACAAATGCTTTCTCCATCTCCTTTACCCAGGTTTGGGCTTCAATCAGATTCGTGGTTCCCTAGAATTCAAGCGGTCCTACCGCTTTAAAGTCTTTGAAATTTGCCAATCTATCTGTTGGTTGTTCTCGCGCTCTTCCTCTTGCTGCAGGAGCCCTATTCCCCATAGCTTCGGCTATTATATTTGCAAAGTTTTGCATCGGGTCAGCTTGACCTCCTTCATTATTTATCGACTGCTCTTCTCTTTGGTTTCGATTCTGTCGTCTAGGCTGCATGATCTGATTTAAATAAAAATCTTACATTAATTCTCTTGCTCTATACAAATTGTTAACACAATAAGAATTAAACACATAGTTCTCATGATATTCAAATAGCACATAGTACATTTAGTACTTAACACATATTACTATCCCTTTTTAAAATAATTTTAGGATTAACATACACAACTTTACACAACAAGTTACAATTCTCCAACTTTACACAAAAAGTTGCCATTTACCATTTTCACATCACTATTTCCAGTTCATCAAACTTACCACACTTATGAGTTCAGTAACTTGCCACAATTATATGAGTGTATGAACTTATCCTATTCAGACCATTGGCATCCTTTCGCTGAGGGGTTCAAAAAATTTCAGATAATTATGAGTTATGAACTTACCATAAGTATGAGTTTTAAGAACTCACAAATGAATCTTAATCTTATATTCATATAGAAAATAAAGATTTCATTCATACAAACATATATATTTATATATGTTTACACATCATTCTCGATATTACAACTTTTAATATCATAACCTTCTACCAAAAGATACTAACGCTCAAACTTAAGCTATCTACCATCCACTCCCTTCACCAGTCTTCTTCTTGTTGGGACACTTGTTGAATCTGTGACCCGTTCCTCCACATGAAAAACACTTCCTCATGTTCGACTTAGGACAATGTAGGGAAATATGTCCTTCTTGCTTACAGTTTAAGCATACGTTCTTCCACAACATGCATTCTCCCGCGTGGGTTTTTCCACACTTGCTACAGGCTTGCCTCTTATTCGGGTTTGAATTTTCAGAGTTGTCGTTGTCGTTGTCCCTCTTTCTCTTACTCTTGACCTTCTTTGTGACGCCCCCAAATTCGGACCTCCACTTGGTCACTCGAATTCGGTTCATCACACTCTCATAGCAAAACCATAATAACTAAAATAATGCATACACAACGAAAAATCTACTTTAGAATAATATACAATAATTTATTATAATTATTCCCCCAAGTCTCGCAACCTACAGTACTTAATAGATTACATAATAGTATCGAATAAAGACCTATTACATAATCCTACTTAAGTTTAAACATAGTTTGCAAATAGTCTTAACATAACATAAAAATTTTAAAACATAAAGGAGCAAGCTAGTCGGTAGCCTTGCCCTTGCCCTTGTGTGTTCCAGAGACACCTCCCTGTTCCTCCTTAACTGAAAGGTTTTAAGTAAGCAAGAATGAGCACAAATTGCCCAGCAAGTAATATACAACAAGGGTGTAGGATATAATATCACAAGGTTTGAAATATCAAAGGGCTATTTCTAGGATAGTTCAAAGTATCAGAATAACATCATGAATAACGGATATGACTATTCAATATAAATCAACAGATATATATGAATTCAACGACTAACAAAGTATACGATTGGATGAGCAATTTATACTGAGCAGTCACTAAGGACCATTGAACTTCCACTAGAGTTACCAATATTAAACTGATAACCAGAAATATCAAGTACCATAGATGATTAGTCTACAATACTTCAAGCTATGCATAACACCGCAATAATATTTATTCATGTGTTGGGGTTTCCAACAACATACACTCCCCTTACCATAAGGGTTATTCAACTCAGTTTTCAAGATTTCCGCACCAATCAATTGGTTTGGACAATTTTATTATAAACATGCATATAGTCTAGCCGAATCGAATGGCATCGACTCTTTCACAATATTCAAGGACAATACAAATTTCAAGATGAATAATAGGTTTCACAAGGGTTTAACATACTAGTTCATTTGAATGAGAAAGTAATGTAACTTGTATTCAAAAGGGATAAGCTTACGGTATTTGTTGAATAAAATAATGCAGTGATATTGCACAACAATAATAGTAGGGTTCGGATACTTGCTCAATATGAATTTAAGTAAGGTTAGAGAAACTTGCCTTAAGCGTAGTTTATCCACGTTAATAAATCAACACTTTCGAATCCTATTTATAACGCATTATATGTTCAAGATGTTAATTAGTTAACACATTCTAATCAAGCTTGACACGACTCAAGTATACACACATATGGTACAAAATCAGTTTATAAGTAATCATGAATCAAACACTTAGTTATTTTATAAACAAATCAAGAGGCTCAAGGTTAGGACCTCCTCTACTCATAGACTTTCCAATTCAATGCAACACCAACTTATCAACTAAGCTTCACACATATATATGCATAACAGTAGGTTTTAGATCACATTTAGCATCATAGGCATCATATAAGTTACTGTCCAAAAGATCAGAACTCAAAATCTGGGATTCCAAATCGACGCTTGCAATTGCGTTGTGGCTAAGTTTCAGGCCAAGCCTTGACTACGCCTCATCCCCCGACCTCGCCAAGACTCAACCGCCGCCTTGGGGTTATGTGTGGGTCTCGAACGCACAATCATACCTAATGTATTTTGACATGTTAAAGGCTTTCACATGCTTCTTAGATCAATCTAGGTCCCTTCTTGCATATCATGATTCTAAGTTCGATCATTTCAACAAATTAAGGTCATTTAAGGTCATGAAACCACAAAGTCTAGCATGCTTGCTTTCTAAACATTCAAGATAGTTATAAAGCTCATATTTAGGCATTCTTGTGTGTATTCATAACACATATGTGAAACTAACACCACTTTAGTTAAAAAATAGGCTTTATTCATGCTTTTCTTGAAATATGTCACACATGCATGGTATGTATACATTTATACTACATGAGTGAGTCTAATAGTGACATTAAACATGATCACAAATGTCAAATTCTAGTACTCAAGGTAATATGACAATATTCACATTCAAAGGTCATTTTTCATTTGTAAAGTATTCTAATTCACTCAACATATTCATGATTTATTACCACACATATAAACATAAGATAAAGGTTTATTCATGCATGTCTAAGTCACACTAACAAGCTTTGCAAAGTCAGAATATACAACATGTAGAAATCATGTATGTTAGCATACTAGGCTAAGTCTTTCCTTGAAAACATTTCTATCACTAGGCTTAATAAGTTTGTTCATGCTCAAAAGAACTATGTACACTACAACATGTTCATCTACATGTAAAATCCGTCATGTATAGCTTACTAGGTTCATAATTTGTAGAACATGATCTTTAACATAGTTGGTTTTCAAAACTTAAGGTTGAAATCTCCATTTAAACCATATTTCTCCATTAATCATGCAAGTCTATGAAAACATTCTCACATTAGGTTAACATGTCCATATATACATCATACACATGCTTACATGTTATTTTGAGTCAAAACATCTAGCCACTCATGAAATGTGATTGCAGTTACCAGCGAAACTAAAAAGCGAACTCATTACAAAGGCAGTAGCTACGCTGCGCCTCAATACAAATGTAATAATGCAATTTGCGCCTTACTGGTTTAAGCGCAGAATAGTACGCTTTGAACCTGCTCTAGCCAAATCTCAAAATTTATTCACCAAATGGATTCTAAACACTCATAAATCCATTACAACATGCTTATATGATCATATAACAACTAATTAAACATTACTCAACCTCCTTAACATATAATTCCATGAATTCAAGAATTTGAATTTAAGAGTTCAAGAACTCTGTGTACAGAAACTGAAAATGGTAAGTATAGAATGGGATTATACCTCTGCAATATGTGCTCCACTTGAACTCCTAAGCTCTAGCACACTTGTATACTCTCAATTCTTACTTAGCAATTCTCAAACAATCTCAAACAACACAAAGAATTAAGGGAAGAGCTCCATTTATAGAAAACTCATTGACCATGCCAAACCATTGCCCAAGAATTTAAACTCATGGGTTGAGGGATTTCATGATGTATAAGAAGGAGTTGGTAATTGGTTGTTGGATTTCATCATGAGTACCACTCCCCCCATGATCATGCCTAGCAAGCTTGGAAGAAAATATGAAAAAAAAACATAGGCCTTAGCCTTTATGAAATGCTCGTGAATGAGAAATAAGAGGTAAATGGGACTATCAATTTGGGAAAACTTAAATGCTCAACATTCTAGCAACACTTAGACTATACATATGCACAACCCTCATTCTTATGTTATATTTTTGATACCCATCTCAACCATATATTATGATTAAATGTCACACTTAATAATTAAGGTTTCAATGTAGTAGATGAAATATGGGAATGTAATATACATATAATCTATGTACATTTTATCACACTGGTATACTTTAATAGTTCATGGTATATTATTTCTATACATGCCCATATACATATAGTTCCAATATATTTAGTCACAATGCCCAAAAAATATAGTTTTATAAGACTAAATATATAGTCACACAGTGTCACCTACACTATATAATATAGTTGTATTAGTAATCATGTGCACATGACTATCAATATAATATTATTATATTATTAACTTAATCACTTATGTTAAATAAATTAATCATGCACTTCCTTAATTAATTAACATCAATATTAATTAATCCACCCATTTATGGGTTTTTCATCATCATTACTTATCTATATAATAATCACCTATTATTAATAATTTCCAAGAAAACAATATTCCACCACAACCATTATCCATTAATTAATATAATCATTAATTAATCCTCATTATCAAATAATTTATATACCACACATCAATTAACAACTAATAGTACACTACAATAACAATTAACAATTAATATTACTTAATTACTCATCTTATAATTTCTTTGCCGACTAATATTACTAGTAGTATTTCCCATCACCATGCCACACAAGGCTTTCAACGAGTTTACCACAAACTCCACGTATTCTCAATTATTTAATTATTTAAAATAATTTAGTTATCTCATTTCATAAAACGAAATTGTTCATATTCAAATAAATATTTATTTTCATTAATATATTTATTTAATAATATGCAAAAATTCTCAGGTATTACATTCTTGCTGGTTCCTTCAGACGATCCACCACCTTCAGTCTTCATCCACTCCACATGTGCCTTCAGCTCGTTCCGTTCTTCAGTCATTTCACGTAACGCTCGCTCTGTTTTCCACAGCTCATCCAAGAGAAAAAAAATTACTCCAGAGTTCCTGGACTTCTATAGATAATTGATGATAAGTGTATTTTATATACGCGATTTCATATCTAATTCTTGCTTATTCGTTGTTATACTCTTGTGATCATGAGCATTTTTACTTGTTTTATGTCATTTTATATGTAGATTGGTGGCTGCGGCATTTAACTACAATTGGTGATATTCGATGCTTTTGGAACTTAAATGGGGCATATTTGGAAGCAACTCAGTAATGCAGCTAATGGGATAAGTCGATAACAAGATACAAGTTCACGTATGCATGAACAAACTAAAACCCGCTGTATGTAGGGGTCTTCCCAGTCATTTAGCAATAGGCAAGCCCGTCGGGGTGGGCGTTTTATACATACACACCTCCGCCGGGGCGGGGGGTCTTCAATCGATCAAGTCAGAGCACAAACCCACCGGGGCGGGCATTCAAAGCTTATATACCCCCGCCGGGGCGGGGGGTGGAAAATCAGAGGTGTCATGTTTCAGTTATGATTCTTCTTGGGCATGAACTTTAGCTATTTGCATGGCATTATAACTCTATTGGATAGAGAATATAGCTAGAGTGTTATGCTAGATATATACTACTCTATCAAACATAATTGGAGAATCAATTAGTGAGATTATGAAGATCAAAGTTCAGTTTTTGATAGCAAGTGTAGAGGAGTACTTCGAGGAGTTTTTCACGACGATTGCAACTGTAGTCTACGTGAAGAGTGTTTTCTAATATTCTTTGTGTTAGATTATTATTTGTAATTGGAAGAATGATTTTTATGATTTATTCAACGTTTATTTCATTTATTATGAACTAATTCAATTTTTAGGCTTGTGATGGATCCTTAAGTGAATCGATGATTTTGTAAGCTTTGATTTCCAATTTAATAAGCTATCTCTAGTTTATCTATATTAATTTCTGCATGAATCTATGAATTGCCTGATCAACAATTCTTGGTGGAGTTGGATGGAATCGAGAGAGGATATTCAAATCTAGACCTAGTTAATATAGCATGTGTTCAAGATTTTGTTAGTAGCTTAAACTTGATGAGTTTTAAGGTAGAGTTATGCTTGACGCCGCATGTAATCGGATAGAGAACTTATTCTTCAACTTTCTTCAATTGTAATTCACATAGAGATATAGTGGGTTAGTAGATTAAGGTGTTTAACGGATTTCTATCTTAATTGTGGATTGAAGTTAATATGGTATTAGTGCATCGAGAGGTGGCTAATACTACATTTGTGTTCTTGATTAATAAACTGGGATAGTGAGTTGAATTGGAATAAAGGTGTTGAAATCAAAGTGAAGCTTAGGGTGAAATCATAAGTCTAATTCTCCATCAATTGTTTGAAAATTCAGATTTTGATATTTGTGATTGTTTTATGTTAATTTAATTATTCTTAATTATAGTTTCGTTAATTTAAATCATTGAATTTGGTTTGTTTAATAAAATTAGGGTTAATAGAAGATTGGTAAATATAAGTTAAGGTATTTACTAATTTATCTCGGTGGGAACGATACTCAACTTATCACTTTATTACTTGTTGACCACATACACTTGCGTGTTTTGCATAATTAGAATTTACCCAACAAGTTTTTGGAGCCGTTGCCGGGGATATTTTTAGTATAATTCTTAATATTTTTACAAAATCAGTTTAATTAATCTAGTTTTACTTAGACATATTTATTTTTGCATTGTGCTTCATATTTCAGGTGTTGGACGTAGTTTATGCGAACTCGGTCCCAAAATCCAGACTTGCTGCCTTTTGAGGACGACATTGAGAAAAGGTTTCAGAGGTTGAGTAAGTGGATCAAGGAAACGAGGCAAGAATTCGAATTACCTAAAACGGCAGAGGAAATAGTAATGGCCGCTGAAGATCGGAAAGCGCTAAGGGACTTCGCAACACCCAAGGTGATGTGAGGCGCACTCAAGCATCACCGAGCCAAAGAATAGCAAAGCAAATACATTCGAGATTAAGCCTGAGATGATACAAATTATTCAGAATTTAGTTCAGTTTGGGGGATTTGCAAACGATGATCCGAACGATCATTTAGTCAGTTTTCTGGAAATGTGCGACACTTTTAGGTTTAATGGAGTTTCGGATGAGGCGGTGAGACTTCGTTTGTTCCCATTCTCTCTACGGGACAAGGCAAAGAGTTGGTTGCATTCCCTATCGTCCAGTTCGATAACAACTTGGGAGGATTTAGCTCAGAAATTCCTTGCAAAATTCTTCCCACAGGCGAAAATTGCGAAGATGAGGAATGAAATCACAATGTTTGAACAGCAACATGGGGAGTCATTATATGAGGCATAGGAGAGATACAAAGAACTGCTCAGAAAATGCCCACATCATGGATTGCCCCAATGGCTACAAATGAACACCTTTTACAATGGACTACATGGGAATCATAGAACAAGTATCGATGCAGCATCGGGCGGAGCATTCATGGCTAAGAGTTACGAGGAAGCATATGAGTTGATTGAAACCATGGCTGCTAATAACTATCAGTGGTCCACAACGAGAATGACACAAGTAAAGGCAGCTGGGGTATTAGAAGTAGATAACATGACAGCGGTGCAAGCACAGATAGCTGCAATGTCAAAGAAGTTGGAGCAAGTGGTAGCAGCACAAACACAACAAACACAGTAAGCACCACAAGTGGCAATAGTATGTGAGTTATGCGCAAGAGAACCCCCAACGGAGCAATGTGCAATTAATCCAGCAGCAGTGCAGTTCATCGGTATTTACAACAGAATTCCTCAAAACACATATCATAACACATACAACCAAGAAAATAGGAATCATCCAAATTTCTCATGGAGCAACAGCCAGCAAAATCAAGCTTCACGTCAAACATACCCTCCAGGTTTCCAGAATCAGCAACAACCAGTTCAATATC
The DNA here is from genome assembly GCA_020205615.1 of Panax quinquefolius. Classification (NCBI taxonomy): domain Eukaryota; kingdom Viridiplantae; phylum Streptophyta; class Magnoliopsida; order Apiales; family Araliaceae; genus Panax; species Panax quinquefolius. The sequence continues at coordinate 60,036,940 of CM035163.1, forward strand.
AAGAAAAGAAACCCGATTTAGAGGAAAAGTTGGATAAATTCATAGCTACCACCGAGTTGGCCATAAAAAATCACAACTTGATGTTTAAAGCATAAGAGATGGCGATCAAGAATCTAGAAAATCAGATGGGTCAGTTAGCATTGGCAGTGAATAGTAGACCACAAGGAACACTACCGAGTGACACCGAGAAAAATCCTAAGGGTAATCATGAGCAGTGTTAAGCCATTATGTTGAGAAGTGGAAAGCAGCTTGTTGGTTAGGAGCCAGAAATTTCGGTGACAAAGGAGGATGAACCAGAGATAGAAAATACAGTGGGTAAGGTAAAGCAAGGGAATGAAAAATAGATGGAAAAGGACAAACCAGTTAATAAACCAGCTGTTTATCCTCCCCCACCATTCCAGCAAAGAGTTCAAAAACAAAAGTTAGATAAGCAATTTTCAAACTTTTTGGAAGTTTTCAAGAAACTTCAAATTAACATACCATTTGCAGAGGCCCTAGAACAAATGCCCAGTTACGCAAAATTTATGAAAGGGATTCTATCAAGGAAAAGGAAATGGGATGATTTTGAGACGGTGGCATTAACAAAGGAGTGTAGTGCGGTATTACAGCAGAAATTACCACCAAAACTCAAGGACCCGGGGAGCTTTACTATTCCATGTACGATCGGGGAGAGGCATTTCAGCAAGTGTTTATGTGATTTGGGGGTGAGTGTAAACCTTATGCCATTGTCAGTGTACTTAGAATTAGGTTTACCCGATCCAAGGCCTACTAACATCTCCTTACAATTGGCGGATAGGTCAGTCACGTATCCAAGAGGCATAGTAGAGGACATCTTAGTGAAAGTGGACAAATTTATATTCCCCATGGACTTCATCATTCTGGATTTTGAGGAGGACAAGAACATCCCAATTATCCTAGGGAGACCATTTTTGGCTACCGGGAGAACACTCATAGATGTACAAAAAAGAGAACTCACTATGAGGGTCCAAGATCAAGAAGTGAAATTTAGTGTGTTTAAGGCCATGAAATTCCCTACGGATGAGGAAGAATGTTTTCGAATGGATCTAATTGAGCAAATCATTAGTGATGACATGAGCAATAGTTTGGTGAATGATCCATTAGAAACAACATTATTGGGAGATGAAGAGATCGATGATCCGGAATTGATGGATTACCTTCAATTGCTAGACTCATTGCCACGAGTATCGAGATTTAGAACCCCATTTGAACCAATGCACACGAAGGAGGTAAATGCAGAAAAATTGAAACCATCATTGGAAGAGTCACCAAAGCTGGAACTTAAGCCACTTCCTAAGCACCTCAGGTATGCGTATTTAGGCAATTTAAATTCTTTACCTGTTATTATTTCAGCTGCACTTACCGAATTGCATGAAGAAATATTGTTGAGGGTGCTTCGGGAACACAAATCAGCTATTGGATGGACAATTGCCGACATAAAGGGAATCAGCCCTTCATTTTGTATGCACAAAATTTTGATGGAAGAGGAGGCAAAACAAACAGTAGAACAACAGCGGAGGCTCAATCCAATTATGAAGGAAGTGGTAAAGAAGGAAGTGTTGAAATGGTTAGATGCCGGTATCATCTACCAAATTTCCGACAGCAAATGGGTTAATCCAGTCCAGTGCGTACTGAAGAAAAGAGGAATGACGGTTGTGCAAAATGAAGATAATGAGTTGATCCCAACTAGAAAAGTGACGGGTTGGCGGGTTTGCATGGAATATAGAAAATTGAATAAGGCAACCAGAAAAGACCATTTCCCGCTGCCCTTTATTGACCAAATGTTAAATAGATTGGTGGGATATCAGTATTACTGTTTGTTGGATGGGTATTCGGGCTACAACCAAATAGTCATCGCGCTGGAGGACCAAGAAAAGACCACATTTACGTGCCCTTACGACACCTTTGCATTCAGAAGGATGTCATTCGGGTTATGCAATGCACCGACAACTTTCCAAAGGTGTATGATGGCCATTTTTTCGGACACGGTGGAGAAAAACGTTGAAGTCTTCATGGATTATTTTTCAGTTTATGGGGACAGCTTTGATAATTGCTTGAAGAATCTAGTCATGGTGCTGCAAAGATGCAAGGACACAAATCTCGTTCTAAATTGTGGAAAACTCCACTTCATGGTTGAAGAGGGCATAGTTTTGGGCCATAAGATATCTGCTCAAGGATTTGAAGTTGATAAGGCAAAGTTGGAAACAATTGAAAATTTACCTCCACCAACCTCAGTGAAGGGTATTAGGAGTTTCTTGGGACACGCCGTGTTCTATAGGAGGTTTATAAAAGGACTTCTCAAAAATTGCGAAACCTCTATGCAGTCTTTTAGAGAAGGATGCGACATTTAGCTTTGATGAAGAATGTAAGACAGCATTTGAATTGTTAAAGAGGAAATTGACTACAGCCCCCGTTATAGTTGCACCGGATTGGAGCATGTCCTTTGAGCTTATGTGTGGTGCAAGCAACTTCGTGGTTGGGGCTGTTTTGGGTCAGCGAAGAGACAAGGTGTTTCGCGCTATATACTACGCAAGCAAAACACTTACAAAAACTCAATTGAACTACACAACCACGGAAAAGGAGTTTTTTTGCCGTGGTATATGCGTTTGATAAATTTCGAGCGTACTTGATCGGGACTAAGGTGATAGTCTATACAGACTATGCAGCGATTCAGTACTTGATAGTGAAAAAGGATGCTAAGCCATGCCTTATCCAGTGAATTCTCCTACTGCAAGAATTTAATTTAGAAATAAAGGATAGGAAGGGGATGGAGAACCAAGTAGCCGACCACTTATCGAGGCTGGAAAACCACGGGAAAGAAAAAGACGACAAATGTGAAATTAATGAATCGTTCCCGGATGAGCAATTGTTTGAGATTTTAGCATAGATTCCATGGTATGGCGATTATGCAAATTTCGTTGTGAGCAACATTCTACCACCTGACCTCACAAGGCAACAGAAAAAGAAATTTCTTCACGACGTGAAGTGGTACATGTGGGATGATCCATATTTGTTTAAGTAGTGTGCCAACAAGGTGATTCGACGGTACGTACCATATAGCGAAGTGAAGAATATTCTGCATGAGTGTCACTCATCGGCATATGGTGGGCATTATGGGAGTGAGAAAACATCAGCGAAGGTGCTACAATGTGGTTTTTATTGGCCAACATTATTCAAAGATGCCCACCAGTTTGTCAAATAATGTGATAGGTGTCAAAGGGTGGGCAACATTTCGAAGCGTAATGAGACGCCCTTACAAACGATTCTGGAAGTGGAAATTTTTGATGTATGGGGTATCGATTTCATGGGACCATTTCCATCATCCCTGAACAATCAATACATTCTCCTCGCAGTGGACTATGTGTCAAAATGGGTTGAAGATGCAGCTCTACCAACAAACGATGCCAAAGTTGTCCTCAAATTCCTGTAAAAGAATATCTTCACTAGGTTTGGCACACCAAGAGCAATTATAAGTGATGAAGGAAGTCACTTTTACAACAAATTGTTTACTGCTCTTTTGGCCAAGTATGGGGTGAACCAAAAGATAGCTACAGCGTATCACCCTCAAACCAATGGACAAACGGAGGTATCGAACAGAGAAGTCAAAAAGATATTGGAAAAAGTGGTGAATCCGAGTCGAAAAGATTGGTCACTTAGATTGGATGATGCTCTATAGGCCTACTGAACTGCATAAAAGACGCCAATCAGAATGTCACCATATCAACTGTTGTACGGGAAAGCATGCCATTTACAAGTGGAACTACAACATAAGGCATATTGGGCAGTGAAAAAGCTAAATTTTGATCAAAAACCTGTAGGAGAGAAGAGACTACTTCAGTTGAATGAACTAGATGAGTTTCGCCTTCATGCCTATGAGAATTCAAAGATATACAAAGAAGAAGTCAAAAGATGGCACGACCTGAAAATTTTGCGTCGAACAATCGAGCCAGGCCAATCAGTACTTTTATTCAACTCAAGGCTGCGTTTGTTCCCCGAAAAGCTTAAATCAAGATGGTCGGGCCCATTCACAGTCAAGCAAGTATTCCCTCACCGGGCAGTTGAAATTTATAATCGCAACCCTCTCAAAACATTCAAAGTCAACAGACACCGGTTGAAGAATTACTGGGGTGGAGAAGCCAACACCGACGTGATTGCCATCACGTTGGCCGACATAACTTAAACAGGAAGTAGTCAGGCTGAACGACTTAAAATCAAGCGCTCATTTGGTGGCAACCCAATTTTTAGTTCTTTTATCGTATTTTTCATTCATAATTGCTTAATCACAAGTTTTAGTAAGTTATTAGGTAGAAGAATAAAATAAAATCTCGTTAATCTCTCCACAACATAACATGACATCCACGATTCCCTAATTTTCATGTTTCATATCATACAGGTTGGGAAAAGGAACATCAAGCCAGTATATGGAAGCAAAGTTTGTTAATTTGCAGAAAAACATGAAAGCTAGACAAAACCTATGCCGCCAGGGCGGGCCCTAAAAGAAGCATAACCCCCACCGGGCGGGGGTACTCAACATCAGAAGTCAGGGACTATGCCCGTCGGAGCGGGCCTTTGTAACTCATTAACCCCCCCCCCCCCCCACCGGGGCGGGGGTCCTGGAAGATGGATAGATGTGGAAATTTTTTTGGTCTTCTCTCTTTCCCAATAACTCCAACTTTTACACTTCCTCACTACTCCATAACCACCACCCACTTTCCCCACATTCCCAACATTCAATTACTCCTCTCCACCTTCCCACCTCCTCAATCCCCCAATGATAGACTACCCTCCCCATCTATAAATATCACATCAACTCTTCCAAACCTCTCCACCACACTTCATATTAGACATCAAGAGAGCATAATTGTGAGCTAGAGAGATATAATTGCAGAGTTTGGTGGAGAGTTAGGGAAAAACCAGCAAAAAGGAGAAATGGCTTCACAATCTTCATTAAAACGCCAATGAGGGGAGAGTTCACGACCATCCCAACCTATCCGCACCTTCGATCGTCAAAAATTTACAAGTGTCGTCGCCGCTGACCGATATGACTACATGTTCACCAAAGCTCTTACACCAGAGCGGGGGTTGGCACCAGATGCTAACGACGGAGAGCTCATGCCACAAATTTACCAAAAGGGATGGGTGAAATTCTCCAAAGACCCGGAACCATCCGTTGTTAATATAGTCAAGGAGTTTTACTCAAATGCCGAGGACAAAGAACCATTCCGCGCTTTTGTGCGAGGATGGTTGGTTCCGTTAAGTACGGACACCATCAACACGTACTACCAACTGAGGGTGCCTCGCCACAGCCAGTACGAGCATCTCCGTACTTCTGATCCAGATTTTTATGAAATTATCATGGCGATGACAAAACCAGGAACGTCATGGATGAAAGGTCGAAAGGGAGGCACCGTGTTCCCCAGCAAGAACCTTAGCCATTATGGAAAAATTTGGTATGCCTTCCTTTGCACGAAACTACTTCCATCCCAACACATTTCAGACGTCACCAAGGAGAAAGCGTTGCTTTTGTTTGCCATTGTGCATGATTTTATTATTGACTTCAGAGCTATCATCTGTTTCTCTATCCGCCGGTGCCTACGTGGGAATTTTTCTGGAGGCTTGCCACACCCATCACTCATATGTGGGTTATGTCGACAAGCTAGTGTACGATGGTTCGATGACGAGCCCACACAAATTTTACTCGCGTTGTTTGATTCTAGAATGATACCGCGGTATTCTGTATGGGCAGGAGACGAGTCACACCCGCGTGGAGTGGGTTTCATTTTTTCATCATCATCGAAAGAAGATGTGGATGCTACAGAGGCTTCGGGGGATGAAGACGACAACATTGGCGATCAAAGGGATGAGCAGGTACCGAGGACCGAGGCTATATCCAGATCTCAATTCCTTGATCTCTAAAATCAAATGAATGTACACACCAATGCCACTCGTAGGGAAATGTGCCGATTGGCGATGAGGCAAGAGCACATGTTCGAGGCCATGCACACCTCTTTTTCTTCATTAAACACAACTCTCCAAAGTTTCAACCCGGTGGCACAATTTCTATATCAACAGCCCGGTCCAATGCCAAGGTTCCCACCGAGTGATTCCGATGAAGAAGAACAACAACCACCTCCTCAAGCTTAAGCATTGATAGGGAAGTCCTCACGTACTGATTATTTATTTATCCAATGAGGACATTGTATTGTTTAAGTTTGGGGGATTTATATTCATGTTTGTATGACATTCATGTTTGCATGCATTTTAGTTATTAGGACTCATTTTAAATTTTAAGCAATTAAATTGATGTATTGCATTTTATTTTCAGAATTGCATGATAAGCATAAGGTATTCATGGTAGCTTAGGTTTGTATAGCAGAGAATAGTGTAATGCACCTTTTTATCTGCATTTTGTTATCCCTCCATCCATATTTATAAAAAAAAAATATATGTTAATTAGTAATTATTGTGTTGTTTTAGTCCTTAAATGTTGTGTTTCATGTTATTGTGGGCCTATGATGTGATTGTTAAATAAGTAGAAAATACAGTTTTGAGTATTAGAACTATGACACAATGATCGTTTATGAATCGAACTGATATAAAAGGATAGCACGCTTAACAAACATCTGTGTTAATTGGTTAAGTTCAAACCGGTGCCTAAATGGTCTCTAAAGGATAATGCTAGAGTGAATGATAAAATGACAAGGATGGTTGGTAAAGGCTAAAGTTAGACAAGAACTTAAGTTTGGGGGATGTATGTGGGGTATATAAGCTTATGAAAAAAAAGGCTTGAATAAACACCATAGCGTGCTTGTCTAGTTTTGTGGCCTTTGTTACTTGAGCAAGTAAGCCCGAGGGGATTGTCTTTACACCTAGCGCCCTAAGGTCTTAATGGTCTAGGAGTCATTGGTCAAAAGCTCGTTAAGGTAGCTTTGAAAAGCTTAAGGGAATAAGACTTTGCACAGCTATGTGAAAATAATAATAATAATAATAATAAAATGGGAAAAGAGCGAAAATCTCCCGTAAATGGAAATAAAGCATAAGTACCCCGCGTGAACCCTGGCGATTTGTGATTGTTTGATTTTTAGTTGGAACTAGTTATTTTTGAAGTTTTGAAGTTTGTGCTATATGATTCCTTCCAAGAGACTGGTTAAGTATTGAATTTGAGTTAGTATCGGTTATCATAGATGTTACACACACACACACTATACCAGTGATGATGGATAAATTTAAAGTCTTTAATATTTATCCTTGATTTTGTTTGATTTGATTTCGGGTGATTATTGCTTATATCATTGTCATCACCCTCATGCTTATATTGTGATGAAAGTCATCTTTGGCTTACGTTCATAGATGGACTTGGTATGATTATGACCAGGGATTATTCGGTATAATTATTACCGTAATGTGACGAATGATGTGGTGAAAGTCCTCATTGGCCTGTAGTTCATTGATGGACAGTTGTTGGTATGATTATGACCAGGGATTATTCGGTATAATCATGACCATTGATGATTACATGAATATCCTTGGCCGTGATGCAGGGATGATTCGATTTTATTTATTAAGCTGAGTCTCACTGATAAAGTTGATGTAAAACTTTTTAAATCATAGAAGATAGTAGATATTATGCTCTACTTGACTCTTCTAATGGATTGATTATTCCGCTGCAGTTGTTGATCTAAAACTTGTTGTCTATTATATTCTATCAGTTGTTATACTGTTGAAGGCTAAGGATAATTTATTCTGCATTATCTCAGTCATAATATTTCTTACTGAGCTAGTTGAGCTCACCCTTTTCTTTCACTGTTCTCTTCAGGGAATGAGAATATAGCTGGGACGAGTCAAGGAACGGATTGATGGTCCAGATGGTTGTCTTAGTAGTCCTCGCTATTCTATAAAATAGTGTGACAATAAATGTAATGAGGACTCCATTGAGTGTGGATATTGTCTAGATAACAATATTCTTATTGAAACTATTAGATTATGTTTTGTCGTATTTTACACGACTGTTGTATAATTAAGTTTTTATTTGAATTTATGTACCATGTATCTAGCGACTCAAGATGGGTGATGTATACCTATTTTTGGGGCGTCACAATTGGTATCAGAGCTTAGGGATATGATCCCTGGCTGAGATATGAGACAAGAACTAGGAGGGGAGAGACGGGGAATTCCTTCGCTAGTATGACCTACCTAAGTTTATTTGGTATTTAATTGGTCGATCAGAGTATAGGGATAATATGTGATATGTCAATTAACCCTTGTTTTGTGACAGTGTTTGAGAATGGCATCTGAAATTGCTGAGATAAGCAATGAAGCACATGAGACCGTTGAGTGAGCTCAACCAAAAGGTAACGACCAACAACACGATAATAATTGAACCGGTGTCAACGACCATCGGAACAACGATAACCATCGTGGGGGAAATTATCATGCCAAGAATGGTAACCACTTCGGTGGTAATCATGGCCAAGATAATAGGAGTGGAAATTTCAAGAAGAGAAGGTTTAATAACGATGGAAAGACAACAGCACCAATAATCATTTTCAAGGAAGGAGAACGACCACCAATTGTATGCTTCAAATGCGAAGGGAAGGGACATATCAGTCCAAACTGCGTGATACAGTCCAAAGCATGTTATAATTGTGGAAAAGAAGGTCACCTAGCCCAATTTTGTCGTGCACCAAAGTCAAGTCCAGCTGGGATGGTAGCACCAAAGGCGGATACGGACAAAACAAAGTCGGTGGTTTTAGGAAGAGCATTTTTCATGACTTCTCAAAAAGCGAGTAACCCGAACGAAGTTAGCACGGGTTAGTTAATTATAAATTGTTGCGAAGTCTATACCTTATTAGATACCAGTTCTACCCATTTTTTTATCTCTCTTGCTTGCGCTCAACATTTAAATTTAACTCAGGAGAAATTAGACTTTGACTTATTGGTTGAAACTTCGTTAGGAGAAACCTTAGTTACACCCACTATTTATAAATCTTGTTGATTCAAATAAATACTTTCACGTTACCTATCGATCTTATCTCTTTGAAAATACTTGCATTTGATGTGATTTTAGGAATCGATTGGTTAACTACTCATCAAGCTTTTTGTAAGGTTGTTAGCTTTCATATTAATAACCAATATATTATGCGAATTAAAGCAACCAAACCCTAAAGTCAATCATTGTCATATCAAGCCATAAGTAAAGAGCCCCGATCCTTTCGTTGTTGACTTCCTTGTGTGGAATGCACCGAAGCTAGACTTTTTGTAGGCGACGTCGTGAATGACGATGGCAAGTTGATAGGTATCAATGTGACGTACTATCCATGTCTTGGATGAGAGTCACAGTTTTGAATGATATTTCTATTGTTAATAAATTTCCTGACGTATTCTTGAAGACTTCTTAGCCTACCCCTAGAGCGTGAAATCGAATTTTGTATTGAACCCAGTACAAAACCCATTTCTTCAACCCGTAAATATTTCTTCAACCAAAACGAACGTATAATGCGCGAAAGATGTTGGCTCGAGTTGTTGAAGATTACGACTATAACATTCAATATAATCGTGGAAGAGCGAACGTGGTAGCTGACGCATTGAGTAAAAAATCGCATGCGTTTATGAGTGCGATGTTGTTCACACAAAGACCTATTTCGTATAACTTACAAATGATGAAGATAGATTTAAATACTCTAGGAACCCACGTGAAGATAACTAATATACGATTAGAATCGACTTTAATCGATAAAGTTAAAGCCGCTCAAACTACACACCTGGAGCTGATGAATATGAAGAAGAAGGTTCTAGAAGGCGTTATTCTAGAAGCAAGAGTCGATGAAGAGAGGATATCTCAACCCTCGATTTAATTGGTCCATTTGAAATCCTCGATCAAATAGGAACTATGGCCTATAGACTCGTTTTACTGCCAAGTATATCGCGTGTTCATAACATTTTTCACGTATTGATGTTACGTAAATATGTGGACGACCCAAACCACATTATTGAATTAGAATTAGATGAGATAGCATAAGATTTAACGTATGAGGAGATGAATGTTAAAATCTTGGATAAAAAGGATCGTATTCAACACTCAAAGGTTATACCTCAAGAGTTAGAATCTGAAATGATGTCAAGGTATCCTCACCTCTTCGGCATACCAGGTACGTACGTAAATTTTGAGGGCGAAACTTCATAAGGAGGGGAGATTGTGAGACCCCAAATTTTATGAATAAAGATTTAAATTTCTCAAATTTTTTTTTTTGAATATTATTGTGTGGATTTGATATAATGTTATAGTTGTGGGTAATATTTATAAATTTTGCAAAGTATGAAAGTTGTTATATAATATTTGATTGGTCGAGGAATATTCTTTTTGTCGGGGAATATCCGTACGACGGCACAATCATTGGTGGACCGCACAACGGATGTATTGTCGTATTTAGAAAATGATAGAATTATCTTTTTATAAAAATAACAGCAAAAGTGTTACCGTTAAAACAGTTGAACTACCCGGTAGTAAAAGTACAGTAATACGCGTGGTTGCATAGTAGCACACGGTATTGATTATTGATGCTTACGTAAGAAGTCACTCAGTTATACTCAATTATTGCTACAGTATTTGCTACATCATATCTCTCATATTATTGATTCAATTATTGTCACAGTATCATCTGTATAATATGTTATATTATTAATTCAATAATTAAGATGACAAAGTTATTTATATTATTATTTTCAATACTGACAATGTCTAGATGACAAAGGAGAGGTTTGGTCACCTAATTGCGCGCCAATAAGGAGAAATTCTTATCGGAAAGCCCCTTCTTTCTTGGGAATGACCTGGTTGTTAAATATTGTGAATTATAATATTAATGATGAATAAGTTCATGTTGAGTAAAGATGAAATTGATAGCTCCATTGTGTTAGAATTATTAGTGTTAGTGAAAATCGACATTTATTTCGATAATAGTTGATGTCTGGAGGTTATATTGACCAATCGGGTAATTAACTGGATAAATGAACAATTAATTGCTATTGATTCACATGATTATAACTATGTGTTCACATGTATACTATTGGTTCACATTCTTGTATTATTAGGGGAGGTGGTGCAAGATTGATAATAGTTGCATGACTAAGATAAAAATGGAGGTATAGATAGAGGTACTATACTGTAATTCTTATTTTCACATGTCTAGAACTATTGAGTCACATGATTTACTATTGATTCACATGATTTACTATTAGGGGAGGTGGTGCAAGTTTGATAATACTTGTAGGACTAAATTAAAAATGAAGAAAAAGAGGAAGGTATTATACTGTAATATTTTGAGCCCCAAAACGTGCAATTATTGAAACTATATTTTCCTATAAATAGAAGCTCATTCTTCCTTCATTTCTCACCAATTCACTAAGTCTCACAAGAGCAATTATTATAGAGAGAAATTATAGAGAGAAAGAAGAAGAGAAGTATGCTACCTCACTATTCCAGTATCTAGTTTCTTCTACGGTAAGGGGTATTATTCTTTCATATTCATGAAGAGAGTTATTTTCTTTTAATACTCATAAGGGTTGTTATTCCATTCTTTATTATTATGTTAGAATTACCTGTCTATGCGAAGTACCGCATACATGGTGAAATTCTTCTTTTATTCCATTCTTTATTATTCATTGGAATAACACGTCTGCATCTTTGTCTATCGCATGCACGGTGAATTCTCATTGTTATTACATTCTTTATTATTACGTTGGAATATCCACATGCATGCGATTGCGCATGACATGGTTCCGTTCTTTATTATTCTATTGGAATATCCTATCTGTGCGGATTACGTATGACCTGGTTCCATTCTTTATTATTCTGTTGGAATATCCTGTCTGTGCGGATTACGCATGACCTATTTCCATTCTTTATTATTCTATTGGAATAACATGTATGTGCGGTCTATCGCATGCCTGGTGAATTCTTTTGTTATTCCATTCTTTATTATTCTATTGGAATAACCTGTCTATGTGGATTACCGCATGCATGATGAATGATCCTTCGTATTCATTCCTTATTAAATTATGGAAATGATCTGTCTATGTGGATTACCGCATGGCGGGTGAAAATCCATTTGTAGTTTCATATATTCTATTATACTTGTATGAGATATCATTTCTTTTGTACTCGTCACGAAATATCGTTTTCTTTGGTATTTTTCTGTTACGAGTTACTATTCATGGGTTACTATTCACCCAATTACTATTCACTCTAGTATTATTCATTTGGGTATTCGGGGTACTTTTCATACCGGAGTACTATTCACGAGTTACTATTCATAGGTTACTATTCACCCAATTACTATTCACCTGAATATTATTCACTCGGGTATTTGGAGTACTTTTCATGTCAGGGTACTATTCACGAGGTACTATTCCTGAAGTACTATTCACAGAGGTACTATTTATCCAAAAAATATATTCTTTTCTGTCCAAATTATTTTTGGTACATGAATATTATTCTTGAATTTTACTCTACAAAGCAGTATCATGTTGACAATTTAGATATTTTTAAACTCTAGATAAATTTAGTCCTTAATATTTATCCTTGATTTTGTTTGATTTGATTTCGGTTGATTATTGCTTATATCATTGTCATCATCCTCATGCTTATGTTGTGATGAAAGTCATCTTTGGCTTACGTGCATAGATGGACTTGGTATGATTATGACCAGGGATTATTCGGTATAATCATGACCGTAATGTGACGAATGATGTGGTGAAAGTCCTCATTGGCCTGTAGTACATTGATGGACAGTTGTTGGTATGATTATGACCAGGGATTATTCGGTATAATCATGACCATTGATGATTACATGAATATCCTTGGTCGTGATGCAGGGATGATTCGATTTTATTTATTAAGCTGATTCTCAATGATAAAGTTGATGAAAAACTTTTTAAATCATAGAAGATAGTAGATTTTATGCTCTAATTGACTCTTCTAATGGATTGCTTTTTCATTGCGATTGTTGATCTAAAACTTGTTGTCTATTATATTCTATCAGTTGTTATACTGTTGAAGGCTAAGGATAATTTATTCTGCATTATCTTAGTCATAATATTTCTTATTGGGGTAGTTGAGCTCACCATTTTCTTTTACTGTTCTCTTCAAGAAATGAGAATATAGCCGGGACGAGTCAGGGAACGGATTGACGGTCCAGATGGTTGTTTTAGTAGTCCTCACTATTAAATAAAATAGTGTGACAATAAATGTAATGAGGACTCCCTTGAGTGTAGATATTGTCTAGATAACAATATTCTTATTGAAACTCTTAGATTATTGTGAAACCCCAAATTTTACGAATAAAGATTTAATTTTTTTGAAATATATTTTTTTTTAAATTATGGTGTAGATTTGAGATAATGTTATAGTTGTGGGTAGTATTTATAAATTTTGCAATGTATGCAAGTTGTTGTATAATATTCGATTGGTCAGGGAATATTCTTTTTGTCAGGGAATATCCATATGACGGCACAATCTTTGGTGGACCCCACAACGGAAGTATTGTCGTAGTTAGAAAATGACAGTATCATTTTATAAAAAATAACTATGAAAAGTATTACAATTAAAAGCTGTTGAACTACTCGACAAAGAAGAAATGCGATGTCTGGCGTGGTTGCATAGTAGCACACGGTATTGATTATTGATGCTTACATGAGAAGTCACTCAGTTTTATTCAATTATTGCTATAGTAATTGCTGCATAGTATCTCACGTTATTTGATTCAATTATTGTCAATATTTTATATATTATTAAATCAATAATTGAGACGATGAAGTTATTAATATTATTATTTGTAATATTAACGATGTCTAGAAGTTCTGTCAATGAGAGGTTTGGTCACCTAATTGTGCGCCAATTGGGAGAAATCCTTATTGGAAAGCCCCCCGCTTTCCTAGGAATGACATGGTCGATTAATAGTGTGAATTATAATAATGATGATGAATTTTGTTTTATTATTATTATAAATGTAATAAAACAGAAAACTTTTTATGTAAAACAGAATACTTTTTATAAAGTTTTGTTTTATTTAATTATAAATAGAATATAAATTATTTTATTATGAATAGTGTTTGCATAGTGCATGCATAATGTTTGCATAGTAAAATCTTTTTATATAAAACAAAATACTTTTTTAAAGTTATTTATTTTATTAGATTATAAATAGAATATATTATATTTTATTATACATAGTGTTTGCATAATAAGTGCTACACATAGTGTTTGCATAGTAAAATCTTTTTTTTATAAAACCTAATACTTTTATAAAGTTATTTGTTTTATTAGATTATAAATAGAATATATTATATTTTATTATGCATAATGTTTTGTATATAGTGCCTATATAGTGTTTGCATATAGTAAAATCTTTTTATATAAAAATGTAATACTTTTATAAAGTTATTTGTTTTATTAGATTTTAAATAAAATATATAAATATACATATATATATATATATTATATTTTATTGAATAGTATCCTTTCCATTCTCCTATAAATAGGATGCTTAGTTAGAATTGAAAACACACCAGAAGTTCAGAGAATTCTTCTTCTATAATCTTGAGCGTATTTCTTTAGAGTTTAAAAAAACTTTGAGCGTAGAAAATAGTGCAAGTTTTCTTCACGTATATCCTCTCCCTACCTATCGGAATACTCTTCTTTCTAAGGTAAGGGATATTATTATTATAGTAAGAGGTATTAATCTTTCGTATTCATGAAGAGAGTTATTTTCTTTCAATACTCGTAAGGGTTGTTATTCCATTTTTATTATTATGTTGGAATAACCTGTCTATGCGAAGTACCACATACATGGTGAAATTCTTCTGTTATTCCATTCTTTATTATTCTATTGGAATAACTCCGTCTGCATTGATCTATCGCATGCCCGGTGAATTCATTGTTATTCCATTCTTTATTATTACATTGGAATAACTTTTTGGTCATGATCTATCGCATGCACGGTGAATTCTGTTGTTATTCCATTCTTTATTATTCTGTTGGAAACATCCTGTCTGTGTGGATTACGCATGACCTGGTTCCATTCTATATTATTATGTTGGAATATCCTGTCTGTGTGTATTACGCATGACCTGGTTCCATTATTTATTATTGTATTGGAATAACCTGTCTGGGCGGTCTATCGCATGCCTAGCGAGTTCTTATGTTATTCCATTCTTTATTATTCTGTTGGAACATCCTGTCTGTGCGGATTACGCATGACCTGGTTCCATTCTTTATTATTCTGTTGGAATATTCTGTCTGTGCGTATTACGCATGACCTGGTTCCATTATTTATTATTCTATTGGAATAACCTGTCTGTGCGGTCTATCGCATGCCTAGTGAATTCTTCTGTTATTCTATTCTTTATTATTCTGTTGGAACATCCTGTCTGTGCGGATTACGCATGACCTAATTCCATTCTTTATTATTCTGTTGGAATATCATGTCTGTGCGTATTACGCATGACCTAGTTCCATTATTTATTATTTTGTTGGAATAACCTGTCTGTGTGGTCTATCGCATGCCTGGTGAATTCTTCTGTTATTCCATTCTTTATTATTCCGTTGGAATAAGTTGTCCATGTGGATTACCGCATGCATGGTGAATGATCCTTCGTATTCATTCTTTATTAAATTGTGGAAATGATCTGTTTACGTTGATTACCGCATGGCGGGTGAAAATCTATTTACAGTTTCGTAATTTTTCTGACCCTCAAAAATTTTGTAAAAATTTAAAATGATAATTTGATGAGTTTTCTATATTGTGTCCAAAAATGGCGATTTTTGGATATATAGATTAAGAGTTATGAATTTTATGGGAAAAGACTATTTTAAAAGTAAACCCTTATAACTCCTTGTGGTTAACTCCAAAATTGGTGAAATTTTTATTGGGAGTACATGTATATAACAGAAGTATACCTTGTAAATATTGGAATTTTTGGACAAAAGTATAGTTTATAAAAAATGTCAAAATATTAGGCAGTTTTGGCCATATGAAAAATAGTAAATGAATTTTTAAAATTCCGAGAAAAATACATGTTTAATATGAGACTATATTCTGCTAAATCTCAGAAAATAAATATTTTAGGGACTGATTTGGTATTTTTCATGAAAATGAACTAGTTATGAGTAAATGAATTAAATATGTTATATGAAGTAACAAAATTGGAAAATAGAATTTTATGGCTTGGAAATCTTATATAAGGTATATGCAGATTTTTGATGAGGGTTTTGGTTATTGGTGATGAAATTTTATGAGTTTGGCATTTTAAGATGATTAAATGCATTAATTAGTAAAGTGTAAACAATTAAAATAAATTATTTATAAGTTTAAGAAATGATTAAAATATTATGGTAATATTAATAATATTACATTATGAGATTATTAAGTGATTTATAACATTTGGATTAAGGTATTCTGAAATCATTGATTTATGAATCTTACTCTTGAAATTAAATATAGTCGTTGATCATATTATTTTTATTATCATATATAACATTTTTATAATTCCGGTGATGAAATTTCTCTTTGACTTAAGTGTAAAAATTAGTAGATTATTAGTGTGATCGTGCCTATGGGTTCCCTTTGGTCAGTAGTGCAAAGATGAATTGTTGACTGGTATGATCATGACCATTGAATTTATAATTGAATATTTTTAGCTTAAGTACAAAGGTGAATTGATCAACATGGTTATAATTATTGTTTATATAAATTCTAAAATGATTATGTATTTCTTTGAGATATTAGTATCTTTGGCCTGTAGTGCAAAGATGAATTATTGATGAATATCTTTGGCCCGTAGTGCAAAGATGACCTATTGGTGAATATCTTTGGCATGTAGTGCAAAGATGAACTGTTAAATGAATATCTTTGGCCCGTAGTGCAAAGATGAATTTATTAGTATGATTATGAGCAGGAACTGTAATTTGGTATAACCATGATCTTTGATGTTTCAAGTAAAGACAGGTGATAAAAATTATCTTCGTCCTGGATGAGAAAAGGAATTTGGAACCACAAATATGATTATGAGTTATTCATATGATTGTGGACAGGAACAGATGATTGATGTTACAGGATTAAAATATTATCTGTGGACTTTTAACATAGAGAAGATAATAGACATTATGATCTAAGACAGGATTGTGCACATTCACTTGCTGAGTATATTTATGAGCACTACCTATATGATCTTGGAGTTTATTTGAAATATAATTTTCACTTAGAGATAGTGGAAATAGTTATATATCAAGAGAAGACTCACCATTGAAAAGAAGATGATAGTAGTCTTCTCGTTTTTCTTTGGGGTCTATTGGGTCAACCAAGGATAATTCTATGGACATATGATATCTATCATAACCTAGACGCATGGCCTCCCATGTACGAAGGTTTCCTTGAGTACTTCCCAGAGATTTTAATTTCTAAAATAGTTATTGACTGTACCTTTATGTAAGATGTAATTGTGACATAAGTCAGAGTTGGTATATATATTTGTATTTAAACTCACAGTATACATGTCGTCGTATTTTGCACGACAGTTGTATAAATGAAGTTGTCAGTAGTGTATTTTCTGACGACTTAAAATGGGTGATGTATACCTATTTTGGGGGTGTCACAATTATGTTTTGTCGTATTTTACACGACTGTTGTATAATTAAGTTTGTATTTAAATTTATGTACCATGTATCTGGCAACTCAAGATGGGTGATGTATACCTATTTTGGGGGCATCACATGACATCCCTATGGATAGAGATCCAGTGACTCATGAGGAGTTACATCAGGTGGATAGGATTGATGATGTAGATATTGACACCATTGTCTTCTTCTGATGTGCATTTATTTCTTTTGATAGGCCTCTGTTAGACATTGGGTATCTCTGCCCCAATCTTGAAATCTCTTTTGGTAGGCTGCTGTTAGTTGTTGGGCGTCAGTGCCCCATTTCCCTGTATCTTTAGATGTACAAATATGATGTATTAGATGATGATATACTTAGGAATGTATGTACAGTTTTCCATTCCCTCTATCATATTGCCATCTATTGTACCATGCATGGTATTATGTTATGCATATGTATGTATATCCAGAGATATTCAGCATTGACCCCTTGATAATCTTATGATACGGCCCATAAAGATGTCTTCTTCGACAGTTAGCCGCATTGATCATACCCCACCAGTATTGGTGGCATCTGGTATGTGATCGTGATATGATAGTATGTCACCATCAGACAGGGTGACTGTATATCAGCTATTGCAGCATACTATGACCCTCTTGATGTTTCAGGTTCTCGCAGGATTCGTGGAGGGCATGCTGGAGCACTAGGTATCGGCAAGGTAGGTTTTTCGATTTAGGACTCAGGAGTTGACTCCTACTCTGGAGGAATATGTGCATTTGACGATGCTGCCACTGGACATACCTTGTGTGCATATGGCTATTGGAGACATGAGTCGGAAGTTCATAACCCTCACTGGATGGAGGCGTTGGGTGGTGCAGGATGAGCTCATATCTGGCCACGTGATATCCCAGCATTTTCTGTTTGATAGATTTGGCTCGGAGGATAGTTATACACGGTATTCCGAGGATTTCACCACACCGGAGGATCATTGGCATTTGGCCAGAGTGGATATACTGCTATTGTACATATTGTCGTATGTCTACATGCCATGGTACATGGATGAGTTGGATATAGCAGTTATCATGGAAGTGAGAGCTCTCAGGGAGGGTCATACCAATGTACCGATGATTATAGCAAAGACTCTGATGTCGGCCACATACTGCTACACTTATCCGGCAAGAGTGTTTACAGGCAGCTCGGTCATGCTGTATGTGTGGTTTATGTCACACTTGAGACCGATTGACACTTTTAGATGGCATGTGTATTGTTTCACCCATGATACAGCCATGTCATACTCCATTCAGCCTGCGGAGTGTACAGATCCTGCATTTTGGTCCATTTTCTTGGCAGGGATCGGAGATCCGTTTGATATATTACCGTGTACAAGGCTCAGCTCACCCTACATCTTCATCACTCATGCTCTGGGCATGGATTATCTCCCTCTAGCTAGTTTGAGAGGCATGAATACTTACCACCCACTAGCCGTGATGTGTCAGTTTGACCAGTTCCAAGACTTTCATCCTTTTGAGGGGGAATTGAGTTAGCGCTTAGCTTCTCGCCACTTATCAACAAAGGATAGATCCAGGTTGTATGCCTATTGGGATCAGCGTGAGCTAGCTGAGTTTTTCGTCAGCAATCTGGGTTGTTCTACAGAGTATTCCACATGGATGGAGATAGAGACGGCATTGACTATGGCAGTATCCATAGTACAAGGGATTGATTTTGATGATGGGGAGCCTATAAAGGAGACTTATATTCCCATCAAGGAGGATTTTTCTACTGGGTTGCCAGCAGTTGTGATGGATTATCCCACTACGAGTGCTACTGTGATTCAGCATTCAGCACAGTATCTGGAGTAGAGTCTACATCTAATGACCTTTGAGAGAGATCAGGCTAGGACCTTGATATTGACAGATCTTGATGGGAGAGACACCGCACATAGAGATACTGCTATTGAGGAATTGGATGATGCTAGATCAGCCATGGATGCAGTGATCATTGAGAGGGATGCTGCCATATTTTCCCGAGATGTGGCCGTTGAAGACAACACTTCAGTGAAATCCCTGACCACTGATATGATTGTCGAGATGAGAGCATTTATAGATGAGCATCATGTCACCATGTAGTTAGCCTCAGACTTATTAGCTCATGTAGATATGTTGAAGTAGGAGACCATAGCGTTACCCCCTTCCTCTGAGAGAGATGTTATATTAGATCTGTTGGCTCGCATACATACTGATTTGTAGATAGCCTTGTATTTTCCTGCACAGACTAGCTTAGCCATTTTGTCATGTACAACATATATGTATATATCAAACAGTATTATATATGGCAGGGAAATATATTTTGATTTACTTTCCTTTCAGTTGTGCCTTGATACTTGCTTGATATTTGTTTATTTCTTTAGGGCTTGTGATCTTGATGCATTCTGAATTCATCCTTGATGTGTGGACATTGAGACGTCGTGGGATCTTTCAGAATGAATCATTGATCTGTGTGTACCCCTACCATCTTTGGTGTCTTGGGACTTATTTCCGTATGGAATGTATAGAGGAGTGTGACTTTTCCTCTTTGAGATTGACCGCACCACATATGGTCGCTAGTACTCCTATTTAGGAGGAGCCCAGTTAGTTCCATCTCTTATGGATTGGTGTTGCTCTTGGAGGCACAACCGCAACTTAGATGGTCGCCAAATCTTCTATTTATGAGGAGAGGTTAGGTATTTCCATCCCTTTGGTCTGAAGCCGATGAAATGTGGTGGATTGAAGTTTGATCCAAGTACCGTTGACAAGTCTTTGTATTTTGGTAGGGGGTTAGGCCGAACCATAAATGGCTTCTTACGTACTCCTATTGAAGAGGAGATCAGGTCTACGTAGTTCGAACCTGGTGTAAGAGGTTCAACTCTGAATGTGAAAGGTGTAAATGGGTGTAGAAGCTTTATTGATGAAGAATGGTGTAAAAGTGTTTTTGTTGTTTTTGTTTTTGTAAAGAAAGGGCAGAAATGTTTTTTTTTTAATTTTCTTATTACGATCGGGACATATATAATATTGCTACCTACGTACTCCCGGGTGTCAGGGAGATCAGGTCGACATAGTTCGCCCTTCAGGACGATTTGTGACCGAAGAAGTTGAATCCCATGTGCAGAATGAACTGCGAGGAAATGAAAGTTTGATCCCATGCTTGGGACAAACTGCAGGTGTGAAAAGTTTAATCCCATCTTCAGAATAAAGTGCATGTATGAAAGGTTCAATCCTTGATGGGATAACCGGAGTTGTATGATGTGAAACTAGGCTGCTGGTTTGAAAAGTGTGTTTTTTCCTTGAGGGGCAGATGGGTAAAAAGGAAAGGCTGTATGTAATAAGGGTTAAAGAACCTGAAATGACTGGTGATCTGATGATCAAAAACTAGGATGTTTGTTTGATGGTAACCTCAGACATAGTACCATTTCACAGTGTCCAAGTTGATAAGATGTGGAAATTCATCGTCGTCCATTTCCTGTAATCTGAGAGCGCCTCTTGTCAATACCTCCTTGACAACAAATGAGCCTTCCCAGTTAGGAGCGAATTTTCCCTTAGATTGATCTTGGTTGTCAATGATCTTCTTCAAAACCAAGTCATGTTGTTTAAAATGCTGTAACTGGACTTTTTTGTTATAGGATCTGACGATCCTTTGCTGATATATCTGACCATGGAAGATAGCCGCGATTCGCCTTTCGTCTATTAAAGATAATTGGTGAAAATTGTCTTGTACCCATTGGTCTTCATCCAGCTGAGCATCTATTAACACTGAGGGATTCCATTACCACCTCTATAGGGAGAACTGCTTCCATCCCATAGATTAATGAGTAGGGTGTTGCCCTAGTGGAAGTACGCATTGAATTTCTATAGGCTAATAAAGTCAGAGGCAACAAGTCAGACCATCCCTTGTGGTTGATGGACATTTTTTGCATAATTTTCTTGACATTTTTATTAGCCGCTTCAATAACACCATTCATCTTTGGACGGTAGATGACGGAATTCAGGTGTCTGATATGGAATTTACTGCATAGCTCCTGAATCATTTTGTTGTTGAGGTTCTTAGCATTGTCTGACACAATGACCTCTAGTTATCAATAACGACAAATGATATTGTTTCAAATAAAAGCAATGATGACTTCTTTAGTAACCTTGGGGAAGGAGGTTGCTTCTACCCACTTGGTGAAGTAATCGATCACGGTGAATATGAACCGATGTCCTTTACTGGCTTTTGGCTCATTGGGCCCGATCAAGTCCATTCCCCACATTGAGAAGGGCCAAGGAGAACTCGTATTGTGGAGTTCCCTTAGAGGGGCGTGGATGGCATTTCCATGAATTTGGCATTGATAACACCTTTTGACGTGATCATCACAGTCAGCTTTGAGGGTGAGCCAATAATGTCCAGTTCTGAGGATCTTCTTAACAAGTAAAGGGCCGCTAATGTGTGGGCCACATAAACAACCATGGATCTCATCTATGAGCCTCTGAGCTTGGTCCTTGTCCAGACATCTGAGGAGACCTAATCCCGCATCTCTCTTGTAGAGTGCATCTCCGCTCAGGTAGAATTCCATAGCAAGTTGATGGATCCGCTTTCTTTCAGTTGGGCTTGCCTCAGCGGGTGTAGATCCATCTCGTAAGTACTCCTTGATATGCTGATACCAAGGGTTGTGGATGGGAGGTAGCTCATCTGGTACTTCTCCAATATAGTTCCTATAGGCTAGAGCCTTTTGCAGGGTAAATGTGGTGTTTGGTATGTTTTCCTTATCAGGTATGTGAATCAAGGAGGCCAATGTTGCTAGCGCATCTGCAAAATCATTACTATTATGAGGAATGTGTAGAAAGGAGATTTCTTCAAACTCCAAAGCCATCTGTAAAAACTTGTTGATGATAAGGCAGCAAATGTAGTTCTTTGGTTTTATAGATTCTCATGGATTGTTTGATTACCAACTCAGAATCCCCAAAGACAGTTAACCGCCTTATGTCCATTAAACAGGAAAGTTTTAGCCCCATGATACAGCCTTTATACTCAGTTGTGTTATTTATGCTGACAAATTACAATTTAACGATGACAGGATACTGCTCCCCCATACCGGATACTAGAACTGCTCCAGCTCTAAAGCCTTCTGTGTTAACAGCTCCATCAAAATACATTTTCCACGTATGGTATGTATCATACTGATGGTGTTGCTGAACTGCCATTACCCCTTCATCGGGGAAGTATGTTTCCAAGGGTTTGAAGTCCCATGCAAGTGCGGTGACCAGTTGATCCGCAATTCCTTGACCTTTGATAGACTTTTGCGTCATGTAGACGATGTCAAATTATTGTAGGATCAACTGCTATCTGGATAGCCGATAATTTAACATGGGTTTACTGAACACGTACTTGAGAGGATCCACGTGGGTTACGAGATGGGTTGTGTGACCATGGAGGTAATGTTGTAACCTCGTGGAATCCAATGCTAAAGCACAACAAGTTTTCTGAATCAGTGTGTACTTGTGTTCACTGATGCTGAATCTTTTGTTGAGGTAATAAATAGCTCGTTCTTGGCCTCTATCATCTTTTTGTCCCAGCATGCAGCCCATGGCTTTGTCATTGACTGAAAGGTACATGAATAGGGGAACACCATCCCTGGGAGGTACCAAAATGGGAGCTTTTACTAGCTGCTCTTTGATTATAAGGAAGGCTTTTTGACACTCATCGTTCCATTTCATGGAGGAGTTCTTCTTTAACAACTTGAAGATGGGTTCACAGGTTGCTGTGAGTTGAGAGATGAACCTGTTAATGAAGTTGATTCTTCCCCAAAACCCCCATATTTCCTTCTCTGTCTGAGGAATGGGCATTTCAGTGATGGCCTGGATTTTGGTGGGATCTAGCTCAATCCTTTTGTAGCTGACTATAAATCCTAGTAGCTTGCCTGATTTAACGCCAAAGGCGTATTTGGCTGGATTCAACATCAAGTTGTAATTACGCAACCTATTAAAGAGCTTTCTGAGATGGTCTATGCGATCTTCCTCCCTCGGGACTTGAAAATGATGTCATCCATGTAGATCTCCATCTCCCTGTGCATTAAATAATAGAAAAGAGCCATCATAGCTCGCTGATAGGTTGTTCCAACATTAATGAGGCCGAATGACAACCGTCTATAGCAAAAGTTTCCCTAAGGCTTGATGAAAGCAATTTTCTCAGGATCCTCCTCGGCGACCATAATTTGATGGTACCCCGCAAAGCAATCAGCGAAGGAGTACATGCTGTATTGAACAATATTGTCAATACGAATGTGGATAAAAGGCATGGGAAAGCTATCTTTAAAGAAAGCTTTGTTTAAATCCCGATAATCCACGCAAACTCACACCTTTCCTCCCGGTTTAGGCACGAGAACTATGTTGGATATCCATTCAGGATATGTAGACACCATGATGATACCAGCTTAAAATTGTTTCATAATTTCTTCTTTCACCTTTAAACTCCACTTAGGTTTCAATCGCCTGAGCTTCTGCCTGACTGGCTTAAATCCCTTTTTAATGGGAAGGTGATGAAGGACAATGTCAGTGGACAAACCCACCATGTCTTCGTGAGACCATGCAAACACATCCTGGAATTGGGTTAATAGCGTAACCATGTCATTCCTTTGGTTTGGAGTAAGGTCTGAACCAATCTGGATCAACCTAAGGCTTTCTAAGGTTCCAAGATTGAAAGATGTGGTTTGATCAAGGTTGGGTTTAGGTTTTTCTTCGACCCATTCTTTAATCTCCTGAGGTATCTCAATGTCCTCTTGTATTTCCATCAAGTCTAAGTCCAACTTTTCATCAAAGTTACAATCCTTGTGGAGAAAGGCTTCTTATCAGAAAGTACAGGCACATCTAAATTCAGAGTCCTGAAACAAAATATGCTTTCACCTAATATATGAAACTCTTTAATCATACAAAATGTGAGCATATACTGGCAAAATAACTGCTAATACTGTATAGAAAAGTAAATAGTTATTATTATCTATAGGGCAGAGGGGTTTTCTGCCCGTTTTACCCTTGTCGACCAATGAATGGACTGTTGCTCCAATTGTCAAGGGTAAAGTTATGATGGATTGCAGTGATGGAGGGGCTGTCATCGTCCTTTTTCTCCCGAATGATGACCATAACATCTGGGAAATCATCGTCTAGGGTGTATCTGTTGGTATGTTTATCATGGACAATGATGCGTATGCCTGACATCATTAGAGTGATGTCTTGTTTACGTTTCCATTTCCTCTCTTCCACTTCGGAATCAGGAATCAACACTTATTTTGCTTTAACTGGTATTGGTTTGGGAAATAGCATAGCCATAACATGGGCTGACACCTTTACTGGAGACTGTATAGGCTCAGGAGTTGCAGGTGGAGATAATCGCCGTGAGGCGGAAGCTTGAGTAATCTGCTTGTGTTTATGAGGGTTCCTATGACTGGAACTAGCAGAATAGCCTAGTCTGGTTGTCCGAGTTTGACTGGACATTTGAATTGGGTGCTTAATACTCAGATGACCCAATGATATCATTTCTTGTGTAGCTGCCATCACTTCGGTAGAAATCTTGGGTACGGGAAGTGGCGCTCCAATAGGGTGGTATTGTGTGTTGCTCACTTCCAAAGTATGAAAATTGGCCGGCTCAACTTCTGAATTGAAGCTGATGAGTGGTATGTCTCCTTGTTTAGGACATTCCGACTCAGCGTTGACAGTGACTAGGCTATTATTGACAATGTATTTAAGTTGTTGATGAAGTGTAGAAGGGACGGCTCCAGCCATGTGAATCCATGGTCTCCCCAATAGCAGGTTGTATCTTGAATCTATCTTGAGGATGTGAAAAGATACACAAAATGTATGGGGGCCAATCTCAATTGGCAGCTCAATCTCTCCGACAGAATTTCGTCTTGATCCATTAAAAGCTTTCATAACCGTATGGCTACTTCGGATCCGTTTGAGATTGACGTTCATCTTCACCAAAGTGGAAAAAGGACAAATATTTAGAGACGAACCTCCGTCTATCAAAACTCCAGCTAACATATACCCGGAGGACAAAACTGTAATGTGCAATGGCTTGCAATGATCGGTCCCTTCGGACGGTATGTCGTCATTAGTGAAAGATATCCCATTGTTGTTAAAAATGTGATCAACTAGATGTTGAAAGTTTTCCACATCCACTGATTTCGGCAAGTAGGCTTCTTCCAAAACCTTCAGTAAGATCTTCCTGTGATCCTCGAAAGAGAAAACCAAGTCCAGTATTTAAGATTTGATGTGAAGCTTCTCTTAAGCTTAAACCCACCTTGGCTTCATTATGGCCCATAGTGTGGAGGAATTTCTCAATCTTCTCTATGGGAATCTTCTTCTTTGTTTTTATGGTAGGCTTCATCACCCTCTGAGAAAGATACAATGGATTTTCCTTCGACACTATAGCAGTATTATGTGACGTGGATCCTTTAGCTTCTCCATAATTCCATGGGACTTTTTGTAAGCTAATAACAGAATAATGTGGTCTGAATGGTAAGCAAATTGGCTCTTATGCAACCACTTTCAAAGGATTTTCACTACCTTTGAGTTGAATTACATGTATAGGAAATGGCCCGACAATCTCATCAGTTTCAGAGGATATAACTGCTACTAGCCCCTTCCACTCAGTAGGACATGTATTTCGACTCTCGAGTAGCACAATGTCATCGTCTGTCAGTTGCAAGACACCACTGTCAATTAGATTCTAAATAAGGTGGCGGAGTGCCCAGCATTCTTTTGTGCTGTGACCGTGAGAATGTGAATGATATTGACATACTCCATCAGAGTTGAACCGTCTTGAATGGGGATTAATTAGAGGTAGAAGGGAGGTGATTCTTCCTTCGTTAATTAGTATCTGAAATATTTCCTCCATAGGTTGGCCCAGGTATGTAAATTCCCTTCTATTGGCAAAATCCCGATAAGCTTTTGCACTTGCTCTCTTCGCAACCTTGTCTTCCAGTGCTTCACTTTTTGAAGGTGATGATGGAGCATTCATAACAAAAGGAAGGAGACAGGCATGCTCCTGGCTGACTAACTGGCGTGTGACTTGATGCTGAAGGATCACCAGTTCTGCCAATAATTAACTTGCTTACATAGAGCTTTCATCTTTCGTTCCATAGAAAATTGGAACTTTGCGTAATCCCATCTATCAACACCGTCTTTGATCGTCTGGGATGATTCATCATTAAAATTGGAACTCTGTCCACTACTCCAACTAATCATATTGACCTCTTCTTCTTTGTGTTAAGGAAGAAGCTTGTCTTGCACATGAGGTTGATCTGGTTTGTTAACCACGATTTCATCGTTGTCTATTAAATCTTGGATATTGTGTTTCAAGGCCCAACAATCTTGAGTAACATGTCCAAGTGCCCTGGAATGATAAACACACTTCTGAGTAGCATTGAAACCCCTCCCATTAGGGTTGGCTGGTGGAAGAAGATGTGTGATTTTCTTCTGAGTAGTAAGAAGAATAAGAATATTCTCGAGCGAGTCCCCTAAGGGTGTGAACATTCGAGGGAGTTTTACTTCTCCACCTTTAGGGAATGGAGGGTTTGAAGACTGTTCTTGAAAAGGAGAGTAGTTTCTTCTCTGTATAGGCATATTCTGATTACCTTTTTGACCTTGTAGTATCAAGGAAACATCCTCCTCTTTCTTTTTATAAACCCTCCAGGGGTTGTTTCCATAAGTTCAGGAATAGATGTGCTTAGAAACTGCCTTAAGAGCGGCTAGGTCTTGAATATTTCCTGATTTCAACTCCATCTCTGCCATCTCTCCATGTTTGATCATTTCAGAAAATGGTTTGCTAATACCAGCTAAGACTCTCTCATGGAAAGGAACTTCTTGTATGTCTATGAAGGTCATGACCATTTCTGATTCCGTCATAGAGGGAATAACTTAAGCAGCAAAGCGCGTCCACCTTTGAGCATACTCTCTGAAAGACTCATTGGATTATTTCTTGACCTTGGTAATCTGATATCGGTCAGGAGCCATCTGAGACTGGAAGCTGTATTGAGTAAGGAAGGTGTGAGCTAGCTCTTCCCAACTATAGATCTGAGTTGTCTAATCTGGTATACCATGAACGGGTTTCTCCAGTCAGACTCTTCTGAAACAGCTGCATTATGAGCTTCTCAATTTTTGCATAAGATCCAAGTTCTCCAATGAACACCTTCAAATGTGTGTAAGGATCCCTTAATCCGTCATACTTTTCAAAGTTAATGGTTTTATATTTCTCTGGATAATGAACACCAGGGAATATGCAAAGGTCAGCATATGAAACACTCCTATGTGCTCCAATCCCCTTGAGAGAACAGATGGTTTCTTCCATTTGAAAGACCTTCTTCCTGATATCATCGGTGTCTAGATATCGTTTGAGATTGGTGTTTTCAGGGTCTTTGTTAGTCGTATCCAACTGAGGATCCGGATTTGTTTTATCCAAACCTTGAGTTCCTCCTTGTACAGAGGATTCTGTGTGTAGGCATCTTTGGGCCCTGATTAGACTGATACAATTCTTTAAGCAGAACAGCGAAATCTGTAATTTTTTTACTTAATTCGTCAAATTCTTCTCCAGAAACGGGATTAGACTGGTTAGAAGAAGACATGATTGGTTGTAGGCTCGTGGCCTATTTGGATTTTGAGCGGGTAATAGGCCCAATTGTTTCCCTACAAAAAAAATATGTAGTTTAGTCTTAGGGATAATGTAAATGTTTACATGCTATGTGAGGTATCCGTGTTTGGGATATTATCCTGCAAAATGGATGTTAGCTGTTTTGTAATACAGGATAGTATGCTAATTTTAAATATGCATGTGCACATTTTTCTTCGTATTTTCCATTACAATGGATTGACATGAAATGATATTTACAATTAAATGCTTTTACAAGTAATCAAAAATGTAAAGCATGAAGAGACTTTCCTCTGCGTTTGGTTTATCAGATGCTGACCTATCTTAGGTTTACTATCACAACTTTTTGGCATAAAGGTTCCCAGATCATCGCAATCTACTTGACGGGAAGTTAATCTGGTCTTTCAACTGGAGCGAATCAGGGTGGTGCCTTTCTTGAGCCTCGTTGGAATTAGTCTCCCTATGAGTCCAGTAATCAAACACCGACATGATAGCCTCCTAGTGGAGGAACCACACAATAGACATTCACATCCAACGTGTCTCACCATTTATGAAAATGATGATATGTGCGAAGCACTAATATCACAGATAGATATTTTATAATGCAGTAAGTAAAATGCATTCGTACACATTCATCAAAAAATATAAATGCAACATCCACACACAAGCATATAACAGTTTTGAAAAGCTTGTAGTAGCGGCTTAAGCCCTCTTACTGGTGTCCCCAGCAGAGTCACCACCTGTCGACGTCAGGATTTTTATTTGTCCCTTTTCTGTTCTTATTCTTTTGTTTTCTCATGTTATGTGAGATTTGTTTGAAAAAACAACTGAAAAAGGTCTGACATGTAAATGTCGACGATTTGACTGTACGCGTCGCCAGTTGGTGTTTTTACCTGGTTGTACCAACGTAACCGAGAAAAGGTTTACACATTGACCCCGTGATGTGACACTGCTAAACGGGTATTTGAAACCGAGATTCATTTGAGTTCGGGGGCTTGATTATGCGGAGGGAAGGTGTTAGGCTCCCCCCGACATCTGTGTTGTCACGGTGACCGCCACTTTTCAAGAAACTGTTATATGAATGAGTATGTGTGTGTGTGGGTCAATGTGCTATTATTTGGAAGTAGTACGAGGCCTCGTTCGTACCTATATACAAAGGGTTTGAATTTATATAAAAAAAATTTAGTTTTAAACATGATATAGTAGTAAGGTTTTGTAAAAGAGGTTTTTCAAACCTTGTGCTCGATAGTAATTGAGACCTTTTCATACTTCCATTTTATTATTAAATGTTCGGCTTGATTGCTTTTATTTTCGAGATGCGAAGCATCTTTGAGAAAATAATATATAACATTGCCGAACTCATCATGGGCATGAAAACCATCTAAGGATATTCAAACACCGTGAATAACTTACAAGCTGCTTACAGCTGAAAATGTCCATCACGGGAACCGAATCTAGATTCAGTGGACTAAATCTGTGATCACATGATTCCTAGGCTCACATGATGCCGCAGTTTATATGAAAAGCAGTAAGCAGTTATATATATAAAAGTTGTAAATATATATAT
Organism: Panax quinquefolius; assembly: GCA_020205615.1. Lineage (NCBI taxonomy): Eukaryota > Viridiplantae > Streptophyta > Magnoliopsida > Apiales > Araliaceae > Panax > Panax quinquefolius. The sequence continues at coordinate 60,066,823 of CM035163.1, forward strand.
ACAGACATGATTAACCACCACAAAGCACCTCCATGGGGGATCGGAAATTTAAATATATAAAAGCGGTAAATATATATATAGAGACATGATCAACCACCACGAAACACCTCCATGGGAGATCAACAATGTAAAAAAAGCAATAAATACGATCAACTACCAAGAAGTAAACTCCAGGTGGGACTAAATGTAAATAAAGTAGTAAAAATGATCAACCGCCACGAAGTAAACTCCAGGCGGGATGGAATGTAAATAAAGTAGTAAAAGGCCACGAAGTAAACTTCATTCTTGACAGAAATATATATATATATATATATAAGCGGTAAGCGCACAAGAAGTTTCTCAATCCTGGCTCGGTTTATCATTTCAGCGATTTGTCGCTATATATTTATATATAAAAGCAGTAAACGCACCGAATATAAAACCCAGGCTCATCGAACATGGTTCGACAATAGTTTATATATATATATATATAAGCAAGTAAACGCTCCAGACATAAGTCTAGGCTCAATCGAGGCATAACTCGATAATATTAGTCCATATATATAAATATATACATATATAAGTATATATATATATAGACAGAAATGAAAATGTCAGACCGAAGTCCGGGCATACACACACAACACAACTCTCAATGTGAAGAATAATGTGTTCAAATGTGAAGAGAAAGGCTTTATAGTGTGTAAGAATGCTTATAGTGGGCTTCCAAAGAAGACTTAATGACTCTAGGTGGATGAACACTCGGCTCCCACTGGTAAAAATATAGATATATGTGAGCTAACATATGTTTAAAATGAGAAAGCATTAAATATGGGGAGTGTACAAAGCAAATTTGACAGGGCTTCCTCGCCTTTTTCTTTTTTTAAAATGGCCACCCTAAGCTCTATATTTATAGAGCTGGTGGCCGCAGGTGTAATTGCGACTGCCCGGGGTACCCCTGTAAGAACCCGAATTTTCAAAAAATATTAAAATAAGAATTTAGTAAATAAAATTCTTAAAGCATGAGATGGGTTCAAACAAGAATATATAAATGTGTTACGAGGTATGTGGTATTGTGTAACATAGGGTAATATGAGCCATGTAGTAAGTGATGTTGTGTTTAATAAATATATATCATTATTATATATTTGTTATAAATGGTAGAGATGAATTAGTAAGAAGATGGATAAGATTTATCTATCGGCATTAAATAATTTATAGAATTATTTTATCATTGTAAGTTGGTGACCTTAAATATCCTTGATAACCACCAATTTCTTTAGTATATGTATGAGTATGTATCAAGTCTAAGGAAGTGCAATCGTACCCTTTAATGGTGGATGTATATGAGCTGGGCTAAACAATTCCTTCTGAGAGCGGAGGTATATATGAATTAGTCACCAATCTAACTCACTGTGAAAACAGTGTAGACGAGACGGAAACTAATTTGTTGGTTGTTTGTGGAAAACCACTCAGTGTACTATATTGAATAACATTAAAGACTCGATATGTGCTAGGTTTGGACTTGTATATATGTACTTTGTCGACGAGAGAAGAAAAATAATTTATCTTTAGATAAATATTGGTTAGAGATTTATTGACTAATATAGGGATTTGGTTAAATGTATAGATTAAAGAAAGAAGAGTATGAACTTGAAGTTTAATCTCTAAGTTATTCAAGAATGTAGTCATTAGAGATTCATTTTGGTTAGTATAATGGGATAGAATGTATGGAGCATATTAAAGGATTTGCGAGTTAAGTTTCTGTTGAAGCAGAACATGTCTGCATTTGAACTTAAGGTGGCGCGACCGCGCCACTCACAAGCCTAAGACCAGTACGGCCGCGCTTATCTGCAGATGGTTCAGGATGAGTTTGTGTAATATGAACTTTAAGAGTTGTATATTAGTGGCTAATATGTTATATAAAGGATCATAAGTTATGTTCCTACTATCCATGAATGGATTTAGATAGCAAAGCATGAATTGAATGTGGGTTAGTTATGGAAATTAACTAAACAAGAATAAATATTGGTTAACTTAAATTAAGTTGAAAATTATATTATGGAATAATATAATTGTATGGAAGTGGCGTGATAGTAAATTAAATAAAAGGAGTAATTCACTTAAGTAAAATGGTGAATTAATATATGTGCTTTACATAAAGAAAATGAAATGATTATGTTAATTAATTTTGGTATTTTTATATATTACATAATATGGTAATATATGAAAGGGTTTAATATTTGAAAGTCGTGAATGTAAAGATTGAGGATGTTGTCTTAGGACAATCGAATAATTATACTACAGTTGTATAATTTAAATAATTAATAGAGTAAATATTAATTATTCTAAGTGTAAAGGTTGTACATATTATAAGTATGTAATTATTTAAGTAAGCTAAATAATTTAGCATTAGAATAAAGTGTGACATAAACTTTATATTAAATAAACAGTAAAATAATGTAGAATTGGGGAAAAGCCAAATGTGGCCTAGACCCCTAATCTTTTATTGTAGAGATAATAAGCCTTGTATGGCCTGGGTTTTAAAGTTAAACTGGACTGAAGGTTTAACTGAAATTATTAAAAGAAAATAAATGGTGAGTTAATAAATAATTGATATTAATTATCATTATAATAGTTGAGTGTATTTGAGATGATAACTTTTATGGAAAATGATGGATTTAGAATATCCAACTATTTTATAATTAGCCCAATTAAAATATTAATTGGAATAAACCAATGTACATGGATTATATAATTCTATGTGAGTGGGTGTATATGTATGCACATTTGGGGGAAAATATCATATAAACCTAAGTATGCTAATAATAATATGGAATGCTGAGTTTTATGGGTATAATGTCCCAAATTGAGAGTCATTGCTTCATCACGTGAAATACAAAAAGCCTAGCTAGCTAGCTTGCTTGCTTGCTTCTTCTCCAAAATCCATAGCTTTCAAATGATGAAAAGGGGAGTGGGCATAATGATGTGAATCAACTACAATCCAACAACTCCTTGTTAACCTTCATACAATCCTTTAATCCATGTGTTTAATTTAGTGGGAAAAGACAATATTTGTGTTTTTGTTTCTCTATAAATGCAACCCATCTCCTTCTATTTTCCATTGCTGAGAATTGCTAAGTGTGAGATTTAGAGCATACAAGTGTTCTAAGAACTTGGAAGTTCAGTAGTATTGAGAGCAATGGGAGGATTGAAGAGCTAGAATTAGCAACTTCAAGCTTCAAGAGGTAACCTTACTCTCATAGATGTTCTAAATTCCAAAGTTTGATAAATTCTAATAATTCTCCAAAATTCTCTGTTAAGTGGGTTGAAAATTTAGTGTTATGGGTTAACATAGTTTACATGTGTATTATGTATCAATGTAATGTGTTGAGCATGATGATTGGGTGATTATAATACATGTTCTTCAATTCCTTAGTAATGTTAAGAAAAAGTAGCTTTTGAGTCAAAAAATTGATGGCTAAAGCTTGTTTCAATCCATGAATTATTGTTAGATGTTGTTAATATAGTTCAATACAAAAACAACGAAAGTTAAATGAACCCATTTGGTTGAAAAAACGAATTCGTGGTGAATGAATTCGCTAAACTTTTCAAAAACATGAAAATTTAATATGAATATGAGTTTTGGATTAATCTGTGGGCTAGTTAATGTATTTGAAGTGTTATAATTACTCTGTAGATGGGTAGCTAAGAGTTTAACGAGTCCAACGAATCGAAAACCAACTCATTCTGACTTAGGATGAAGAAGTTATGGAGATTTGAAGTAAAAACATATAGAAAACTACAATCTGGGCAAGGCCATGCGCGGCCGCGCTGTCCAAGAGCATTGGGACGCGACTAGGACTGCCAAATGGTGCGGGCAGGCTAGGAATATAAAGGAATTGGGCGCGGCCGTGCCCAATGTGTGACTGGTGTGACTGTTTTGACCTGTTCTAATCAAACGACCATAACGTATTCATACGAACTCCGATTGAGGTGATTCACGATGATCCGGAACGAGAACGAATAGACCTACAACTATGGTTCTTTAAGGGGTTCAATTTGAAGTCGTTAGTAAGGGTCAAAATAGTTATATTTGTGACTGTTACGTAATACGAGGTGATCAGAGGGTGTCGAACGAGCACATACACAAGTATAGTGCTCCCGACGATGAAATATGTTGTTCTAAGTGGTAAAACATAAATATGCATGATAATAGACATGTCATATAACTAAGATTACTTTACTCATTATGTAATGATTTCACATGATTTTCTAAAAGAAAACTTAAAGTTTTTGAGAAACGAAAGTTGATGAATTTGGTGTCCTTTGAGTTCTGACCTTGGACCCTATGTACGCATATCAATGGACATGAAATGTAGTTTTAAAGTTGTCTTGCATATAATAGATTGATATAGCTTGGTTTAAAGTGTTTTGAAAGAAAAACTTGAAGTTTTGAAAAAGAAACTTCGCGAACTTTGTGTCTTTTAAGTTCCGACCTTAGAAACATGTGAATATGGCCTTGTTATGTGCGCGGATGGATAAGGAATGTAATTCCAAGATGTATTGCACATAAAAGGTTGTCAAGCTCTGTTTAGTATGTGTTTTAAAGAGAAATTTAAAAGTTTTATAAACTAACTTTGACGAGCGTTGTGTTACTTGCATTATGACCTTATAAGCAAGCATGATAGAGTTATTTATGCCTTTAAACATGAATGATATGTGCACTCAACTAGTCAAGCATGACATAAGTTATTTAAGTATGTTTTAAAAGTATGAACTATGTTATGTCTATGTAAATGAGATAGATACATGCGAACATGCGTATTAAAGGTTGTTAGTACCAATATAAGGTTTAAAAGCGTATAAACCTTTAACCTTTGTTAAAAGAAGTTATTAAGCCTTGTTATTGTAAATAATTCAACATAGAACTATGTAATTCAAAACTAAATGATTTGAAATGTGAATTTGAAGAACTATTAGAACCTACTTGATGTATGTTTATAGTACGTATCAGAATACATGTCGTGCTAGGAATTATATTGGGCAATAAAAAGCCTAAGTCTGGTTCTGGCTGGGAGTAACGCGGCCACGCCACTCCCAAGCTTAAATGAAGCTTGACCGCACCATTCTGCATAGTGTCCAAGAGAAGTTTGTTAACTGCATGGTCTTATGTTATGGTTATATGTTATCCTTAAGGACTACAAGTTATGAAACACGATTGTTTAGATAAATATGATAGTAGAATGTGCTAGTCTCGTGGTTATCCTAAGTTCAAGTAAAAATGAAACCAAGTTAGGAAACAATATTTGTTCTTATATTAAAAACGTATGAAATGTATGACTAATGAATATTAATCTATGATTATATAACTGTGTAGGAATACACGCAGTGCAGATAAGCTTTAAGTAGTTAAGTCGTAGTTGATAAACTACGAATCAGGCAAGTCTTTCAGTTCCTATTTGTTATATGAATTCGATAACTGTTAGTTGAGCTATATTATGCCATGAGAATGCTGATGTATATATATCAAATGAATATGAGATATATATGAAATGTGAAAGTTGATCTTTGATGATATGCTTGTGATATAAACTTATATGCCTGTTATATGAGAAGTAACATGCGTAGTAAATATTGATTGATTATGAATGCATGAACTGTGTATGTTATTATATGCTACGTGATGCATGAAAACTGTTAGAATTACTAGGCTATCGAGCTCACCCTTGCAAATAACCACTTTTGCAGGTTAAGGACTCACGGTAAATTTACTTGATTGATAAATTTCAATAGCATCGAAGGAGATTGATTTGTTTATTTAAATATATGTTCTTGAACCATGATTAGGTTATAGGAGATGTACATGATAATAGTTTATAAGGTGTAATACATGTTAAATTGTACTATGTGATACATAGAGAAATTCGAATCAAGATGTAAAGATTTATACGTAATTCGAATAGAAGGAATCATAACATAATTTGATTCAGGGATTTGCAATTGATTCAAGTTAAGGAATCGATAAAAGATTATTTTTCAAAGGAGATTGAAAAAGTTTAAATTATTCCGCATATTTTTATAACATTGAATATTATGTAAAACAGGAATGGTAAATGACCAAGATTTGAAACATATAAAAGTTTGGGGTCATTACATAGATCCTGGAAATAGAAAGAATTTATATTCTAAATTGTAATAAACAAAGTTATATACATTAAGTTATGAATAAGTGATATAAATAGTTTGACGATAGTAGTATCGTGGCGGACCGGATCTGTGGTTCGAAGGGACCCGAATTTGGGGGCGTCACAGGTTGGTATCAGAGCTGTAGGTTATAAACTTAGGTAAGTGTACCTTAGGCTATAACCTGAGAGAGAGAGAGAAAGATAAAGATTAAAATATATATAAGTGAATATTTAAAGAAGAATCTTGAAGTATCTAGAGAATGAGGATTCAAGAGTTTCCTAACTCTGGTAATAAAAGTGTTAAGACAATTTTTATAAGATGAATATGACAGAGATAATGAGAATGAACTCGAGTGGAGTTTTGTGGATAATAGGGAAAGAACCCTAAGGTAAATTGATGATCACGACGTGATCGGATTGAGCTATGAAGTGATAAATAGTCTGTAACGACTAAGTGTGTATAACTTGATGATATATGAGAATTGTAAGACCCCAAATTTTATGAATAAAGATTTAGTTTTCTCGAAATATTTTTTGAATATTATGGTGTGGATTTGAGATAGTGTTATAGTTGTGGGTAGTATTTACAAATTTTACAAAGTAAGAAAGTGGTTATATAATATTCGATTGGTCGAGGAATATTCGTTTTAACATGGAATATTCCTACGACGACACAATCATTGGTGGACCCCACAACGGAAGTATTGTCGTAGTAAGAAAACGACAGAATTATCTTTTTATAAAAATAACTGCGGAAGTGTTACCGTTAAAACTGTTGAACTACCCGATAGTAAAAGTACAGTAATACGCGTGGTTGTATAGTAGCACACAGTATTGGTTGTTGATGCTTACGTGAGAAGTCACTCAGTTATACTCAATTTTTGCTACAGTAATTGTTGCATCATATCTCTCATATTATTGATTCGATTATTGTCACATTATCATCTGTATAATATGATATATTATTAAATCAATAATTGAGACGACAAAGTTATTCATATTATTAAATTTTAATATTTACAATGTCTAGAAGTTTTGTCAATGAGAGGTTTGGTCATCTAATTGCGCGCCAATAAGGAGAAATCCTTATCGGAAAGCCCTCTCTTTCCTAGGAACGACCTGGTTGTTAAATATTGTGAATTTTATTATTAATGATGAATAAGTTCGTGTTGATTAAAGATGAAATTGATAGTTACATTGTGTTGGAATTATTAGTGTTAATTAAAATCGACATTTATTTCGATAATAATTAATGTCTGGATGTTATCGGGTAATTAATCGAATAAATGAGGAATTAATTGCTATTAATTCACATGATTATAACTATTTGTTCACATGTGTGTACTATTGATTCACATTATTTACTATTATGGGAGTTGGTGCGAGATTGATAATACTTGCATGACTAAGCTAAAGATGGAGGTATGGATGGAGGTACTATACTGTTATTCGTATTTTCACATGATTATAACTATTGAATCACATGATTGAACTATTAATTCACATTATTTACTATTAGGGGAGGTGGTGCAAATTTGATAATACTTGCAGGACTAAATTAAAAATGAAAGGAAAGTTGGAGGTATTGTATTGTAATTTTTTGAGCCCCAAAACGTGCAATTATCGAAACTATATTTTTTTATAAATAGAAGCTCATTCTTCCTTCATTTCTCACCAATTCACTAAAGCTATAGAGTAATTATTAGAGGGGGAAATTATAGAGAGAAAGAAGAGAAGTCTGCGCTACCTCTATTCCAAAGATCCGACTTTATTCTAAGGTAAGGGGTATTATTTCTTTTGTATTCATGAAGAGAGCTATTGTTATTCCATTCCTTATTATTCTGTTGGAATAACCTGTATATGCGATGTACCGCATATATGGTGAAGTTTTCTGTTATTCAATTCTTTATTATTCTATTGGAATATCCTATCTGTGCGTTTACGCATGACCTGGTTCCATTATTTATTATTCTATTGGAATATCCTGTCTGTGCGTTTGCGCATGACCTTGTTCCATTATTTATTATTCTGTTAGAATAACTTGTCTGTGCGGTCTATCACATGTCTGACCAATTCTTTTGTTATTCCATTCTTTATTATACCCAGTTGGTTAAAGTTTTGGCTTCTATACTCCATGAAATTAGTGGAATATCCTTCATATTTGCACTTCATCCAATATCTTTTCATGGAAATATTCTTCTGAGTATTTTTGAATTTTACTCTACAAAGAAGTATCATGTTGACAATTTGGACATTATTGATTTCTGGATAAATTAGATTATAAATCTTTAAAAATTTATTCTTGAACTTGTTTTAATAAATTCCTATATCATTGTCATCATCTTCATGTTTATATTCTATTGAAAGTCATCTGTGACTTGTAGTGCATAGATGGACTTGGTATGATTATGACCAGGGATCATTCGGTATAATCATGACCGTAATGTTACAAATGATGTGGTAAAAGTCCTAATTGGCCCGTAGTGCATTAATGGACAGTTGTTGACATGATCATGACCATTAATGAATACACAAATATCTATGGCACGTAGTGCATGGATAATTTGTGGTCGTGATACTAAAGAATATCCTTGGTCGTAGTGCAGGGGTGATTCAGTGATGTGGATTATTTATTAAGCTGAGTCTCAGCGATAAAAGTGATGAAAAACCTTTTAAATCATAGAAGATAGTAGATTTTGTTCTCTACTTGACTCTTCTAATGGATTGCGTGTTCCGCTGCAGTTAAACTTTATGTTTGTTATATTGTATCAGTTTAACACTGTTGTAGGCTAACGATAATTTATTCTGCATTATCTTAGTCATAATATTTCTTACTGGGCTAGTTGAGCTCACCCTTTTGCTTTCATTATTCTCTTCAGGAAATGAGAACGTAGCAGGGACTAGTCAAGGAATGGAGTGCGGTCCAGATGATAGCATTAGTAGTCCTCACTATTCCGTTAAATAGTGTGACAATAAATGTAATGAGGACTCAATTGAGTGTGGATATTGTCTAGATGACAATATTATGTTTTGTCGTATTTTACACGACAAATGTATAATTAAGTTTTTAATTGTATTTTGTACCATGTATTTGGCGACTCAGAATGGGTGATGTATACCTGTTTTGGGGGTGTCACAGTTGGTATCAAAGCTTAGGGATATGATCCCTCGCTAAGATGTGAGACAAGAACTAGGAGGGGAGAGACGGGGAATTCCTTCTCTAGTATGACCTACCTAAGTTTATTTTGTATTTAATTGGTCGGTCAAAGTATATGGATAATATGTGATATGTTAATTAACCCTTGTTTTGTGACAGTGTTTGAAAATGGCATCTGAAAATGTTTAGATCAGCAATGAAGCACGTGAAACCATTGAGTAACCAACGATCAATACCCAAGATAATGTACATCAGGAAGGCGACAATCCTCATGCAAACAACAACACTAACCAAATGATGAACGATGGAATGTTCAGAGGCTTTATGCAATTCATGCAACATCAGGCGAGAGTGGCTCCTGTCCAAAATGAAGGTGGAAACATTAGCAACTTTCGGACGGTCACCGCTAAGCAGTTCAAGGAGCTGGGACCATCGGAGTTTTTTGGAGAACCAAAACCACTTAAGGCGGAGACGTGAATAAAGCATATCAACAAGATATTTGATGACTTGGGATGCTCCAATGAGCAAAAGGTTCCCTTTTCCACCTTCATGTTGCGGGCAGAGGCAGATTACTGGTGGGAATCTGTAAAGCATACTCAACCTGCCGCACTGAAGATGTCTTGGGAGAAGTTCCAAGAGCTGTTCAACAACAAGTACTTTCCTGAAAGTGTTCATCACATGAAAGAGGTAGAGTTCATTAAACTGGAGCAAAATAACATGACCGTGTCGCATTACGAAGCTAAGTTTGCCGAGTTATCCCGGTTTGCGTCCCATTTGGTTGATAATGAGGAGAGAATGACGCGAATGTTTCTAAGAGGTTTGAAACCCGAGATACGTTAATATCTTATATCTCATAAACTGTGTTTGTATTCATATGTTACTAATAGGGCTCAGTTATTGGAGCGCGATAATGAGTCAACCCAACCAAAAGAGAGCTGCCGGCAAAATGATAATACTAGTGATAGCAGTCATCAAAGCGGTGACAATAAGCGCGGAGGGAATCAACATGCCAGAAATGGTAACCACTTCGGTGGTAATCATGGCCAAAACAGTAAGAATTGACATTTCAAGAAGAGGAGATTCAACAATGATGGAAAGACGTCAGCATCAGCACCCGTTGTTAAGGAAGGAGAACGACCACCTATCATATGCTTCAAATGCGGAGGGGAGGGACATATCAGTCCAAACTGTACGCAGCAGTCTAAAACCTATTATAATTGTGGAAGAGAAGGTCACCTAGCCCGATTTTGTCGTGCACCAAAGTCATGTCCAGCTGGGATAGTGGCACCAAAGGCGGATGCGGACAAAACAAAGTCGGTGGTTTCAGGAAGAGCGTTTTTCATGACTTCTCAAAAAGCGAGTAACCCAAATGAAGTTAGCACGGGTTAGTTAATTATAAATTCTTGTGAAGTTTATACCTTATTAGATACCGGTTCTACCCTTTCTTTTATCTCTCTTACTTGCGCTCAACGTTTAAATTTGACTACGGAGAAGTTAGACTTTGACTTATTGGTTGAAACTTCGTTAGGAGAAACCTTCGTTACCTCCACTGTTTATAAATCTTGTTGATTCAAATCAACACTTTCACGTTATGTGTCGATCTTATCTCTTTGAAAATACTTGCCTTTGATGTGATTTTAGGAATCGATTAGTTAACTACTCATCATGCTTTTCGTAAGGTTGTTAGCTTTCATATTCCTAACCAACCTATTATGCGAATTCAAGCAACTAAAACCCTAAAGTCAATCACTGTCATATTAAGCCATAAGTAAAGAGGCCTAAGTCTTTCGTTGGTGACTTCCAAGTCTTGGAATACACCGAAGCTAGAATATCCGTAGGGGACGTCGTGAATAACAATGGCAAGTTGATAGGTATCAATGTGATGTGTTATCCAAGTCTTGGATGAAGGTCACAGTTTTGAATGATATTTCTATTGTTAATAAATTTCCTGACGTACTCCTGGAGACTTCCTGGCCTACCCCAGAGCGTGAAATCAAATTTTTTACTGACCTCAGTACAAAACCCATTTCTAAAACCCTCAAATATTTCTTCAACCAAAATGAACATATAATGTGCCAAAGACGTTGGCTCGAGCTGTTGAAGATTATGATCATACCTTCAATATCATTGTGGAAGAGCGAACGTGGTAGCTGACATGTTGAGTAGAAGATCGTACGCATTTACGAGTGCGATGTTGTTAACACAAAAACCCATCTCGTATAACTTACAAATGATGAAGATAGAGTTAAAGACTCTAGGGACCCACGTGAAGATAATGAATGTACGAGTAGAATCGACTTTAATCGATAAAGTTAAAGCCGCTCAAGCTACACACCCGAATCTGATGAATGTGAAGAAGAAGGTTCAAGAAGGCGTTATCTCAACCCTCGATTCAATTGGCCCATTTGAAATCCTCTATAACTGTGGCCTATAGACTTGTTTTTCTGCCAAGTATGTCGCGTGTTAATAACGTTTTTCACATATCATTATTATTAAAAACTTAGTCTTGGGGGACTTTGGAGCCAAATTTCAGAATAATTAATGAATCTGAAAAAATTATGAAATCAAAGTGGTTTTATAGAGCATGTTACAAGCTTTCCATAGCCTCGAAAATGGACTAATTCTGATAACAGATGAAGAAGTTATGAAGATTTGAAGTATGTGTGTCAAAAGTTACAAAATCTAGAAAATTGGAGTTAAGTGCCAAAGGTCGAGCACCTAGGCACTAGGCTCGGCGCTTAGAATCTGTTCTTGGGCGCCTAGGCGCTTGCCCAAGGCCAAATTTAGGTGCCTAGGAGCTGGTCAAGTGTTAAGCCAAAATCTATCCGGACGTCCTTTAGTAAATTGGGCATAACTTTTTCATACGAACTCTGATTGAGGTGATTCAAGATGATTCAGAAAGATAATGAGTTGACCTAAATCTTTCATCCTTTATGTTTTGAGATTTGAGGTTGGTATAAAGTCATAAAATGGCTATTTTAGGGACTGATGTGCATTTAGAGGCAATCGAAGGACATCGGGCATGCACGTATGCAACGTGCAATGTTTTTGACGATAAAGGTATTCAAGGTATCCTCACCTCTTCGACATACCAAGTACGTACGTAAATTTTGAGGGCGAAATTTCATAAGGAGGGGAGATTGTAAGACCCCAAATTTTATGAATAAAGATTTAATTTTCTCGAAATATTTTTTTGAATATTATGGTGTGGATTTGAGATAGCGTTATAGTTGTGGGTAGTATTTACAAATTTTGCAAAGTAAGCAAGTGGTTGTATAATATTCGATTGGTCGGGGAATATTCATTTTAAAAGGGAATATTTAAATGCGACCAAGACAATCATTAGTGGACCCCACAATGTAAGTATTTTCAGTAGTAAGAAAGCGAAAGAATTATCTTTTATAAAAATAACGACGGAAGTGTTACCGTTAAAAAGCATTGAACTACCGGTAGTAAAAAAATACGATAATATGCGTGGTTGCATAGTAGCACACGGTATTGGTTATTGATGCTTACGTGAGAAGTCACTCAGTTATACTCAATTATTGCTATAGTAATTGCTGCATCATATCTCTCATATAATTGATTCGATTATTGTCACAGTATCATCTGTATAATATGATATATTATTAAATCAATAATTGAGACAACAAAGTTATTCATATTATTAAATTGTAATATTTATAATGTCTAGAAGTTCTATCAAGGAGAGGTTTAGTCATCTAATTGCGCGCCAATAAGGAGAAATCCTTATCGAAAAGCCCCCTCTTTCCTAGGAACGACCTAGTTGTTAAATATTGTGAATTATAATGTTAATGATGAATAAGTTCGCGCTGATTAAAGATGAAATTGATAGTTCCATTGTGTTGAAATTATTAGTGTTAGTGAAAATCGACATTTATTTCGAAAATAATTAATGTCTGGAAGTTATCGGGTAATTAATCGGATAAATGAGGAATTAATTACTATTAATTCACATGATTATAACTATTTGTTCACATGTGTGTACTATTGATTCATATTATTTACTATTAGGGGAGTTGGTGCAAGATTGATAATACTTCCATGACTAAGTTAAAGATGGAGGTATAGATGGAGGTACTACACTATTATTCGTATTTTCACATGATTATAACTATTGAATCACATGTTTGAACTATTGATTCACATTATTTACTATTAGGGGAGGTGGTGCAAGTTTGATCATACTTGCAGGACTAAATTAAAAATGAAAGAAAAGTTGGAGGTATTGTACTATAATTTTTCGAGCCCCAAAACGTGCAATTATCTAAACGATATTTTTCTATAAATAGATGTAAAAATCGAAAACCCTAATAAGACTCGTATATATAAAATCCCATTATATAAATAAAATTTCTCCGTTCTGAATGTATTATATGTTAATATATACTTGGTTTTACAAATTTGACCCAATAAATTTTTGTCCGAAAAACGTCGTGCTTGACACCTCGTGCTTAATTTTTTTTTCTATATTCGGACTTTTCAGTAAAATTATTTTGACAAGTTGTTTTATCGTGCTTACACTAAGAAAACGCTTTGTCGTGCTTGTTAGGATTAGTGAGAAATTTAGGTTAACAATCCTAGATTAACAAACCCTAACCCTAATTAGCAAAACCCTAACCCTAATTTGTAAACCTAACCCTAATTAGCTAAATTAACTCTAATTAGCTTATGTTAACACCTAATCATGGTTAGTAAACTTCAATTAGGTACTAATTAACATTATTTAACATTCCTAATCATTAGAAACAAAACTCTAATCAAGATTAGTTATGATTAAAGCCTAATTAAGCTACTAAACAAACCTAACTAGCTCACAAGGAGGTTAGGAGTCACCATTGCAAGTTCCAAGGTAGTACATGACATGCTTGTAACTCCGAAGCATCACCATAGTCATCTGATCAGATCTTTGTAGAGGCAAGTTGCTAAAAAATGACCAGAAAGCCAAGTTGAAGAATTCTAGAAATAGGAACCTTAGGGCTAAGCAAACTCACAAAATTCCTAAGCCTAGATACACTTATAAACCTACCAAATCAAGCCTGGGTGATATCAGCAACAACATCAAAAGTTAGAATAAAAAATTGCTCAAGAAAAGGTACAAACCCTAGTTTATAATTAGCTCTTTGATCTTATGTTAGATTTGTTGTTTAGATGTTTAGAATTATGTATTAGTATGTTAGAAAGTATGTTAGATTGGTAGAACACGTTTTCATAACATCTAGATGCCTTAATTAAGTGTTTTAAGAAATCTGGAAATTTTAAAAACTAAGTGTGACAGCCGAATGTCAAAGCCTATAGATTCATATGTGTTTATGTTTTGGTCTATTAATTGTTTGGTATTTGTAGCCCGTTAGTTGGTCTTTAATCTGGAAAAAAAAACCAGGTTCATTTGAACCATAGGTTTCAATTTATAAGCAATCAAAGTTGGTTGACTGTTCACGGATTGCAGTTTTTTGGGTTACCCAGAAAGCTCAAGAACAGTTGAACTGACAACTTTGACCAATTTGTTTAATCGTCTTCTGTTTGTTATTTTTGTAAGTTTTTGTTATAGATCAATACTTTGTTATATTTACTACATATCTATAATCTTTAATGGAACAAACAATGTATAGGTTTACTAGAATTAATGGTCAAAAGTCGTTGACCGAGCTTGACCAAGTTTTTTGGATTTTCCAGAAAACTGAAGAACACTAAGAACAACGTTTGGCTGTACTTTGACTAGCATAAATAGAGACCTTAGATTTATGCTTTGTTCATATTAATGTTATATATATGTACCCTGACATATATACTACATGTTACAACAAACATTACACACATCAAATACACAGAATCGAAGATATTTAAGCCACAAAACCGTTGACCGGCCATGACTTCTATTCTGGGTTACCCAGAAACTCAAGAACAGCTCTGACAGTGACTTTGAGCCTCTATAACTTCTTGTTATATGTAGGTTAAAGTCTAAAATTTGTTTCATGTTATACTACTGTATGAGTACTACAACATCAACTCTTGAACAAACCAAAACTCATTAACAGTAACCTTATAATTAATGGTCAAACTAGTAACTCGGCCATGACCAAACTGCTACCCAGAAACTCAAGAACACCTACAAATGACACTTTCTATCCTTTGAAGGGCTTTTAGCGATGAGACAAAAAATTATTTTTCTAAAAATAAATTATAAAAATTAGAAATAATTAATAAATAAATATAAAAGCAGCTTTTAAAAATTATATTAAATTATTATAAATAAATTACGATATTTTTACATAAATTCAATAATTATTTTATATTATTTTGATATTATTAATAATTAACTTATTAATAAAGAAATTAGAATAATTATTTATAAATACTAAATAATTATAGAAAAATATTATTAATGATATAAAAATTATAATAAATGAATATAAATTATTTAAAAATTATAATCCATGTTTTTGTAAAATTTTAAGTAAATATTAATTACTTATAAATAGAAATAAATGATTTAAAAATCAAAATAAATTTTTAAATACTTTAAAATTTCTAAAAAGATATTTTAAATTATAATTAAATTTTATAAATAAAATTTAGTCCATTTATCAAAGGTATTAAACACAAAACCCTATTAATCTAACCCAATATTATATTAATGTTATAATTGAGTATTGTTATCAATACTAACGTGTTAGATTTATATATATAAACTTCGTAGGTATTTATTAACGATTGAATAGCATAACTTGACTGATCTACGCTCAGGCAAGTTCTCTATCCTTAAATTTCTTATAAAGCAAATTTCTTAAACCCTATTTATTCATTGGACAAGATTTTTATATTGATATGTTGTTGATATAATATACTACACCTACAATTGAATTACCTTCTTATTGTAAAGTTATTGCTATAGTTCCAGCATAACTAAGAAATGAATTATTTATTCATATGATAATGTTTATTGAGCATGAACTGTTGAGTCAAACTAAATTATTTTGGTAAGACATCTTATACTAAAGTTGGGTATCCCGTAAGGGATTGAAAGTTAGTCAATTCATATATTGACATTTAGTGTATTTTGAGCACTAGTGGGATGATATGCATACTCCTAAGATGTTGAATAGGCTGATCCCCTATCTCATATCTAAACAAAATTTCTAAGTCTGTGTGACTAACAGAAATAAAGAAAATTCCAGAAATGGTTGAAATTAGAAATCCAGAAATGGTACTACTATCATTCGAAATTTGAACTGTTATATTTCTTCAAATCCTATATTGTTATAAATACAAAACTTGTTGAGCATGTCATAGCTCACTCTTGCAAATTATTCCCTTTGTAGTTTTAGATGGTAATCCTGGAACTTCTGGAGTAGATAAAGGGAAGCGTCCCTACATAGATAAAATTATATTTTTGTCTGTTTGAATACCTTGTAATAAGAACTCATTATAAGAATCATGTAATCGAATCTTAATATTATGATATATATAACATCTTTATTTCCGCAACCGTGTTTTCTTACATAAATAGATGTAAAATTAGACTTCTTCAAATCTAGTTGAGATCCTTGGGAACTATTTATCTGAGTGAGGGTATTAATAGCATGGACTGTTCATGTTGTTATTGATACTCTGGATTTCGGATAGATAGTTACTATCGATACGATAATATAAATTCATTTGGCTTAGACTATACATCTAGGTGAGGGTATTAGTAATATGGATTGTTCATGTTATTGCTGATACTCTGACTTTCGGATAGATGGACTCTAGTCACAAATACAGTTAATATATCCAAGTGAGGGTATCCAAACACAGTAAAAGTTCTCTTGAGAATTGACAACGGGTATGGGATACTGTGAATTTTGGATCTATGAGAATTATATCTGCTAGTCCCTCTATTTAATGTAATTTTATAATCAGATACCATGGGTGTATAGATTTAAAAGCATTATGTCGATTTTCTGTAAAACACCATATCAGATACCGTGGGAGTATAGATATGGGGGTGTTACAATTTTGGTATCAAAGTTGTTAAGGCTATAGATATAAAGAAGAGAAATCTTAGTATATAGTCTTTGAGTCCGTAAAAATTTTAATAGTATACATAAAATATAACATTAAAATTATTATGTTGTGTAATTTCTATATACAGTATTTAAGGAGTTTTCTTTTATAGATGGCCAACTCCAATGCTGAGGAAATGGTAATAGCCAATAATCCACCACAAATAGAGTCATACATTGCCAGTGATGCAGAAGATGGGGAATTTCTTCATGATCAACAATTGTTAGATGCTGAGGAAGAAGAAGATCCTGTGGCAGGACAGTTAATGAGAATTGATGAGCATGATGAGGCGATGGCATCACTATTGAAGACAACAGAATATGAGGGTAATAAGATGAGGTTTAGGGCTGATATGGCTGAAGGAATGCTAGAGCATGAGAGAGGACATAGTCAACGACTAAAAGTACAACTGCACCACACAGACGGGCAGGAAGGAAATTCAGTCAAGGCTTCTTAAAACATCTCTGGGTGTTCGAGATACTTTTAATGATTTATAGCGCCGTGTAGTTCGATATCCGGTAGAGAAGAAGAAAACGGCTTATCTCATCGATCGATCTGTGGTTTGTCACATGATTCAGGATTCCTTTGATGATATCAATGAATTCTAGATAGTAGCATAGGTGGTTGAATGCTTTATATTAGTTTAATAAAGAAGCATTCAAAGTTTGTAATGTAATCAGTACTTTGTAAGATAGTAGTATGTTTGATTATGAAGTTGCTGTGTAATACTATTTTGATATATGAAATAAACAATATGTTGTGTTACTCAAATTCTTATGTGAATTTTTTTATTGGTTTATATAGAATCATGCCACCAACCAGAAGACCCCAAAGAGAAATAAATGATATTAATTCTACCCAGCAGTTAGTAGACCTTATGCTAGGAGTTGTAAATAGACCTGTGAACTAGAATACAACTTTTAAAGACTTTAAATTAGTTGGACCACCTGAGTTTAAAGGTACATCAGAACCTTTAGATGCACAAATTTGGATTTCTGAGATATAGAAATTTTTCCTAGTAACCAATGTTAATAATAACCAAAAGACAACTTTTGCAACCTTTTTCTTGAAGGGTGAGGCTAATTATTGGAAGGAATCAACCAAAGGTCGGGTAGAAACTGAAATTGTTCCTTGGGATAGATTCAAAGAGTTGTTCTTTGAAAACTATTTTTCCCAATCCTTGAAAGACCGAATGGAAATAAAACTTCTAGACTTAAAACAAGGAGATCTTACTATAACCCAGTATACAGCTAAGTTTAATGAACTGTCCAGGTTTGCTCCTCATCAAGTAACCACTGAACTTAGAAAGACTCGTAGGTTTCAGGAGGGTTTAAAACCTCGATTTAAGAGTAGATTGTCGATTACTTCAAATAAAAACTTTGTCGAGATACTAGAGAAGGCCACTATATAATAGAAAGTGAGAATGATGACAACCATACTAAATTTCATCAGGACAAGAGAAGTCAGAATGAAAAAGGAAAAATTAGGACAGAACCCAGTTCAGGTGGGTTTAATAACAAACGTAAATGGGATAATTCTTTTTCTAACAACCTAGGGAAAAAGATAGGAAATACTAACAATAACTTTAGTAATAATAATATTAAACCTTGTCCTAATTGCGGTAAGAAACATAGAGGAGAATGCCTTCATAACAAATGTTTTAATTGTGGACAGTCAAGACATTATTATCCACAGTGTCCTCTTCTAAGGAAAAATAAATGTTTTAATTGTGGTTCCTTATACCATTTTTCAAGGAACTGTCCCAAACCTAGGAATCAAGGAGGAAAAGGGGTTAGAATACCAGAGAATAATCAATCAACAGTAGCTACAGTTGGGGTTCAGAGTCGACACTTTTGGTGGTCGAACATGAAAAGAGAAATAGCTGAATGGGTAAGTAAATGTCTTACGTGTCAAAGGGTTAAGGCTGAGCATCAAAAGCTGAGTGGTTTACTTCAACCCTTACCAATTCCCGAGTGGAAATGGGAACATATAACTATGGATTTTGTTGTTGGTCTTCCAGCTACACAAAAGGACCACAATGCCATTTGGGTAATAGTTGATCGTTTAACAAAATCAGCTCACTTTTTACCTATTAAGATTACTCATAACCTAGATCACCTTGCTAAACTTTACATCAATGAAATTATCTCTAGGCATGGAGTACCTGTGTCCATAGTATCAGATCGAGATCCAAGATTTACTTCTAATTTTTGGAAAAGCCTTCAGAAACACTTAGGAACACAACTAAGATTAAGTAGAGCTTATCATCCTCAGACTGATGGACAGAGTGAGAGAACCATACAAACATTAGAGGATATGCTAAGAACTTATATTATAGATTTCGATCAAAGGAAGATGGTAAGATCAGTTACCCTTAGTCAAATTTGCTTATAACAATAGTTATCATGCTAGCATAGGTATGCCACCCTATGAAGCTTTATATGGGAATAAATGTAGAACACCTTTATGTTGGGATGAAGTCGGGGCAAGGAAAATGTGAGAACCTGAGATAATTCAACAAACAACTGAAACTATCAGAATTATTCGTCAATGATTACAAGTATCTCAAGATCGACAAAGAAATCTTTCATTAGGTTTGTAATATTCATAACGCAATCAAATTGCATAAAAAGTGTAAGCGTGTAAAATCGAGTTTAAAAATTTACAAACCATATACCCGGATCACCCTTTATGCACAATTATTAATTAAACGAAAAGATAAAGAATAAAATCATACCCTTGAAGATCGAGCTTCCTCGTGTACAAGTTCACCTCCAAATCCTTTCGCGTTCAATCTTGAATCCACTAAGGGTTTGGTTCCTTCCTTTCGATCAACGTTAGCCACCCAAATGTTTGGCCTCAGAGGTGATCCACCAAGGAAGAAGAAAAATTCAAGAAGAAGGGTGGTTGGCTAAACCCTAGTTTTTCTATCTCTATAGAAAAGGTGTACTCCCAACAACTTGGAATTATTACGTAGTTGTTAAAGTCAACAACTCTTACCACCCATAATAAGACTCCTCTTATTTATAGATGTGGGCAACCCACCTTAACAATTAAGGAATTGGGTTTTAATTAATTAAGCTCCCTAATCTTATTAGGGATAATTAATTAAACTCCTTTAACTAATTTTCCTTCCTAATCCAATTAGGAATAAATGAGAGTACTTATATTAAATTAATTCCTAAACTCTTTTAGAAATTAAAATAATAATAATTGTAATAATATTAATAAGACTCCTCTTATTAATTTATATTTAATATTTCTAAAATATTAAATAATAAATATTAAGCTATTTAATTTATTCTATCACCATAGATTAAATTAAATATACTTAACATATTATTACGATTATGCCATTAACTTCTTAAATAATTATTCTTCCTTTTATGGTGTGACCCTTTAGGTTCTCCATATTAAACAGGTTGTGAATAAATCAATTAGAACAATTTAATCTTATTTAAATAAATAAATTAAACAAATAATTTATTTAAATAAATAATATTTATTCTACAATAGGATAAGCCTCCCTCACTAGATTAACGACTTTCCGAGATAATATAGATTTCAACATTAATCATAAAAGATCCTTTGAGTAAATAGTTACCGTACAATTCAATCCTTCCACCATACAATGTCCCAATTAAATATAAGACATGGAATTTACTGTCAAGTCTTATTTTATTTAATTATATGTATTTCGATCCTTAAATGCACAACTCCAAATAATGCAAATTAGAAACTCCTTTCTAATTTCATTACGCCTTCGCCAAGGACTACTTGGGTTGTCATTTATCGAATCACATAGACATTTCTCTTCTTTTTATTAGAAGTGGTAGATTCTTTATTGATCATACATTATCTCCATGTATAACTTATTATACCCAAGCATACCCTTTGATATACCCTAAGGGTCTTAAGGAATAAGTCAAAGTATAACTCATCATACACAAGATACTAAGATGATCTCAAGTCCAAGGATTACTTGTACTACTATCACTACGGGAATTTCTATTGTGAGCAAATAAAACTCCATTAGGTATTCCTTAGCGAGCCACGTTCGGTGAACTTATTCTCTAATAAGCACCTACATACTTGCTTTAGTGTCTCCACACAAATGATCATGAGATCAATCATCCTCATCCAATGAGCAAAACAACGTATGTACCAATCTATCCGGATTCACTAATCCCCAATTTAGTAATCCAACGATTGGGAACTATTTTAGTTTTAAGCTTTCAAAGAATTTAGATCTCATTAGAATGATCATCATCATTATTCTAAAAGCATTGCTTAAAACTATGGGTTTATCACATATTATAAAATAGCACCATGTAGATAATTAAAAGCCTTTAATAAATTAATACTTTTTATTAATAAATGAATAAGATTGTTACAAAGTATATGCTTTATCATCAAACATGATTGGCTTGTGTGCATACTACTTTCAAATACGCCGATCCACATCATCAACAACGAAACTTTAACGTAAGAAGTCGTGTATTCTTGAAAGTATCTCCTTAGAAAGGCAAGATACGTTTTGCCAAGAAAGGAAAATTAAGTCCGAGATTCATTGGACCTTTTGAAATTTTGAGAAGGGTTGGTGAAGTTGCTTATGAAATAGCACTACCTCATGAGTTAAATTATATTCATAATGTGTTTCATGTGTCCGTATTACGACCATATAAACCTAATTATAAACACGTTATACAATACGAGCCACTCCAAATAGAGGAAGATCTTTCTTATGTAGAAGAACACATGCGGATCGTCAATAGTAAAGAGCAAGTCCGAGAAATAAAGTAGCGAAGATCGGTCAAAGTAATTTGAGGAATCGAGCGTTGAAGAAGCTATATGGGAGCTTGAAGATAAAATGCGCGAGAATTATCCTCAATTATTTACTTAACTTGTACTGTAATTTCGAGGACAAAATTCTTATTAGTGGGGGTGAATGTAAAAACCCAAAACCCTAACAAGACTCGTATGTATAAAATCCCATTATATAAATAAAATTTCTCCGTTCTGAATGTATTATGTGTTAATATATACTTGGTTTTACAAATTTGACCAAATAATTTTTTGTCCGAAAAACATTGTGCTTGACACCTCGTGCTTAAATTTTTTTTCTATATTTGGACTTTTTGGTAAAATTATTTTGACAAGTTACTTTGTCATGCTTACACTGACCAAACGCTTTATCGTGCTTGTTAGGATTAATGAGAAATTTAGGTTAACAATCCTAGATTAATAAACCCTAACCCTAATTTGTAAACCTAACCCTAATTAGCTAAATTAACTCTAATTAGCTTATGTTAACACCTAATCATGGTTAGTAAACTTCAATTAGGTACTAATTAACATTACTTAAAATTCCTAATCATTAGAAACAAAACCCTAATCAAGATTAGTAAAGATTAAAACCTAATTAAGCTACTAAACAAACCTAACTAGCTCACAAGGAGGTTAGGAGTCACCATTGCAAGTTCCAAGGTAGCACATGACATGCTTGTAACTCCAAAGCATCACCATAGTCATCAGATTAGATCTTTGTAGAGGCAGGTTGCTAAAAAATGACCAAAAATCCAAGTTAAAGAATTCTATAAATATGAACCTTAGGGCTAAGCAAACTCACAAAATTCCTAAGCCTAGATACACTTATAAACCTACCAAATCAAGCCTGGGTGATAGCAGCAACAACATTAGAAGTTAGAATCAAAAATTGCTCAAGAAAAGGTACAAACCCTAGTTCATAATTAGCTCTTTGATCTTATGTTAGATTTGTTGTTTAGATGTTTAGAATTATGTATTAGTATTTTAGAAAGTATGTTAGATTGGTAGAACACATTTTCATAACATCTAGATGCCTTAATTATGTGTTTTAAGAAATCTTGAAATTTTAAAAAATAAGTCTGACAGCCGAATGTCAGAGCCTATAGATTCATATGTGTTTATGTTTTGGTCTGTTAATTATTTGGTATTTGTAGCCTGTTAGTAGGTTTTTAATCTAGAAAAGAAACCAGGGTCATTTGAACCATAGATTTCAAGTTATAAGCAGTCAAAGTGGGTTGACCATTCACGGATTGCAGTTTCCTGGGTTACCCAGAAAGCTCAAGAACAGTTGAACTGGCTACTTTGACCAATCTGTTTAATCGTCTTCTGTTTGTTATTTTTTTAAATTTTTTGATATAGATCAATACTGTGTTATATATAATACATATCTATAATCTTTAATGGAACAAACAACATATAGGTTTACTGGAATTAATGGTCAAAAGTCGTTGACCGAGCTTGACCAAGTTTTCTGGGTTTTCTAGAAAAATGAAGAACACGAAGAACAGCGTTTGGCTGTACTTTGACCAGCATAAATAGAGACCTTAGATTTATGCTTTGTTCATATTAATGTTATATATATGTACCCTGACATATATACTACATGTTACAACAAACATTACACACATCAAATACAGAATCGAAGATATTTAAGCCACAAAACTGCTGGCCATGACTTACATTGCAGGTTACCCAAAAACTCAAGAAAACGACTCGACGGCGGTGACTTTGAGCCTCTATAACTTCTTGTTATATGTAGGTTAAAGTCTAAAATTTGTTTCATGTTATACTACTGTATGAGTACTACAACATCAACTCTTGAAAAAACCAAAACTAATTAACAGTAGCCTTATAATTAATGGTCAAACCAAATTATTCAACCAATGACCAAGCTCACGCTGCTTGAAACTCAAGAACACCTCTGAACACTTTACATCCTTTGAAGGGCTTTAGCGACAGATAAAAATTATTTTCTAAAAATAAATTATAAAAATTAGAAATAATTAATAAATAAATATAAAAACAGTTTTAAAAATTATATTAAATTATTATAAATAAATTCTGATATTTTTACATAAATTCAATAATTATTTTATATTATTTTGATACTATTAATAATTAACTTATTAATAAAGAAATTAGAATAATTATTTATAAATACTAAATAATTATCGGAAAATATTATTAATGATATAAAATTATAATAAATGAATATAAATTATTTAAAATTACAATCCATGTTTTTGTAAAATGTTAAGTAAATATTAATTACTTATAAATAGAACTAAATGATTTAAAAATCAAAATAAATGTTTTAAATACTTTAAAATTTCTAAAAGGTATTTTAAATTATAATTAAATTTTATAAATAAAATTTAGTCCATTTATCAAAGGTATTAAACACAAAACCCTATTAATCTAACC
This sequence comes from Panax quinquefolius, assembly GCA_020205615.1. NCBI lineage: Eukaryota > Viridiplantae > Streptophyta > Magnoliopsida > Apiales > Araliaceae > Panax > Panax quinquefolius. The sequence continues at coordinate 60,091,465 of CM035163.1, forward strand.
CGATATTATATTAATGTTATAATTGAGTATTGTTATCAATACTAACGTGTTAGATTTATATATATAAACTTCGTAGGTACTTATTAACGATTGAATAGCATAACTTGACTGATCTACACTCAAGCAAGTTCTTTATCCTTAAATTTCTTATAAAGCAAATTTCTTAAACCCTGTTTATTCATTGGACAAGATTTTTATATTGATATGATGTTGATATAATATACTACACCTACAATTGAATTACCTTCTTATTGTAAAGTTATTGCTATAGTTCCAGCATAACTAAGAAATAAATTGTTTATTAATATGATAATGTTTATTGAGCATGAACTGTTGAGTCAAACCAAATTATTTTGGTAAGACATGTTATACTGAAGTTGGGTATCCCATAAGGGATTGAAAGTTAGTCAATTCATATAATGACATTTAGTGTATTTTGAGCACTAGTAGGATGATATGCATACTCCTAAGATGTTGAATAGGTTGATCCCCTATCTCATATCTGAACAAAATTTCTAAGTCTGTGTGACTGACAGAAATAAAGAAAATTCCAGAAATGGTTGAAATTAGAAATCTAGAAATGGTACAACTATCAGTCAAAATTTGAACTGTTATATTTCTTTAAATCCTATATTGTTATAAATACAAAACTTGCTGAGCATGTCATAGCTCACCCTTGCAAATTATTCCCTTTGCAGTTTTAGATGGTAATCCTGGAACTTCTGGAGTAGATAAAGGGAAGCGTCCCTACATAGATTAGATTATATTCTTGTCTGTTTTAATACCTTGTAATAAGAACTCGTTATGAGAATCATGTAATCGAATCTTAATATTATGATATATATAACATCTTTATTTCCGCAACCGTGGTTTCTTACATACATAGATGTAAAATTAGACTTCTTCAAATCTAATTGAGATCCTTGGGAACTATTTATTTGAGTGAGGGTATTAATAGCATGGACTGTTCATGTTGTTTTTGATACTCTGGATGTCGGATAGATAGTTATTATCGATACGATAGTATAAATTCGTTTGGCTTAGATTATACATCTAGGTGAGGGTATTAGTAATATGGACTATTCATGTTATTGCTGATACTCTAAATTTTGGATAGATAGACTCTAGTCACAGATACAGTTCATATATCCAAGTGAGGGTATCCAAACACAATAAAAGTTCTCTTGAGAATTGACAACTGTTATGGGATACTGTGAATTTTGGATCTATGAGAATTATATCTGCTAGTCCCTCTATTTAATATAATTTTATAATCAGATACCATGGGTGTATAGATTTAAAAGCATTATGTTGATTTTTTGTAAACACCATATCAGATACCGTGGGAGTATAGATATGGGGGCGTTACAATAGAAGCTCATTCTTCCTTCATTTCTCACCAATTCACTAAAGATATAGAGCAATTATTATAGAGAGAAATTATAGAGAGAAAGAATAAGAGAAGTCTGCTACCTCTCTATTCCAGTATCCAGCTTTATTCTCAGGTAAGGGGTATTATTTCTTTCGTATTCATAAAGAGAGCTATTGTTACTCCATTCCTTATTATTCTGTTGGAATATCCTGTTTGTGCATTTACGCATGACCTGGTTCCATTATTTATTATTCTGTTGGAATAACCTGTCTGTGCGGTCTATCGCATGCCTGGTGAATTCTTTTATTATTTCATTCTTTATTATACTCAGTTAGTTAAAGATTTGGCTTCTATACTCCATGAAATTAGTGGAATATCCTTGATATTTGCACTTCATCCAGTATCTTTTCATAGAAATATTCTTATGAGCATTTTTGAATTTTACTCTACAAAGAAGTATCGTGTTGATAATTTGGACATTATAGATTTCTGGATAAATTAGATTATAAATCTTTAAAAATTTATTTTTGAACTTGTTTTATTGAATTCCTATATCATTTTCATCATCTTCATGTTTATATTCTATTAAAAGTCATCTGTGGCCTGTAGTACATAGATGGACTTGGTATGATTATGACCAGGGATCATTCGGTATAATCATGACCTTAATGTTACAAATGATATGGTAAAAGTCCTCATTGGCCCGTAGTGCATTGATGGACAGTTGTTGGCATGATCATGACCGACCATTAATGAATACACAAATATCCTTGGCCTGTAGTGCATGGATAATTTTTGGTCGTGATACTAAAGAATATCCTTGGCGGTAGTGCAGGGGTGATTCGATGATGTGGATTATTTATTAAGTTGGGTCTCAGCGATAAAAGTGATGAAAAACCTTTTAAATCATAGAAGATAGTAGATTTTATTCTTTACTTGACTCTTCTAATGGATTGCTTGTTCCGCTGCAGTTAAACTTGATGTTTGTTATATTGTATCAGTTTAACACTGTTGTAGGCTAACGATAATTTATTCTGCATTATCTTAGTCATGATATTTCTTACTGAGCTAGTTGAGCTCACCCTTTTGCTTTCATTGTTTTCTTGAAATGAAGCGTGGCAAGGGACTAGTCTGGGAATGGAGTGAGCGGTCGGATAGCAGCATTAGTAGTCCTCAATATTCTGTTAAATAGTGTGACAATAAATGTAATGAGGACTCCATTGAGTGTGGATATTGTCTAGATGACAATATTATGTTTTGTCGTATTTTACACGACAGTTATATAATTAAGTTTTTAATTGTATTTTGTACCATGTATTTGGCGACTCAAGATGGGTGATGTATACCTATTTTGGGGGCGTCACAAGAATGTACTGTGAAATGGTATGATGTGAACTCATGAGGAGTTGTATGTGATGAGATACGAAGAATTTGTATCAAGTAAAGTGTAAGGTAGAGTTAAGTGGGATTTCAATTGAGGACCCATGTCAGTAGTTGAGTTATATGATTCTTTGTGTGGGCGGGGAATTGTGCATGGTGTAAAAACCACTTAGTTCTGGCACTGATAATCATTGAAATGTCTGTGTCGCGCTATATGCTATATACTTGTTGAGAAGGTGATTCTTTTCTCATGTGTATAACAGATAGATAGGTTATAATTAGAGAATATAAGGTTAAGTTGCGAGTTCATAAAATTCATACTTATGGTACGTTCGTGACTCATAATTATATGAAACATTTTTGAACCCCTCAGTGAATGGACACCTATGGTCTGACTAGGGTAAGTTCTTAAACTCATATGATTATGGCAAGTTCCTGAATTTCAAAAGTGTGGCAAGTTTGATGAACTATATCAGGTATATATATGTTATGAAGTTAGAAATTTCTGTATAGTAAGCATTGATGGTGTTAGAGATTGATAGAATGAAGCAATGGAGTAAAGTTGACTTCGTGCTGATGTTTGCACTTCTATTTTCTTGAAAAACATTGGATCATGTGATTGAACCAATGATGTTTAAAAACAATACCGATATTCTTATGTCTATGCTTATTATTTCGGCTAAGACAAAAATGATTTGAAAATTTTCAAAATGTATTTCTAACCATGTGCATCATTTGATATGGTGTAGAAAATGGTAAATGATGGAGTCATCAATGCAGTTGAACCTAGTGTTGGTTGTGATCGAAAGATCGTCAGCCCACTATGGTATGATGTAATATGACAAAGTCACATAATGGCGGAATCCTCAACGTACTACTAATCTAGTACGGTATCATGACATCATAAAAGAATTTTTGGTTTTCTCTTAAATTATGAAGAAGGTCAATTAAGTTGGCTAAATTATTTCGATTGATGTCCAAGTTGTTGATAAAAGTCTAAGCTATTTGATTCGGCTAGACGGTTGTTGAAAAATATTTATGGAATTCAAGCGTTCTTGATATTTATGCCAAACCAGATTGCTCTGGTATGGATTTAGATTGCTCTGGTTCCGAGCGTAACGCATATAATCGTTACAAAACATTACGTTACGGCCCAACGTAGTGGTACAATAGGCTGGCCACCTAGCGTACGTGTGGAGGGTGTTTTCAATCTTCGTGATAGATAAACACTCTAGTTTGTAGTGCAAAGTATTGTGATGAAGCACTGGTTCACGGTCTAGTGTGACCCCTCGGCATAAATTAGAATCTGAGTTATTCATACTACTTCCCGATTATTGAAAAATTATAGAAGACTCTTATTCTTCTGTGTGATGAATGTAGTGAGTAGAGTGTTCCTTAGAAAGGATAATGTGGTAGAATGCAAGTGAGCAAGTTATAATAAGGCTTTCGAAAAGAGAATGAATAAAATTATTCAAAAGAAAATATTCGAAATAGCATTGAGTAGAGGAGGTTTCAGTGATTTCGATAACGGAATCCTTATAAGGGGGAGAGGATGTAAGAACCCAAATTTTCAAAAAATGTTAAAATAATAATTTAGTAAATAAAATTCTTAGAGCATGAGATGGGTTCAAACAAGAATATATAAATTTGTTACGAGGTATGTGGTATTGTGTTACATAGGGTAATATGAGCCATGTAGTAAGTGATGTTGTGTATAATAAATATATATCATTATTATATATTTGTTATAAATGGTAGAGATGAATTAGTAAGAAGATGGATAAGATTTATCTATCGGCGTTAAATAATTTATAGAATTATTTTATCATAGTAAGTTGGTGACCTTAAATATCCTTGATAACCACCAATTTCTTGAGTATATGTATGAGTATGTATCAAGTCTAAGGCAGTGCAACCGTACCCTTTAATGGTGGATGTATAGGAGCTAGGCTAAACAATTCCTTCTGAGAGCGGAGGTATATACGAATTAGTAACCGATCTAAATCACTTTGAAAATAGTGTAGACGAGACGGAAACTAATTTGTTGGTTGTTTGTGGGAAACCACTCAGTGTACTATATTGAATAACATTAAAGACTCGATGTGTGCTAGGTTTGGACTTGTATATATATACGTTGTCCACGAGAGAAGAAAATCAATTTACCTTTAGATAAATATTAGTTAGAGATTTATTGACTAATATTGGGATTTGGTTAAATGTATAGATTAAAAAAAGAAGAGTTTGAACTTGAAGTTTAATCTCTAAGTTATTCAAGAATGTAGTCATTAGAGATTCCTTTTGGTTAGTATAATGGGATAGAATGTATGGAGCATGTTAAAGGATTTGCGAGTTAAGTTTACGTTTATGTTGAAGCAGAACATGTCTGCATTTGAACTTAAGGTGGCACAACCGCGCCACTCACAAGCCTAAGACCAGCGCGACCGCGCTTATCTGCAGATGGTTCAGGATGAGTTTGTG